>VZTA01019686.1:168617-371590 GCA_013398855.1 Mohoua ochrocephala
TCAGGCACGGCCGTGGCCGCTGCCCGCGGGGGCTGGGCCCGTGCCGGAGGCGCTGTCGTTGCCCTGTCGGCTGCAGCTGCCGCCCTGCCTGGAGCCCAGCTGCGGCGCTGGATCAGCCCGCTCCCGGCTGGAGCTCAGCCCGCCCTGGTGCGGGCAGCCGCAGGGAGAGAGCGGTGTCGGCAGACAGCGCGCTTCCGAGGGCTGGTACCTGCTGCGGGGACTGCCTGAGAACCGGGAGAGCCTGCTTGAGGCTCGCCTACTCTTCGCAGTCCGTCCCTGATCACCCGGTGCTGACCGATGCCGGAGATGCGCTCCTGGAGCAGGCGGGGCTGGAGTGAGAACCATGTGGGCTTGCGAGCGTGTTTTGGGATTGTAACGTTGCGTCCACGCTGTCTGAACGCACGGGCGTGGAGTCGCTCAGTTTTGCAATGCATACACCCCACAGAGTGATAGATACCCCATGGAAGTACCATAGAGAGAGTTTAGAGGCCGTCAATGACTAAAAATCAACTAGCTGTTCCCTCTGAGAAGGACATAAGTTCTACTAGTAATGTTAACTTCCTCAAATGCAACTTTGATGCTATACCTTCTGCCAAAATAGGTAGGATGGAAGCTTCCCCACATACCAAATAATTTGGATAAAAATGCCACGGGAGAGTGTTAAAAGGCTTCTTCTTTTCTAAGGAAGGATGGATGCATGGGATGCAAAGAAAACAAGAAGTGAAGAATAGAAGCAAAAGAACCTCTGCTTTGTCTAATGAGGTTGTCACTAATCAGAAATGGTATTATTATGCACAGCTTTAGAAACTTGTGTTTTAATGTGGAGTGTTGGTTTAAAAATCCATTCACTAAGTCTCTATTCCTGTCTCTCCCACTTTACCAAAGGAACAGAAAAACTAAAGAGACCTGGTCCTTTCTAGTGAAGTGTGTTCAAGACTGCTGGAGAGCTCCATGATCTAAAATAAGAAAATCCTAAAAAAATGGAAAATGGCATAGATAAAGAACAAAAATCTCTGGATCTCATTAATGATGTGCTAATATGCTCCTCAAATTTTGAACATCAAAGGAATGAGATTCCCAAGCATTTTTTATGGTCATCAGTGCCGAATAAAATTTGTCTTGGACTTTCCATAGAGTTTCTGACATCTCTTACTTCTGTTTGGGCATTAGAGGAGGATGGTAGGGCTGATACGTGTTCATACATCAGCCATAACAGGGCCATAACCTTCATCAGGGCCATCGTCATGATTACTATTTATTTAGATATGCGCATGGTTGTATAAAACAACTGGCTGTCTGACTCCACTCTGATGTGTGTCCCAGGCAGTGACTCTGCCTCTCACCCATCTTCCCCTAACATATTGCAGCCACAGGTAAAACAAACTTCTGGGAGCAGGAGGTGGCTGTATCAATCCCACATGGAGAGCCCTTTGTCCAGGGTACCAGACAATGAAAACACAGATTGAAAAATAAAAGTAATATCGTGCAAAAATTAAGTGTAGAAGGAAGGATTTTAACCAAGACAAAGTGTTCTCGATGAAAGGCACGAACATCAGTCAGTCACAGCTGAATGATTTCAAGCTGATCGGAAGCTGGGTGGAGTGACAGCCCAGAAAGTTTCACATTAAGTCAATTAAATCCCATTATTCTTTAGATTTTAAAAACTAATTAAATTAATTTCATGTGACTGTGAAAGGAGCTGAAATGACTGCCAAAAACTGTTCTTGTGACAGGCTACAGAGGCAGCATTAGTCAGTAATTATGGCACCAGGCTGGTACTCTAGAGAGTTTTGTGTCTTATCTGCCCAGCTCTGCATGGTGATAAGAGGACTCTTCAATTTCCACAAAGTGGTCCTGGGGACAAGTACTCAGCTTGCACGGTGGGGAAGAATCACTGTAACTGGATGATCCCTTACTGCATCCCAGCAATACTCCTCCAACCTGATCAGTGGTTTCCTGGGCATATTTGTAGGTAGATGATGTAGAGCCTGCTGAGTTGCTTCCTTTCAGATATCGTGAATGTCTTGCCAAGGAAAGGAACATGCCTTTCAGGCAAGATTTCATATGCATTCAGGTATGTGTGCATGCATCTGTTCAGTCTACCAAATTTCCATCATGGCAGATCTGTGGATGCAAGGGGAAAGGCAGTGTGAGACAATCTTGTGGGCCAACCACAGTCTGCCTTACTTCAGTTCTGGATCATTCAGATAGAGCTGATCATGCTGAGCCATGCTGTTTTGGGCAGGAAACACCCAAACACCCAGCAGGGAAGTGTGGGCTGGCTGCTATTTGCGCACATTTCTTTTTGTCTTTCTTTAATGTATTGCCCTTCTCCTTTCCTGACCCGTTCTTTGCATTTAGGTTGCTATTTCTTTCCTAGGTAGTCACTGGATGTGTCACCAGGTGCGTCTCTGCGGCTCTAGAAGGAGCCGCCAGAGTGGCTGTCAACAGTGAGCTCTGTAACCCCCTCCCTTCTGTCTGCAGGGCTGGCTGCTCGAATGCTGATGTGCTGCACGTGGGATTCATCTGCCTTTAGCTTCTGACATGGTGAGTTAATCATCAGAGTGCAAGCACATCACCTCAGGCTCTCTGTATAGCTAATGGAGAGAAATAGACACCTCCAGAAGGCAACTCCTCTCATCCATCTTAGGCATCCTCTACGGGAAGATGAAATGAGCTGCGGTTTGGAGGTGCCCATTTCTCTCCACCGAGTCAGAAGGGAGCCCAGGGTGACTCGCTTAGATAAAGATGATTAACGTTTAGATACGTACATTGAAGTGAAATGAATCTCACTTCTTTTGAGTAATTCTGGTAGTCATGACCTAGTGGAGATTGAGAACCTCTTGAGACCTTTCTGCATATCCTATAAAATCCTAGCTGGGGGCAAACCTGAGCTGTTTTGCAGTTTTCTAGCAAATAAAAGCAGTGCTGATCAGTCAGATTAATCCCAGGGCAGCAGGATGATGCTAATTTAGGAGGGAATAGAGAAATGTTGCTCAAGCAGGTTCCAGAGGTGCCAAACTGGTAGGTGGCTGCTCCCACCCGCTTGTCCATCTCTACATGGTGGCTGGCTGCTCAGAATCAGGTGTCTACAGAACCACTCTTGCCTGTGCTAAAACAGGTTCTTGTTCAGCACTAGAGTGATTCAAAATTCATTTTAAGGGCTCTTGCAGCTGTCTCTGAAGCACCTTGCACTGGCTACGATGAGATGCTGTAAGAGAGACTCGCCATAGTCCTTTTTAGTTCTTTTCTCAAAGCTGCCCCTTTCTGAGCTTTGCATGACACCCCGTTACCTTCCTAAGGAGATAATTCCCTATGAAAAAGTTATCTGTTGTGCTGTCAGTACCCAGTAATCCCCTGCACTGCAATTACTCCTCATAAGCAAATTAACGAAGCAGCATCCTCATTTTATTTGGATTAACTTCTGCAGTTAACAGTTGACAGATGATACCAAAAATACTAGTGTAAATAATGTGTATTTTTATGTTTGAGCTTCTCAGAAATATTCTTAGGCTAATGTTTTTCATGGGTGGTCCCTGGCCATTAGTAGTTCTAGGACCCTGAGGTATAAACAAATGCTACTTCTGCAGGGAAAAGCAGAGCTGCCCTTTTAAAAAATGCTGTCCTAATAAATCTTCTGAAATTCAGAACTTGGCGGGATCATACTCCTGAGCAAGAAGGAGTCAATCGGTCATTAGTTTGCTGTTGTTCTCTGATCCTTCCCTGTCCACGTGTCAGTTCTGCAGCCTCAGACACCCTGGAGCTGCGATGTGCTGCTCGGTGCTGTCAGCACTGCCTTGCTTCAAACAGCAGCTGCAGTGTCAGCTCAGCAGCGAAGGCCTGTCTGGGAGCATGGCCCAGAGGACAGAGCACCAACCCCCTCACATCCAGCAGACAAAGCGTTAATGTCAGTGGCGTGCTGCGGGCACAGCGCCTTCTGGCTCTGCTGTGCTGGGGCAAAGTCTGTTTGTGACTTGTTTATTTGTACAGGGCTCAAAATAATCACAGATTGTCTTATGCGTGTGCCTTACTTGGGGCGTGTTCTTTCCGTCTCTCTCAGTGGCACTGCCAAGTGTTTGGCAAACGTCCCCCTTTCTCCATCACTCTCCCTTGGTTATTTTGCAGGCATGTTTAGCAGGATGCTGTCCTGTAGCACCTCCCCAGCCTCTGTAGCTCGTTCTTGCACAGGCAGTTCGTTTACTGCCCACAGCTTGTATGGGATCTGCTTTGGTTAATGCTTTAGCGACATCTCAATGTGATATATCAGAACCAATGCTCCACCAAGGCTGATGTTTGTCACAGGCTTTTGACTTGACTGGAGCCAGTCTGTTGTGCTCTACAGCACACAAGCTTCAACTCCTCTGAATCTCACCACCTGAGATGTGGTTTCTGCAAGGTGTCCGTCACACCCTGCCTCTGCCCAGCTTCCCTGGGGCAATGGTGCTGCAGTGCCTTTTGGCCAGGCACTGTGCAGTGCCTGAGGACCCCTCTTCTTTCACAGGGCAGAGGGGTCAGATCACCCAAAGATGCTGTGTGAAGATGGTGCGTGTTGACTGAAGAAGTTGTGTTCACTTCTGTTGGCTGTTTTAGAGGGTTTCCTAGAAGAGATGGGATGTTAGTGAACCATTATATAAGTATTCCTGGCATATATATTTGGAAGATAATGTAAAAAAAAGATGTAAACATGGTTAAGGGGCTTCAAAACTCCATAAAATGTACCTCTAGTTTTGATTTTCAATGGCATACTGACTATTGGTACAGGAGCTGTTGTGGGCTCCTGTCCGGACTTGATAAAAGACCCAAGTGTTGATTAAACTGTGATCAAACAGACACCAGAGTACTCCTGACAGAAGACTAAGTACTTCTTGTTTAGATGGCACCTAAAATTAATTCTTGGATCGTTTTTTTTACTCACAATAAAGTGTACAGAACAGGATGTCTCCTACAAACCCTTTGCCTTATGATGACTCTCCAGTCAATATGTAAACTCCAAGTTTGTTAAGAATTCATTCAAATTTCTCATCAAAGTCATTTCATGATTTTGTGTGTATGGGAAGAGCCCAGTACAGCACTCAGTATATCTGAGCACACTCAGAATTTCTCTGCTAAAACAAGAGTGCACTGAAGTATGCAATTTAGTCCTTACTGTACAGTGACTGGATGATTTCCTCTGCTTTTATTTTTCTGTAATTTAGCGTTATTCTGACAAACCAGAAAGAAATGCACATAAATCATTTTCATATTTCTAGATAAGAAATAACCGAAACGGTATCTTAAAACCTTGGAAGTTCATATCTTCTCAGCTTAATAAAAAACATTTGTGGAGACATTGAGCAAATAATAGTGTTCTGTTACGATTCGAAATAGGAGCACACAGAAATTACACAGAAAAGAAAAAATGTGGTTGGAGTGGTGAAAAGCGAAATCAGTTTCACACTGAGCACTCAAAGCAGCTCCTGTTTAAAGTTGTTTGTAGGCAATAGCTATTGTTGATAAAATCCATACGAATAAAGGCATTGTGTCACTCTTTTCCCAAAGAACTCCCCAAACTTTGACTTATTTTTGCTATCGTATGCCACAGCAGCTCTTTAATTATCCTGCTTCCTGGGGGTGTGCCTGTGATGACTGTGAATTTTATGACAGTGTGTTTTGGTGCTGCTGCTGTAACTTTAGCTGTTAGCTGGGGATGTTGTGTGGCTCTTAGCCTGACTGTAATGGGGACGGACCTCTGACTTGGGATGCTGTTTGAAAACACCGCCATTGCCAAAAACAAAGGGTTAACTGGTGATGTTGATGGGTGATATATAGAGGAAGGGATAATATTTTCCTTTAACGGGGATGTATCTCTCTATGTGTTTAAAGATGAAATGAAGGTGGCACTCAATGGCTACAATTTTGTTTCAGTCTGATGTTTGATATAGTTGCCTTCACTGGATTAATTCAAAGTCTTTTCAGGCACTTTCATGGCAAGAGCTTTAGCTGCACCCAAAGCCTGCTGAAATTGATAATAAAACTTGCTTAGTTTGAGGGGTCGTGGATCACACGCATGGAGCAAGTTGTGCAGAGGCCATTTCCGCTCAGACATCCTGTGTTCTATTCCTGCCCTTTCTGTGACAAATGCTTAAGTAACATTTCACATTACCTAAAACACAGCAAAGGTGGCAATGCCCAGTAAGAGAGTCACTAAATTGCGGGGTTTTAGCGCCAACAATTGAGGATATATTGGGATCTAGCAGGAAAATTTATGGGTCAAGGAGGTATACAGAGTTTTTGAGAATATGTTACTTGCGATTCTGCTGTTCCTCTTGATAGCACTGCCCCCCACCCCAAGCTGAGCTGACACTCTTCTCTATAAACTTTCTGACAGGGCAGAGCCCAGCTTACATACATCACTGTTAGGAGTGGGGCTTTTTATGGGTCATGTGTTTCTCAGGCACGCGTGGAACGTTCGCTTTGCGCTGTGTTTGTTGCTGGTGGTTGCCTGATTATCTGCATGGGCTACCAGGTGCATCCCAGCTGCTGAGGGTTGTTGCTCAGTCTAAATCCCTGACAAGTTGACAGCTTTGCTTCCTTCTCCTGGCCCTCATGTGATCAGTCTGTTTTGCTCAGGGCTGTGGCTGGGGAATACAGAGAGTGTGCATGCAGAGCAACGTGAGCTCTGATGGTTTGCTTGTATACGCACAGAAAGAGTAAATGGGCAATGGGTCAGCCCTATTCAGTAAGGGGGTCGTGGTCCTGGAGCTACAAAAGCATCTGAAGATGGTTCCCTCTGGAATCCCAGATTGCTCAGAAACAACTTTATGTGCCACTGTCTATGCCATTTATATCTTTTATGTGCCATTGCTAGGTCCTATTGTCCACCTGTGTGTGCGTGCACTTGCGAGTATTCAATGCAACACACAGGTAAGTGGCACAGCCCAGGCATCCTTGTCACAAGGGACACCGTGGGATCACAGAGGGAGAAAGAAGCAGGTTTGTTTTCTCTGTAACGCCAGCACAGGCTCAAATCAAATGGGATGAGGTAGAACATTTCTGCATGTAATTCTGCAGATATTTCACACCCTGTCACTCCCAAGCAGTGTTTTCTTTGCCTAGTCTGCATTCCTTTAGGCTCGTCTCATTTAGTCTGTGATTATTTAGAGGAAGCAGGTGGAGAATTCCCAGTGAGAGGAATAATATAGATGGAAATGAAGTTGTCTGTGCAATCAGGCTAGCCTGCTTTAAGAGAATTCAAGCACATATGTTGCATGGAAATTCCAGTTACCTGACTCTTCATGCTTCTTGCGTCTTCTACATAATTTAGTTGCTCCCTCCCCTACACTCCATCTATCTGCAGTGGAAATCAGTAATGACAGAATATTATAGATCTGTCTGGTAGTATAGTGAACAGTGTTTAAAACTGATTGTACAGTGTCCATTACATTTTAATTTCCTACATTATTAGATCTGTTTCTACCAATCTCCTGAAATCTTATGCCGGTCTGCTTCTTCTAAAGCCAAAAACCTCCTCTCATTTCATTTTAGTTCACACACTTCAGGTGGAAAAAAATAGCAGGAGTTCTGTCTACTGACAGCAGGACTGTCAGAAAAGCAAGATCTGTTCGGCACCTCCTTCACTAAAGTGTTGCCCAGTACGTCCTTTGGGAGAAGCACTGCTCAGGCAAAGGTGAGCTATGGACAGGAACCCAGGTGCTATTTAAAACCATAGATGTCTTTCTCTGAATCTTTTCCCTCTGAAAGCCAAATGGAGGACTGACTCGGGCTGCTATCGTCCTGCAGCACATTTCCATAATGGATCTAGATGCACAGTAGCACAATCTGACATTTCATTATTTTTAATAGTGGTATTGCTGGAAGGAGCTGCTGATGTGAGTGCACATTCCAGCAGCAGACGGAGGTATTAATGTGGAATCACAGCAGCAAGTGCTGAAAGACATGTGGCTGGGAGTAAAGGCAGTGCCCCTGACAGGATGCAGTACACAGAGTAAGATTCAATTACACATTATTTATAAGCCCATACTTTCTGTTTCGGTGGTGTGTAGCTGCAAAGAGGGGAGGATAAGCCTCCTGCATGAGCAGTACTTGACCAAGAAGAGAAAGGACCAGCCCTGTGTGTTTGGTCGTGTGCTGCAGCCTGAAGATGCTCCTGCTGTGCAAACTGCTGTTGTCAGCTTTTGCAAGTGAAGGGAATGTGTCATTCATTTCACAGAGCAACAGTGTTTTCCTGGGTTTAGATGATCTCCGTTCTCCTTCCCACCCTAAGCTTTGCTGCCCTGCCCCAGCTGGAAGGAGGAACAGCTCTGCCCCTCTCCCTGCAGTGGCTGCAGGGAGCCATGGGGCTCCAGCTCAGTCCTGGCCAGAGGATGGGCTGAGTGAACAGCACTGGGGACACTGCTGGGCACAGCAGGAGAACATGCTGGACGTGACAGGTACCAGTGCAGGCACCTGGCACAAGTCACAGACGAAGCCCCAAGGGATGGGTGGGTTTTGCAGGTAGTTGAGATGGAGTCACCTGGGAAGTGGTTGAAATTCACAGGTCAGTGAAAGGGCAATTCTGGGGACTTTTTGGGAGCACAGCCTTGTAAGCCCTACAGCACCTCAGTCACACCATCAGTGTGCAGGAAGGGCATCTGGATGACCACCAACATGGCTCAGCTGAGTTCTCTGGGACCCACGGGAGAGTGGGAAGCACCAGAAAAAACCATGGAAGATAGAATATGTCCTGCTTTCCAAAAAACATATATTCCTACCTCAAAGCTTTGTCATTATTTGGTGAACAACAAAAATGTTGTTACCAACAAAGTGGCTTAAGCAGATCAAATTTTGCTAGAGGTACCACATTTGCAGTGGTGACCAGCTATGACAGGGAAAAATTAGCCAGAAAAATCCTGACTCATCTCTGAAATATATTTTAAATACTTTTAAATGCTTTGCATTTTCCTTTACTGTCTTCTTTGGATGCAGTCAGGTAATCCCTCAGCAAACTAATAACTTGACCCTCTGTTAACACCACATACTGATTCCAAAATTGAGTTTTTATAGAAACATGAAAAGCAATTGATTAAGTTTGGATAAATATCTAGGAGGATGTTTTTTAAACCCAGCTCTTGCTAGTGCCTTTCTCATATTTAGGTGCCACCTGAGATAGACAAGTAGAAATGTCAAAACCTCTGGAATGGATTACATTACAGAAAGTTCAGTGCACTGCAAGGAAATTAGGAATATTTAATGGCACTAAATTCCTCTGAGAAGGGACAAGATGGGTTGTATGAACAACCCAATCTATTTGTCACAGGTAAGCAAGTCATGAATAACAAATGGACTCTAATTTAGGAATGTAAATAGGGAGATGCCTGATTTGAGGCACCCAGGTCTAAATGTTTTCGGTATCATTATATGAAAAAAGCAGGCAATTTTGTACAGTTGTCTGGGCTCATAATGGGCTCTGGCTAAATCTGGTTTTCAACAGCAAGGCTTCAGGGGAGGTTTAATGATGCTGCAAATAGCAGTGCACAAAGCACAGTAACCAGTTACTTCCTTTTAAGTTACAGCAGCTTTGTAAACCAAGTGTCGTTGTCCCCCACCCATCCCACACACACACACTTCTGATCTTTGTTCAGATTTTTGTTGTAGAAACACCAATTTAAGTCATCTGACTGCTCAGCTCAGACTTCTCATGTCCTGGGTGTTTGTGTGGAGCCAAATGACCCTCACCGTGTCCTCTGGATGCCATCTCCTGCATGGAGAGCAGGAGACTGCCTTGCTGGGGTGCTGCCTTGTGGTGTCAAAGCCCAGGGGGAATGGATGGCAGCATCTGGGGTACAAACCCACAAACTCTTTCTAAAATAAAATATGTCTCTCCTCATCTTCTCTGTTGCTGACAAAGGTATTGCAAACCCAAGTTTATCTTCTCTCCCTGCTCAACCAGATAGGAACAATAGGGAGTCCTGTTTTAGCCTCCCTTCTAGAAAAATGGTGAACAAATTACTCTTTACGTGGTGGGTAAAGGTGTTTGCCACTGTGGTGTCGTGCATCTTAAAGGCAAAGCTTGAAATGGAGTAAGTCCTTGGGTGAGAGCAAAGCAGAACATTTCGGGGACTGTTGCACAGCAGAGGAAGAAGTGAGCGTGACTCTGCCGTTGTCTTTGGCCACTCTGACACTAATGCAGATGTGCTCAATCCTCAGATCCGCCCACAGATGTTTCACATTGCATGCCTAAAAAGGAGCTGTTGCCAGAGAAGAGCGACTCTCAGGAACAAATACCAGAGGGAGAACTCAGGTGGTATTTTCAGGCCAAGAAGCAGTCTAAAGGAGGTCTGTACATACACCCCTATCACAGTCATCCAAAAAATAGAAATAATCCCCTCACACAATGACTTCTTCTTAGATACTTGGAGTTCAGGTTTCATTTTTGTACCTGAATGTATTTTTTATTATTCCCAGAATTTGTTCCTTTCATACACTGTGTAAACAAGCACAGCTGATGAATAAATAAGCTGGAGAGTTAGCATGAATAATTTTCTCTAGCATTACTGATGAAGTTCTGAATCTCTTTCACCTGCATGTGGGAACATGGCTGTAAATTATTTTCACCACATACATTTCAGCTCTGTTGTTGTGGCACAAAACATCTCTCAAGGAAAGAGGAAACAAGTGAAAAACCCACTCAGCCAAATCACCTTTTCCTTCTCCTTGCCTTTAACGTGATGATTTGGTTGGAAAGACTGGCAGAAGGTGAATCAGAAAAATTAAGCTGCAGAGCAGTTTGGTGATTACAATATACATGCAGAACAGTAATTAATTTAAAATTGTATTTAGTATGGATCAAAATGTGGAGATCATGGTAGAGATCCTATACTGCAAGGGAAAAAAAGGAGTTTAGAAACAGGTCATCATATCCATGGCAACATAGGAGGGAACTTTTCAACAAAGAGAGGAGCTGCCTGTCTAGGTGTTACTGCCTCATGAACAACAGGTACAGCACTTCTGCCTGCTGAGCAGTGGGTGGAGATGCTATTTTGGGAGGACTCAGGTCTCCCTGATGTGCTGAGTCAGTCCTCAGGAAGCAGAAAGGAAGGGGAACGTCACGGATTGTGAGCAGCACCCAAGCCCACCTTGCCTGTTTCCTCCCTGCACACTGGGTGACATTGCCAGCAAATGGTAGCTCCCCAAAATTCTGCTGACTCAGCTGCCACCACAAGAACACACCGGTGTCCAGGGCTGAGAAGTCTGGGAGCGTGGTCAGGCAAAAATAGCTTGAGTACTTGAAGTCAGCGATAGAAGAGAAGTTGTCCCACGATAATCTATTGGACACTTCCTAGGAACACCTGTGCAGTGTTGCTTAGGGAATCCAAAATCCATCACAATCATCTCCCAGCACCTAGCGGTGGAATATGTAAGCGTAGCGTGGATGTGGATAATAAGTAAGGCTTGTGTTGTCCGTGTGACAGTGCAGATAAGAGAAAGCTGCTTTGCATTGGCAGTGTCACAGCTGTATCTCTGGAGTGAGATAAATAACTCACAGCTTGTAGCAAGCTGGTAGAAGAAAGCCCAAGCTTTAATTTATGTGTTTATCACTTAATAAATCTAGGTGTTTGCTATTTCCCTTTCTCAAAGACACTGATGTTGCTGGGAGAGATGCAATGCTGTGTGAGCTTCCACCTCCTTCTGCTGGAGTGCTGTCCAGGAACTACTCAAGTTTCCTCTTACAGTGGCAAGGCTTAATCTTTGCAGCCATGTGGAAAGAATAGAAATGAAAAAATCATAATGGGCTTATCTGAGTGGACAAGTGTGTAATATAATAGTAATTTTGAGAGTTCAGAAGTACAGAATCAGCCTTCCATTACATTCCTTCTGCCTAAAAGGGATGCACACAGCTCAGTAGTCAAATTTTGTTTGCCTTTGGGGTTCTGTGCACACAGAATCTGCCTTTAATCACCTTTTGTCTCATCTACAAGAAAAAGGGGAGGACCTGGATAAAACCTAAGTGGAATCTCAGGAACTGGCTCAAATCTTCAGTTGAGCATAGGCATCCCTTTTGAGTCTGTGGGAGTAATTTCACTGATACCTGCAAAGAAAAGAAACCGGGAGAGTAGAGCAAAGTGTTTTCATTCACTCTATGGTGTCTGATGAAAGGAAAGCTTTTGCCATAATTCCAAAGGTTTTCTTTTCCTAATAAATATACAGAAAAAATCTCAACCAAAGTGTTCTTTAAATGAAAACTCAGAAGACGCTGATTGCCAAGATGTGTGAAAGGAAGAAGAGATATTTTTCCTGACCAGCCTGTCCTTCCTCAACCTGCTTCTCCTCGAACTCCACTTTCCTCAGTTCAGAATGTTTCTACACTGGGACAGTTGCTCCGCAAGATCTCTTCCTGTCTTTCTGCACAAAGCTTGGCAAAGACATGGCACACATGGAGACCAGTTCCTACTCTCCACCTGCGGCTGACAACACCTGTGCAGCCAGTACCTTTGTGCAGCAGGGATGGAGTTGCCCGTCATCATGCTTACACAAAAATTTGGTGTTCAGTTCATAGGGGAAGCTGTTTAGCTTCTGCTCACCAGCACACCAAAGGCTGGGACATTCCCGAGCAATCTGGCATAAAAGTGTTTAGAAACAGTTACAGCCTCTTGTTAGGGCTTGTAGTAAGTAAGAGAGATGCCTAGATAGCATGTGTGAGTGGACAAAAAGGAGCAGAAGTCATAGTGCTGTAGGAATTTTTTTATCCCTTTGGAAGGTCATCTAGAGAGAGGTGCTTCCCCAAAAAGTGTACACGAACACCTCCAGGAGTGTGCAGAGGACCGTGATGAGGAGGAGAGCTCCCTGGTAAAGAGACTGGACTGCAGCTGCTGGAAAAATTTGTGTGCAAATCTAGAGAAGACACCCTAAGAGGTTTGTTATGGAAGTCACCAAGGGCATCACAGGGATGCACCAGTGCAAGAAGTTCTGAGGACTGAGCCCCAAACACCGCAGTGAGCCAAGGACCGTGGATGCAGAGGATCAGAGATATGTTTTTTGCCACCATCAAAAGATAGAATCAGATGCTGGCATTTCCAGGCAATGCTAATTTTTCTGCTGGCATTTGTTATTGTCAATAACTTTGGCAGAATCTCGACCTCATCATAATATAGAAGGTAGGAAAAAACCTGAAAACTCAGAAATTATTTTTCAGGGCAGGAAACTCATTTGGTTAAGGCCAAAAAGCTTTTCTAATACAACACACCTCTAGAGGAGGGTGTTTTAATTCCTCAAAAAGCTGGTTTTAAATTTGTACTTACACTGAAAATGGATTAAATTAACATTTTTAAAAAAAATTTAAAAACAAGCTAATACACCCTGTCAAGTTTTATCTCAGTGCAAATGCATATTGAGATGTTATGATAAATGGCAGTCTACTTATACCAGAAATACCAGTAGACCTTTAACTAGAACAATGCAAATGATGCCATTCTAATTAAAATTGGTAAATGGTTATATTCAGTTTTTAATTAAAATATTCTTCCATGCATTTTCAATCTTTAGCACCATTTCATTTTGTCTATGGTGGTCAAGGAAATAATTTCTTCGACTGGAGTCTAAATCTCCATGAATATACTGGCAATCAAAGACGACTTCTATTAGCACTTAGATGAGCTGTTCTGCTACAAATGAACTGGTAGTGATCTGCCCTAACTGCAAAGTTGCTTTCACTTTGGGAATTAGATGGAATAAATGTTAGGTAGTTATGAGCATTGGCCAGCTGGCCAGAGCTGTTTGTGCTGTGCAGGGAATTAGCTACAACAGCGAGACATCTCCAATGAATGCAATTCAGCAAAGTGACAAGGTCCATTTAGAAGTGTGATTAAGCAGTGTACATTTTCTTGCCTTTGCAGCCTGGAAATGACAGGTCACCTCAGGTCTTACTGAAGAGCAAATAAGGGGCCAGCTGAGGGAAAACGGGGGGAAAATATCAAATAAAAGAACTACAGTCAACCCAAGGCAAAGGCTTTCTCATCACTTCCCCGTCTGCTGCCACTGCTGGGTTTGTTCTTGCCACCCTGATCCCCTTTCCTGTCAGTAGGGGGAAGGTATGGACTTCTTATGGGCTTGCCATGGGATACAAGTAACCATTGTCACTTGGTGGTTTCTGTGATATTTCTGGATAAGCCCAACAGAATAGAAAAAATTATGTCAGTCTTCATAGTCCTTTCTCTTACTATGTTTAGCGTACCGGTGATTTTTTTAGAATTCCCATTCCAGCAAAGTGCCATCCTTTCTCTGCTGCTAATAGTGATAAAGTGCAAAGGTTGATCATCACTTTCCACCTGGGACAAGCAGCAGCTGGTGTTTCTAGGTACTCCAAGAGAAAATCAGTCCCTCTGCATTACTGTTTGTTAAAGGGGGTGAAAGATTACAGCATTCTAAATTAATCAACAAATAAGTCCTTAAGATTTTAACAGTGAACTACAGAAGATGGCGTTTGCTTCTTGTGCAAGCACATCACAGGAGCACCTCGATGCCAGTGGCTGAGAGCTTTTGGTGCAGCTGTGCTGTCTGCACTAGTCTGGATCAAAGGGATGACTGATTTCCACAGGCTGGCAGGCATTGCAATTCTCCATCATCCCAGTCCTGCACACTGCCAGGGTGGTACCTGCCATCATCTGTGGGGAGATCACCCTGTGTGGTGCTGGGTGGCTGAACAGCAGCAAGGCTCAGGCAGCTCCTGGAGATCACTCCTGGACATCCTTCTCCAATGGCAGATGGCCCAGTTGGCCTCCTGAAGCCCCATTTCCAATGGTGATCCCCTTGAATCTGCCTGGAGCCATGGCCAAGGGGAGACAAAGTTTTGCAGGTTGTGCTTCAGCCTGTCAGGAGCTGCAGTACCTCCAGGGTAAAACAAAGCCCATTCCGGAAAAGTGAAGCCGGACTTTCAAAGGCTTAATACAAAGTGGCCAAGGTTTGGCATCCCCTGGGGCCAAGAGGTTCTTAATCTCAGCAACAAAGAGTTTTTCTTGCCTACCTTGAAAAGCCTTGATCGTGACTTGGGGAAAGATGTTTTGTCACTACTCCTATCTAGCAAGGCCTCCCAGCAAGCCATCACCCAAGAGGTTTTCCCTTCACAATCTCATAAGAAAATCTCCAAATTCCAGACTTGGGCTCAGGTTTCACCATACCTTCCCCTGCTCCCTTTTTGACAGCATTCAGGCATCCTAATGGCATCCATGGACCAGGCACTCACGTTCCTCATGGTCTTGCTCAAAGAGTTTCTCCCAATCTCTATCTTTTTCTCCACAAATGGTGCTTGCACAGGATCCAACCTTGCTGCGTCAAGTCCCTTTCTCATAACACTCAGGATAGTAAAAAAACAGGGCAAAATAAACTGGCAGTCCAAAGAACTTCAAGTAATTGAGTTCTTCTTTTTTTCTTTCTCATAATATAATTTATCCCCCAAGAATCATAATTTTCCTGCATTTAGTAAAGTAAAAACAAAGCTACCCATTTTGGTCACGCTCTGCTGAGTTCCTGTGTACACTTTGTTCCCATAGAAAAAGTGGTGCTCCCTGTGAAGATTTTCCTGAGTCCGAGATGTTTTTTTCCCTGTGACTTACTGTGTATTCTTTTAAACAATATATGAAACAATTTTATTTAAGCCACAGTACTAATATCCTTTTTCTTTCTGGAAGTAAACATATGTTTGCTACTGGCTCCAAAGTCTTAAAATATTAGTGATATTTCATCCAGTTTTTCCTTTGGCTTCCAGAAAGTTTGTTCTTATGAGTTTTTCAAAGCCTCTATCTGTCTGTTTACAGCTGCATCTTTAGCTGAAAAGTTTTAACAAGTAACACAGCTGGAAGAGCTATGTTATTTTCCCCTGACATGATGTTTTTGTAGCTGGAGTTCTGGTCTTGTTAGAAAGTACAGGGATAAATGCCACCTCCTGCTTTCAGCCTTAATAGGGACATGCTGATGTATTTTCACAACATGCCCGTTGCAGTTAGTAGCAGGTGAAGGCTCAGAGTCACTCTCAGGTACACAGAAATACAAGAGCTGCAGAAAAAAAGAAGTGTTTGGTACAAAGTTAAAAACAATAAGATTTGTGTTCGTTACAGGATCTTCGTAATGTGTTTATCTTGTAACAGACTAGAGAAAGATGTCAGGGTCACAACAAACTCCTCTCATGGCAAGAAGGAGCTTCTTGCAAAAGAATTATCTTAGGAGGTTTTATTAATGCCTTTTTTGGAATAACACCATCAACAGTATCAATTGCTGATTCAATTTAGTAGAAATTCAGTAATTCAGAAATTCAATTCAATTCAGTAAAAATATGAAGGGGAAAGAAAGCCTGATGACCTGCTGAGAAACGCAGTCTCCTGAAGTCCAGCGCCTTCACTGAAGGCAAACTGTCTGAGCCATGATCCGGGAGCAAACATGATGCAACCTGAAGCTTTTAGTACTTGCTTGAGGGAAATCTTCTTAAGAAATTAGTCAGAAGTAAGTTATATAAGGAGGCCCATTCAGAGGCAACACTGAGCATTCACAGAAAAATGTTGACTGACTGAAGACTAGGATCTATTGGAAATCGAGCTGTGGGGGTCCATGCCTTCAAAATGCAGAGATGCCACCCGAGTAGGATGAAAAGGTGCGGAATGACTGGAGAGGCAAAGGACCAGTGAGGCGTTTACTGCTGCAACCACCAGAACTGAGCTGAAGAAGGGCAAAGGAGAAGAAAGGAGGTGATCCTACATGAGGGAAGAAATGTCCCAGGAACAGGTGGAGGTTAAAAAAAAAAAGATTCACAGCTTCGGAAAATGGAAAATTGGGAGGGTTGGACATTTTAGGACAGTAATAGAGGGGGCAAGGGAACCAGGATGCTTAGATATCTGAGCAGAGAGAGGACACCCTGGAACAAGGAAAGAAGGGGCAATGGGATTTGAGGTTGGTATCTGTGCATCAGAAAATTTAAAAATCCAGGGAGGGCAGGAAGAGGGGCAGAAATACAGCTCCCACTGCAGCACTATGGTCAGGCCGTGGCAGGCAGAGGGAACAGGTAGGTGCAAGAGCCTGGGTTGGAGGGACTTGCAGAAACTGCAGTAGGATTTGCCATTGCCGGTCCGATCCCTGCAGTTTAAAGTCACCAATATATATTTTTATGAGGATGGTGTGGTATCTGCTTGAAACAGTCCAGCCAGAGTGCAGGAAGGAACATCAGCTTGTGAAGATTTCTGGATTTGCAAGAATCGTCTGTCCAAGGAGGGTATAAAACAAGAGGTAAATCTCCATGTGTCACATTGACCTTCCTACCTGCAAAAGGGAACATCTCCACCTTTCTGCTTCCTCCCATGATGTTCAGTTCCCATCCCCCTCCTGGAAGAAAGAGAGAAAAAAGGTATTCCCCTCAGGGCCAACCACAAAACATTCATTCAAGGGAGAATCAAGTAAGGATAAATAAGAAAAGAAGCAATAGAATTTGCTGGGTGACTGGAAATGTGAAAGAAGAGTTAAAGGTTGAATAGTGCCTGAGAGATAAAAAATCCAATAATTTATCCGTGAAAATAAATAAAAGGAAGCAGGCAAGGTGTGTTCTGCTGCAGAGTATAACAAGGATGCCATTTCACCTTTCACTGATGGAGAAATTGAATGTATACTAAAACACTGCAGCCTTGTAGAGCAAAAAAATCCAAAAATTGCGTTTGAGAAACTCCCAAAAGATCAGAGATGTATAAGCTTACAGTTGACCTGACTGTTGCAGGGCTGCCATGTGAAAATTGTCCTGCCCACACTGAGAGGCAGGCAGCACGCTGCCTTTTGGCATAAGGGGGTCGACATGGATCAGCTTTTCCTGCCAATGGAGCCCTGTCTGTGTGAGCATGGAGCAGATTTATGGGCACAGGGACAGCCTGGCTGGTGGGACTGGACCACGGCAGGATGCTAATAAATCCTCCAACACATTGAAATTGATGTCTGTGCATAGTCCATTCTCTCAGACATGCCCACAGGGCTGGGCACTGCTGTTTCTGTGAGGCATTGCATGGTGCATTAGGTGACTCGCTGGAGTTGTTACAGACCTTGACACCTACTGGAACTTGCCAGAGGTGCCATGCTTCAGGAATGGGATCGCTGCTTGTGGTGCAGGGGCCTCCTGGCAGTGATGCACAGCACTGTTGTCAATTGTCTTCAGGTCAAAGCCACACTATTTGTCAAAATTAAGTTAAAGGGAGCCCAGGTGTGTATTTAGCTCTAGGTCAAAATCTCTCAGGTCTTCCTCACTGAAACTGCAGCCTGATGCTACAGTTTTGTAAGCATGCATGTGGCTGGATACAGCATGACTGACTGGTATCATGGGCAAGCAAAACAGAGCTACCTGAAGGTGGAGGACGGATGGTTGCACTGAGGGAATGACACCAGGTGTGCCATGTGTGGTGTGTGTGTATTTATGGTTAAGCGTCCAGTTATTTGTAGGTGACAAAGAAACAGAATTTTTTGTAACGTTCCAATTCTGTGCGTCTCTCCAACCAACCCAAAGGAAAACACTCAATGTATGTATCTCAGGATATGATGGAAGATTAATGCAGGATGTAAAGGAATTGTAAGTACCTTCTTAGCTCCATGAAGTTTGCAGGCTGCATATTTCTAGGTTTTTTCCACCAACATTCCTTCAGGTTACTGGCTATGGCAAAAATTAATTAAGCAAAGAGAGTACTTGACCTATTGAACAGTCTTCCATAACTATAATCATATATAGAGCAATAAAACCATAAATCAATAGCATTGGGTATTTAGTGCTCATTGCAAGATTTGCTTAGGATCAGCTGAATAGTTTCAAGTGCATCTGAGTGAAAGGGGTAGGTCAAATACATTATACAGCATAAAATTATCCTACCCTGACATTTTCACAACGGGTGAACTTGCAAGAGTGGAGTGGATGATGACAATTGCTCGTGTTCCTCGTGACTTAATGTATTTTCTATAAAGGTAGACCAGAGCACCTCTGGTTCCTAATATCCCTGTTAAACATATAGAGTGTGAAGTGTTTAACAAGTCAGGGGAAACACAGCGAAGAGTGTGAATGCTCTGATAAAGAGTAAAATCTGAATTATCTATCAGCCTGATTGTTTTTTGCCATCCATTCAGCAGGCTGCTCACATGATGCTCCTGCAGAGGCAGTGACTTGCCGTGAGGCAGAAGCCTGCCAGGATCCCAAATGCCAGTGTGGCTCCAGCGGTGCCTCAGAGCAGCCTTCACTGGTCCATTGGAGGCAGCATTTGAGCAGCGTGTTTCAGTCCGTGGCCCTCGTGCCTTTTCCCCTGTTTTACATGTTAATGCCTGTGGGGGCTTTCAGACAGTTCCTCAGCCCCAGGAATTCCAAGGCAGATTGTTTCTGATTCAGATCCCACCCGCTGAAAAGCAGACACATCTTGCACACCACGTAAGGACACATCCACCGTATGCAGCCCCGTGCCAGGCAGCCTGAGAATAGACTTTTATTAAGCTCGTGTGGTCAGGTACAAACCTAAAAGGATTGCAGTGATCATCTCTCCCATGGTGCTGCTCTGCACAGGCTGGAGAACCATCCTAGATGAATCCTTGTTCGAAACATTCAGCAGCATCAGGAAAAGGACTTAATTTCTTCTTAAAAATTCTGGTCCTGGAGCAGCTACCATTAGCACTAGTAAAATGTTGTAGTGCTTAACTTCTCTTTGCTGTAAACTTGTAAATATTTATTTTCTATTTGACTGCAATTAGGCTAAAAATAGCTGCTTATTTTGAGTGTCTCTTCTCTGTGCAGGTAAGATTAGCTTGTGACATAGTGCTTAACCTCTGTTTAATAACCTGGGAACTCCCGGGGTACCTCAACGTCTTCCAAACTGCTCATAATTCATTGTGAGCCGGGTCCAATTTTTCATCCTTCTCTTCCATCTGTAGATCCCAAGGTTGCATATGTGGTTTTGCCTAGTCCTGAGACTTCACATTCAGGTGGTTGATTGCACCACCACCCACACATCTTTGTCAAAGTCATGCTCATTGGAAATTTTCTGTGCATGTACAGTTTCCCCCAGGCACACCATAATTGCCCGGGAGGCTAAGGGATTGGTTGGAGAACGGGTTGAAATCCCACAAGAAGCCACATTGTTGCAGTGGACCCACTAGTGCATGCCATTTTTCATGGAAGGACTGAAAGACCTTACCAAAACCGACTGACTTCTGCCCTCACTCATTCCTTTTATCTGCAGGTCTTAATTTGGAGTGAGCTGTGAAAACACCAGAGAGGGAAGGTGACTTTGAGAATGCTTCTTGTCCTAGCCTGTGAAGAATGAAGGCTTTGGGGGATACATGGGGTCACTGCACCACCTGGCTTCTGTCCAGCACAACTTTCATCTAAAATAGACATGCAATGACAGAGCTTTCCCCCCTTTTTTTCCTGGTGAAAATGCCAGAATATCAGCTGTTCACATTCTATCCTTAATTATGTTTCAAAGGAACACCCTGTTCCTTCAATATTTTATATAATGGCCAGCCACCAGGATAAATTTATGCAGGAACAGACAGGGAACAAAGCTGGGCAAAAAAGGAGAAGAACTGATGGAACAAAGAAAATCCACGCTGTGTATGACAGAAAAATGGGTGAGTAAGGCGCCAGAAAATAGTAATAGTGAGTAGAAATACTTGAAACTACTGGGAGAACAGAATGATGTAGTGGAAAGGAAGAAGGAGTCCAGCACATGCAGATGGAAAACTCAGGGAAGCACCCACCTGTCTCCATCATCACATCTGTTCCTGTATCCTCTCCCTGCAGGAGTCAGTTCCCGATCTTCCCGACAGTTGTTCATTATCTTTGTGTTTATGCCCTGGTGCACCCAGTGGTTCCATCCTCTTTCACCTCCCACCTTCTGGCTATCCACCCCATAGCCATATCCCATCTGCCTGACAGCTCATGTATAAGTCTCCATAAGTGCTGAGATTTTAAAAATAAAAGGCTTGGTTTTTTTTGCCGAAGCCCTTGCAATACATGGAGAAGCTGTACCTGGACATGTGCTCACTAGTTCTTCAGGCTTTTTGTTTTATCCTTCAGGTGATGGTTCCCAAGCTCTGATTCGTGTCACACTAGTGAGGACAGGCAATAACCCTCAGGACCATTTTGACTGTTTTTTTCTCTTACAGATTAAACAGTGCAAGTGCGGAGAGCTCTACGGGAAGCTGTCCAGCTTGACATCTGTGTGTGGGCCACAGTGTCTGGAAACTGCTGTCATTGACTCCTCCAGCTCTCTATTCAGAGGGTCCCCATCCCATAGGGAATATGTGGAATCTTCATGTTCGTTTTTCTCTTCTCTGGGAAGCAAGGGAGCAGAGAGGGGAAAAGACCCAAGTCCTTTAGCAATGAAATGATGTTGAGAAAATCACAGCATTGTTTCTGCATTCTCATTAACAGGAGCTTTATCTAAAAAGCATGAAAACAGAGCTATTGGTTTATTTGCCTCTGCCAAGCTGAACATTTGTCTCTGAAACTTCTTAACTTTTGATGATGAATACAGCTCTCAGAGTAAAATAACAGTTGTGATTGCTGCAGTGAGTTCAGCATGGTATCAGTTTCAGGGCGATGACAGAGGAAGAGATGTGACAGCAGAAACAGTGGGATGCAGCAAGAATGGAAATGCTCTGGGATCTGTGTTCTTCAGACCAAAGAAAGGAGTACATACAAATCATTCCCCACGAGGGAGATTAAGGGCAGGGTAAGTCTGCGTGTTTTGGATGCACATGCCAGAGCCTTGCATTGCCTCCACTGCAGTATGCTATTTCTCCCCCTAGTTTGGATTATGAGATTTTGTCCTGCTGTCCCTGAACCGCATTTCAACGCACCTTCACAGGTTTCTGAAGCAAATGAGCTTCCAGCCAGCACCGCTTCCAGCACAATTGCAGTGCCTCTTCACTCTGAATCCTTTGTTTATTGTAAAGCACCTGATGTTGCACACAGCTCCGCAGGGGAAAGGAGCTGAGAGCAGACCTTCAGAGCAAAGAGCCCCGTGGGGTGCAGGGGAGGCAGTGAGCAGCAGAGACCAAAACAGAGGTGTGGAATTGGTTTGCCAGTTTGTGTTTAATGGATCTCCCTGGATATGGGCTGATTATTTGGCTGGGCTGGGCTGCTTCAGGCGCTGCACTATGCTGTGCAAGGAATCTGAGAGGGACTTTGCATTGTCAGGATCAAGTTCTTTCCAGTGTTGACTGTGAGTTTGGATTGAGATTAGATAAAGCTTAATTGTCACTTTGGCTGGATCTGACTAATTATTGCTAAGAGCATGTCCCAGGCTCACTAGGGCAGAAATTGAGGGGTGGGTTTTGAATGCTTTTTTTTTTCAAATGGAAGACAGACTCTTTTGAAGCTAAGTCTGGCAATGGTTTCTTATCCTCTTTGTATTCATCACCTTCTTGGCTTGGGAGAAGAAAATGGCCAGCCAACATAGCAGATGTTAACCTGGAGCTAATGTCAGATACTCTTTTCTTAAATGTACTATCTCCTCCACAAACCATTAATTTACATCTTTACTTACATATATTTCCCAGTACACTGAATTATTCTATTGGCTAATTCTCCTATTTCATTGACCCAATTTCTGCTTTAGTAACAATGTCCAGATCACAAATAGAGTAACTGAAGAAAAACAGTTGCCCTGGTCCTGTCTATAACCACAATGTTAGGTCCTGATAGAATTGATACGAGGATGTATGACACGCCTGTTTTACAACCAAATTTTCTGTTCTGCATTATCTATTTATCTCTGAGAGACCAGAGATGACAGAAGAAAGAACTGAGCAGCAACACAAGGTTGAGAAAATGAGAACAGCCATTCTCATTTCATTGTGTCCTTCTAAATATGTGCCTCTGCCTTGAAGGCAGAGGTTGAATGCTCTGCTTGCCTGTACCAGCTGGATTGTTGCTGCTTGGGGCTGCTGGTTTCCAAAACTTTTTGACTCCTGATGTCAAATGCAGTCTTCAGAATAAGCAAAAATTCTGATGACTATATTGAAGTTAGCAAGTTACTAAAAATGAGATCTAATTACTTAGGGCTTATAAAGCTGGTTTCTTCTCAGAGCAAACCCAGCAAAATACAGATTTTTTTTTTTTTATTCTGTTCTGTTTCACACTGATAAAATGGTATTTCAGAAAAAGCTGAAACATGTGGAAACAGTTGAATACCTAGTTAGTTTTCTAAGTACCCTGTCACATTATTAAAATCGAATAATGCAATTAAACTCACAAATGACAATATTCTTTTCCAGAGCTTTTTGCACTCAAAAATGAGAAAAGTGTTAATTAATTTATTCTGTTTCCACTGTTAACGTGTTAATTAAATTTATCCCAGTTCCACTGTTGCATATCAATATTATTGTAGTACACATATAGCAAAACCGAGTGACAGAAATTAAAGGACTCAGATTAGAGCTCTCAGTAGTTTTCTGTATTTCCAGTTGCCAACATTCATGCTTGTTCTTTACATCAGACTAAAAAGCAGGAAGAAAGAGTTAACTGCCTGAAAAAAGCCAAGAGCTGGAACCTCAGTGTCATACAGTGCTCTGTCTCACACAGATCATTGCTAGTAAAAGAGGAATATGAAAGAATTCTTGCCATGTATTTATATGACTTCTCACTCCTAGTTACAACAGCAAACAGGTAAGGACCTTAGGTTAAGGGGGAGGAAAAAAGCAGCAGTGCACCACTGCGCTTTATTTGATCCTGAAAAAGAATATTTAACTCCCTGTCCTGACATTCCCCTAGTTCCTAATCCATACCACTGCCCATGAAAAGCTGCAAGGGAAATTGTTACCGTGAAGGATGCGATAGAAGTCTGCCTATTTTGAGTGAGTACTCTTTGTCCAGCAGCAGAGTCTTGGAAGTTGTGATGAGCCATACAGCACGATCACTCTGTCTGAAAGACTTCACGTTGTTGTCAAGGCGACCAGCTTTTTTGTCAGATACAGCTTTGAAATTGAAGCCGTCATATGAAGGAAAGCTGTGTGTATTGGTGATATTTAAAAAGACCCACTTCTCAAACTCTAATTTGAATTCTTTTCCATGCTTACACCAAAGGAGCAATGATGGGTTTTTAGTAATATCTTAGTGCCTTTGTATTGTGCTCTCAGTTTCAACAAAATCAAGTGGCAAATCCAGAGTACCAGCCCCCAGGTGGATGACACTGACTTTTCTGCACTGAGACTATGAATGGTATAACCACCGACAGTTCTGCTTTGATCTTTGGAAAGCGCCACTGTTTGATGCCCTTGTCCCACTCATCAGGGACAGCCTGCTCACAGGGGTGGTCTGGACAAGGCTTGGTCTGGCCTTTTGGCCAACAGGTTTGTGAACAAGCAGATGTTCTGCCCTTTGTGGTGCTCCACTTTTGTGGCACCTTAGATTTGGGGGATCTTCAGGTGTAGAGGGATTCTTAAAACGTGGTGAACAAGCCAGGCTTAGCAGGGCCTGTGCGTCCTGAGTGCTGCAAGATTAGCATGGTTTAGCGCTAGAAGTGTCCTTGAGGATGGGGAAAGAGAAAGAAGAACGGCTTCGCAAGAAGAAAAGGAATGTTCAACAAGATACGATAACTGCAGGATGGGGGGAGAGAGGACGCTTGTTTACTGCGTGTTAACCAATAAGCAAAAGGTGGATACGTGTGATTGTACCTCAGTAGCCAATTATAGAGTAGTTAAGGTGCGTGAACAGCTGATGACTAGTAAACAATGCTATATAACCCTGCTTGTTTTGAGCAATAAAGGAGAACGATTGCTAACCGTATCGGTGTTTGTCGTTACTCGACTCCCAGGCTCAGTAAGGACCCTGCTTCATTCAGGGCCTCTTGGTCCTTACTCTTGCCTCCACTCTGGTTCACCTGCATGCATCCCAATCCCTGGCAATGCTTTCTACCCTCCCCTTGGGTTCTTACTGGTATCTGAACTGTGTTTGGTGCCACAATTCCCATCTTTCTTCAGTTCATTGCTCTAAATCTTTGCAAACAGGGTTTCTGGACCTCCTGCCATACTCACTGGTATCTTCTTGGCTTTTTTCAAGTCACCCATGCCTTTTCTGGGTTCAAGGTCCCACACCAGGTCTGGTACATCGAATGGGACCATACCAGTGCCAAGCAGAGCTTAAGACTATCTCATGTGCTGAACTTGGATCTGTGCATACGATGATGTTGCTGCCTTTTATGGTAACAAGAAGTCACAGAGAGCTCGTGATTGATAGTCTGTCTGTTCCTTGTGACCTGCCTGCCTCCCACCAGCTCAGTAAATTCAGCAGCAGTAGAGGCAGAACAGTAGATTCCCAACCCTTCATTTTGATGGTAAATTTTGGGTAGCATGCCCTCTGGATCAGGCTGTGCACCTAGTTTTGCATCCATCCCTTAACAGTCTTAAACATATTTTCCTTAGATTCTTTATGAGAAAGCAATTCTGAAGCAACACAAGAAACTTTAATAAAATCAAGTCATGGCATCTTCTCCTTCACCCCTACTCACAAGGACTGGTGCTGAGATGCAGGAGGTTATTTAGTTGATTTGAAACAGTTTGTTTTAATATATAAAACTTGGCCATGTGTCTGAATCAGAGGAAGTTGTTTGATGCTCTTCTGAGGAGTTAATTACTCTAATACCCCATGTTACAAAGAAAAATTCTAAAAAAACCCCCCAAACTTTCAAAAATTCAAGTTTCTAAAGTACTTTTGCTTTACAACACTTTACATTGTGTTTTTGTTTAGCACTGGTCTTATTTCATCGATATTCAGGATTCATAAAAATGAAAATGTGTTTTATTAGAGTACTGAACATGTCTTTATACTGCATGAATTTACAGTCTGAACTGTCACTGATGAACGTTCTGGGATTTCAGAAAATGTTTCCCTGCTGTGCTGAGCATTAGCAATTTTCCCACAATAGATTTTATCTATTGACACTCTTCAGTCATTTCAAGCTCATTAGGCTATCACAGCTATGACATCTCCTAGTGAGGCTGCAACTGCACTTTACTGTGTCATTATTTCATTTTATGAGGCATGGGAAGGACAGGAACCGGAATGGCAATTCACCCAACCCTGCTCTCCTTTGACCTTTCCCCCATGACTCTTTTACAGCTGGATACAAAGTCACAAGCTGGTCTAAAGAAAAACACCATCAATTTTTAATAAGTGCATCTCTCTTTTATCTGCTCATTGTTTTCAGCTTTTCACAGAAATTATAACCTGCAGGCATCAAGTGCAAGCATTTTTTTGGTGTTGTTCAAAGGTGACAGTTATGATGTGTGTTATTTACCTCCCACGTTGCGAGTTCATGGGCCTGGGGTGCAGAGGCTGAGCTCTGACCTGAGCCTCCTCCAGCCACAGGGCAAGAATGGTTTCTGTCCACAGGATCCCTTGGGCAAGGCAAGCAGCTGGCAGAGGAAGCAGGAAGAGCGTAGGAGGGAGAAGAATGTCAGCAGCGATGGAAACTGTGCCTATGGAGTGTGGAGAATGTGCAGAGTTCAGAGACCTTCCTTTAGAGGCTGCAAGCCAGCGAGTGCTGTTTAATGACGCCGCTATTCCCGGCGGTCCCGCTGCCTGCCCATTAGCACTTGACAGTTTTCCTGGCAGCTCCTAAGGAGTGATGGGCTCTGGGAGAGGAACTGCTGGGCTGCGGACCAGTCTGAGGAATCAATCCCAGCCCCGAAAAAACACAGGAGGGGGAGCTTTACAGCTCTTTGCACTGGCAGCTGGACATTGAGGGTGAAGGCTGGAGGTGATGCTGGAAAGGGAAGGGCAGGCCAGGAGGATGCAGGAGGAGGTCAGAAGTGAGGTTGCATGACCAAGTCAGTGAATTGAACTTCAGACAGCTCACTGAGGGTTTGCCTTCCTTTGACTGCCATGGTGTATTTTAGCGTCTGCACACACTGGGATAAGCAAAAAAGTGTGTGACTCTTCCAGCTGTGATATGGCCCTGATGCTTCCAGCTATGTAAAATGCCTCCATCTTCTCTGGCTTCTCTCATTTTTGCTGCAGGGCTTTCCATTCCTCAGCAGAGGGAACTTCCTGGAGGGTAAATGGAAGATCCTTGTGACAAGGGGGACAGGAATTACAGTTCGTTAAGGTGGGATAACTTTTGGAAACTGCAAAGAAAATGCCTCACAGTAGAAGTAGTTTCACAGTGGTTATTCAGGGAAGGAAAAATCCCTAAATCACTAGAAGACGCAAGACAAAGACATAAGGGAGGAGAACAGGATGATTTCTAAACATTCTCTCCTGCCAGCATCTTTCCTAGGCTATACTGGCTAGGGTATCTCTGGATCACATGTGCCTGGAAATGTCCTTAATCCATGCCCCTCATGGCGATGAGTGCAAAGTGATAAAAGGAGATCAATGTCTAAAGACAATTTTCAACCACCTGCAACACAGAGGTGCACAGTTGCCTACCTACAGACCTGCCCACCTACCAACCAACCTACCTGCCTTTTAACACCATTCTCTACTCACACAGGCCAGTGGTTAAAAGACATTACAGCTGCTGAGGAAGTTTTGACTGTCCCCATGAATGATATTTAGACATCCTTCCTCTTCCAGCAGAGAAAGGGGAGATGGCTCCTTCCCCTGCGGTTTCAGCACAGCTGCCATCACCACTCATCACCACATCATCACACACATCAACCTCGCACATCATCCTTGCACTGGCAGGGGGACATTTAGGACAGTCTTCAAAGGAAAAATCGTGATTCAGTACATCCATGGGACCTGTCACAAGTGGACATTGAAGAAACACTGCAGAGCCCAAGCCTACCAGTGACAGAAAGGCCAGGTTCTTTTCATGGATTAAAGCTGATCCCCACTGAGGGAAAGAACTTTTCAGCAGTCCCAGAAAACTCTGCACAGCTTCCCCCTGGGCTTTTAGAAGACCTTGCACAGTGGAATGTGAACATTTTTTGGGTTTTACAAAACTTACAGGGGTACAAATGATTACTTTTCATAATAGAAGGGGGAAAAACGCCCTATGCTTGGAAGTTAAAATTGCCTGAGGATCAAAACCTGCTTAAATGTCACTGTTGTGGGAAGGAAGATCCTGGTGCAGCTCTTGCAGGTGTTTCCTCTGCCAGTCTCTAAAGTGGAGCTGCCTGTCAGATGCACTCCTTGGAAATGCCTGTTTTCCAGAGGGCAAATGTTTGACAAGATTAGACAGCTCTGATTACGTGCAAAGCACTACTAAAGCTCTGAATTTACGTGAAGTTCTCTTCGAGGCAGTAGAAACGTTCACTGTTTTCAAGACATCAGTTTTACTTTTTGCACTAGGATGCACTGAATCAGCTCTTTACTTCTGCTGTGATGAGCAGCCCAAACTGGGTCCCTTTCCGAGTGTGCTGTATGTGTGCGTCATGAAAAAAACGAAGTGTGATTTTAGTCTTTTCTTTTCTCTCTTTCTCTCCTCCCATCCCTTCATCTTTCAAAAGATTACTCATTCTTTCCTCCAGGAAGTTTACTTGAGGTGAAGAATATCTCTAACATGGAGTTTCACAAGTGGCTGATTTCAGGTAAGTGCTCCTCACCCACAAAAAAACACAATCATCCTCATCAGTCAGAGGAACAAATGCCATGAATAAAACCATCTTCTCAAGAAAGAATCCTATTTTCCTCCAATGAAGGAGAAATGAGTAAAGAAAAAAAATGAATTAGTGTGGAGTCTTTATACTAAAAATATCTAGCTTTACATATCATTTTAGTTAAAAATAAAGGCAATACATATTCCAGAGAGAAATATATAATGCTCAGAGTACTCTAGAGGAATGAGTTGTAACTCAGGGTAGCATTCAGGGGACTTCAGCAGAAGCAGAGGCATTATTAATGTTCTTTTTAAACCTCTTCCCTTTTATAAACGACTCTACAATTATTTAATAGAACATAATTTTTAGAACCTGGAGTTGCCTTTTACAAACGACGTTATGAAGTGCCAGTTTATCCTGGAGGGACCCAGGAAGTACAGAGTCTAGTTTTTTTCAGCATTGTTGAATTCGAGTAGCTTCTCCTTTCTATATCTGTGAATGTATCTCCAGCACAAGACAGTGGCTAGGCATCCAGTGACCACGGCAATCCCACCAGCAACCCTTTTTTGCCTTCTTCACCTCTCTGCTGCCTCCTGGTATAAAACCCAATCCTGCAGCAAAGGTGCAGTGTAAGGAAGGCTGGAGATATCATGTGGGAACAGCAGAGGAGGGTGGTGGTGGGGAATTGTGTAGGTCTTGTTTCTTCTTTCTCAGCTGCTACATAGTTGTCATGGGTGAAATTTTATTTTGTGGTGTTTGTCTCTTCTCATGCCTAGTAATAATACCAAGAAATAACAAGTCAGGGTGCGTTTTGGTTCCTCTTCCCTTCTTTCAATGGTACCAGGCAACATCTCTACTTGGGCACAGATCAGTATGGGGGGACGGCTGGGAAGCCGAGCAGAAAGTACTGCAGAATCAATGAACATCCTGATCCTGGTGGGCAAAAAGCCCTGGGAACAGCAAACAGGCCTTTGGAAAAGAAAGTTAAGAAACACGGCTTTTGTTTAAGGGAAATCAAGCAAGACTGCAGGTGTGCAATGTTGTGGGTGTTGCTAAGGGAATAGAAATTGCTGGCTTAATGTAACAAGGTATATAAACTGTGCTGGAGAATCAAAAAATTGGCTTTTGCTTGCATCAAGCGGAGTTCCGTCTCTCAATCGCCGTCAGATCAGTCTCTGGTTTTTGACTGTCCCACTAAGATACCCCCAAGCCTTACTTGCTGCTTCCCTGCCTCACGGGGAACCACAGCACTTTGTCTGTGATTTAAAGAAGCTTCATCCCTGCAGAAGCTGTGTTTGTAGAAGCTCACGGTGTACACAGACCTCTACTACACATAACTTGATTCAACTAATTTGCAGTGGTGACAGTGCTAATGGTGATTGTTAACTGGCTCAGAATAACATGTGACATGCACATAAAGTGCTCTTGGGATCTGCCATTGCTATCACTGTACCCACGGAGAAGGCTGAAGCCCTGGTGCTGCAGAACAGAAACTCCAGGGACCTGTGTCTGTTCTGCCAGTCAAGGAAGCAGCAGGGTCATCTGAAGGATCCTCAGAGAGAAAGAGAAGATTATTCCCTGTAAAGGTTTAAAACTTGATTTTATAAAATTGGCCAGAATCTACTGCATTTTAAGTCACATCCCTAGAAGAAGGCTCAAGGCTGCTGGGTCTGCTGCACTGACAAAGCTCCAGACTAATATTTGCATACAATGACATCTTCATTGGCATCTTAAGGGAGTCTAGGTATCATCTGATACTTGTTTCTGAAAAAAGAATAATGAGTTTGTCTCCCTTGGTCACTGCCAGCCTGCATTGATTGTTAGTCCTGGGCTTATGTCGGTCTCCCCGTATATTCTTCTCAATAAGACAGCAATCTGAACTTAAATACATTTGAGGAGAATTATAATCAGTCACTAAAACCTTGTACAGCCAGAAATACTAACTCATTACATAGAATTCCTGAGCTCTTGCTCATTTTTTATTTAGTTTTGAGCAAGTGCTCAGTCCTGCAAACTCCCATGAATCAATCTTCTTTTGCTGCAGCAACGGGGCACCTACACTCCAGAATGGTGGTTCAGCAGGATAGTGTTTGACAGAGTCAAACTGGCTTTTCCACTAGGAAAATTTCTTGAAAACTTAGTTTATGAGACTGTATGCATTCAATTAGTTCTGTTTGTCTTTGCACACCGCCAGCACTCTTTGAATCTGCTTTAATAATGGATGTGAGATAGATATGGCTGTAAAGTTTAAACCAATTACTGGTAATGCGCTATTCAAAAAATGATAATGGAACTATATAATAGCAGTTAAATAAGCACTGATTTTTAAACTCTTTAATGATAACAGAAGCCCCATTCTTTCCCTACATGTATTTCTGTTTAAAGAATAAAAAAAAGCACTTAAGAAATTGGCACTCAACCTTCAATCTAGGAAAAACATACATCAGATATATGTGTCGAAGTCAAGACCTACAGTTCCTTTCGAGACAATGATGTAAATGAATAATGCTGAAAACCCCAGTGAAACAGAGTAATTGCCCAAGAATACATTCATTCCCAGGAGTAGAGAAGTTATTGTAGCCTAATGGTTATTATTTGTTTATGTATTATTTTGCAGTGTGCACAGGACTTGCCAGGCACAGCCCAGACTGTTATAAAGGGTTTTTCTAGCTCTTGGATAGACTATAATTGAAAGACAGGGATTATGTTTTCTCTGCACCATAATTTACCGCCTTCAGTGAAAAACTTACTAAGATACATGACACCACCATCTAAAATAAATGTTCTGAGTTACAGTTTAGGGCAATTTCTTATTTCTGCTTCCCTATGAAGCACTGATGACAAGTGCTGTCCCTGCAGATGAAGGGACTCTTATTATGGGAGCATCCATGAAAGAAAGTACACAGAGTTCAGAAGAGCACTTCAGCAATTCTTCATTAAAGCCCCAAATAGGGGTCATTCAGGGAGATTCAGGCAATTACAGCAAATCTAGCCACTTGGAAAACAAATTAATGCCATGTATTAAACCTAGTTGTTTTGCACTGGGAAAGAACTTGCACATCTTCAGTGGAAAACACAGTTATAAGGAAAACAACTACCACTGAGCTTAAGTAAGCTCTGGAAGGTGAATCCACAATTGGACAGGTGGGATGAAAAAAAAGAATCTGGATGCCATGGGAGGAAAGAAAGGAGGAGTGTGGTGAAGCGTGTTGATTCCTATGCAGCATCTCCAAGATGCAAGCCAGCAGGTAGGACCCCAAAGGGAACCAGAAAGGGTTTTGTGCCACTCTCCATGGCAATGCCTGGAAGTCAGGAATCCAGCTGTGTGAGCAACATCCACGCTCAGGACAGGAGTGCTGACAGTATGCTGAACTGAGCCAACCTGCCAGGCTGCAGGGAGAAGTATATGGCACAAGTCTGGGATGGCTGGAAGTGGAGACACTGCCCCAGGAAGGGGCAATGAGCAATTCTGTGCTGATAATTCATCTCTCATTAATGCCCACACAGTGACTTGAGTTGAGGATTGGGGTGCATGCAACCCAATTAAAATCCTTATATGAAATGGAAACCTAGCCCAAGGCAGGTTGTGTTCAGGTTGGGCTCACGTGTGACTTAGATTTACCAGACCATCCAACACTGTCAATGTACATGAGAAAACTTAGCATTTCAATCAGAATTCTATGCTAAAACACTACTTTCATAGCACTGTTGAACATTATTTAAACTGAAAACCCCAGAAGAATATCAGATCATAATAATGGTAGAAAATTTCGTATTATTCACTCTGTTCTGTGTCAGGCTGGGTCACCCTTCTGATGATTTGGTTTCAGAACACCGTAGGGGAGACCCAGGTCAGCAAGAACCACTGAGAGAAGAGAGCGTGTTGGTAAAAGAAGTCACCAGTTCTAGGAAAGGGTCAGTTGCCAAAGGAAATTCTGACATTAGGAGGGCCAGCATCTAAAATGAGGAAGCTCCAACCCTTGACGGAGAGGCTACAACCTCCTTCTGCGAGCAGGTGGCTCAGCCTTGGTGGAGGCACTGCATCCACCGGGTCACTGTGCTTGGCTGGACCAGGGAAAATGTCCACAGGCACTTCTGGCTCACAGCAAATGCAAAGTGCTCCATTCACCATGGGAAAGGAGCAGGGGCACAGGCTGTTACTGTGACTTGGGTGACACCCAGTAACTCGTTATGCCTTGGTAATTTGGTTACATGTCTCACCTGAAGATGCATCTGTTACCACTCAATGCCTCTCATTGAAGATGAGCTGATTGGCATGTCCCCTCAGGAAGACAATTACCTGAAAGAGTAATGAATTATCATCTGGGACACAGTTTTGTCCCCCCGTTGGTGTAAGCCGTCCCATGGGTGGGTTTGCAGCAGGGAACAAACACTCAGCATGAACTCGGATGTCAGAAGCAGCCTGTGTGACCACCAGCTCTGATCGTCCAAGTGCATCTCGGTTGATAATTTCCTGATTCTTCCCTGCATGAACACTGAAACTTTCCAATCAGCTGGAGGTTTCTCCTTTTGAAATCATCAAACATCATTTGTTGTTATTATTCAAGTGCCAAAAAGGCAGAAAAGGCTCCAGCCTTTTCAGAGCCTGATGTCGTGCCGTGAGGACACTGGGACCAACACTCAGAACACGGTTTCTGCCTGCCTCACAGGACTAAATCATACCTGCTCTGGAGAGCAGGGCAAGTGAGCTGGAGGCTTGAGAGAACCTCACCTTCACACTCTTCCATGCAGATTGCTGCCTTTGCTATTAGCTTTATTCGCACTTAACTTGTTTGGTGTATGTCGGTACACGCGAGGGTGCAAACACGGGAGCTAACACCCTGTCTGCAGCAGGCAGGTGGAATGAGACGTCTGGGAGGTTTCAAACTAGCATTGATGTCTTAATAATCCCACTCAAGGGTACTGAAACAGGTGTTCAAGAGACTTGAAGGGAAAGACTCAGCAAACGGAAACATGAAATGGGGTCCCAGAGAGGCTGGGAGGACAGGATCTGGAGGCACAGTGGTGGCAGAGCACTGAGGCTCAGGCTGGAGCCAGTCTCCCATCAATACTCATGGCAGAAAGCAGTGAGACCAGGCCCAAAGCATTATCCCCACAAGCCGACCCCAGCAGGAGTTTTGGGGGGCCACGCAGGTTGGGCACACCCTGTCAAGGTCAGTGGATTGCTGTGCTGGTACCACACATGGAAAGCACCATGGCAAGGTGGGATGCTGACACGTCCCTTCAGCTGGGAAGCAGCAGTGCAAGCCCATGCAAGGGACTAACAGTGTGGCCAAATGCCCTCTCTAACACAAAAACTGTCCCCTTGTTTCTTTCACTTAATGTAGCAGAATTGTTCGGATCAGAACGGTCTCTTCGGAAATGCAGGAGGGACTTATTGGCTCAGCAAACTAAACACCAATAAAACTGGGATAATGAGCCATTATTTATGCAGTGGAGCCATTATGCCGTTATTTATTGCGCTCACTGTAATTACAGTTTCACCAGACCTGACAGTAACACATCCTTTAATGATACACCCAAAGAAAGGATTTATTTGAAAAAGAAAAATCCCACAAGTGTTAGTCATAAGTCAACTTTCTACTGGAAATTTTTAGGAAGGGAGGCAGGAAATATAAATAATGGATTTAGTAAGAAAATATGTTTTTTTTTTTTTTAATCTTTGTCATGTTTCCAACCTCCACATCACTCTGAAAGGTCACACCGTGAAAGCTGATGTACTGCTCAGCCCTGACAGTGGTAGTTCTTGCTTTATAGCACAGGATCAAATACGCTAGGACATGCAGAGACGCTTGTGGAAAAATAATTGATGGTAAGCAGAGAAGCCCCTTCAGACAAGAAAACTTGCCTAGTGGCAGCTTCACCAAGTCTCATATGTTCAGCATCACCAGATCTCTCACATCTCTCAGGCTTTCAGATGGCTTGTGTTGCCTGAGTTCTGCTCTGTCATCACAGTGTCAGTCTCCTATTCAGTTGTTGAATAAAAAAAAGAAAGTGAGACATCACTCATAATTTGATGCAACCTGTTATTTGTTTGGCATGTTTCACCTATCAGGTACCTCTGTGTTGACTAGCCTCTTCATAAATGTTAAAATAAAGGAAATACCTCACCTGGCAGAAGAATGCATAAATGGCTAATGATGAGCTCTGCTCCAGCTAACTTCCAGGCATCCTCTCTGAATCAAAGCCTACCCTCAACATGAATAATTTTCATTCTCTTGCTCGCAGCAGGGACATCCTTCTGTACCGCTAACTGCAAACAAACCAGAACCCTCAGTCCCTCTCTGCTAGGACCTACAGCTTTGAAATATTACCATCTGACTTTCTTTTAAGGTGATGTTCAGAAGCCCCAGCCAAAACCAAGACCCTGCTGTGTCTGCCACACAACAACAACTTAGAAAATCCAGTCTCCTGTGAGATCTACTACAGCCGCACTTGACTTCAGCTCCATTTTTTTTTTCTAATGTATAGATTCAAATGAAGACCCATGGACTGGATAAGCCACGTAGCTCAGTCCTGCCTGTAGATTTGTGCTGACCCACAGTGGAGATCATTGTCCCGGGTAGGAGCGTGTCTCAAGAGCGCCACTTCTAGGTCTGACTGCATTTGCACTGAAGTAATGTATTAATCCTGAATGTGGGGGCAGTTCAAGTGCCATAATTCTAGGTGGGTTGAACTTTCCTCCAGCACCTTTTCCCAGACTGATCTGTTATTTTGTGAATTGCTATTTGGGTGGTGCATGTGCCGAGTGTTCTCATCCTCTGAGACTGTGACTGGTACAGAGCTGGAGTGGAGCTCTCAGCTCCTCACAGCAACTCAGACAATAGCAACAATCACAAATGATGGAGGGAAGAAGCATAGCTTCAGTGTGGTGAAAAATGAAAACCCCACCAAGAGTGAGGGAAGTATGCAGAAGTTCCTGATGCCTAATTATTTAGTGTGTTTAAAATTTTGCTGCCTTTTGTGCTACTCCTGTCCCACATGGGGCTGTGTGCAAATAGCGTATTTGCCATTCCTTCTGCCATCAGAACAACAATCTCTTTGCTCCCGTTCCTGCTTTCTTCAAACGAAAGTCTGTCCCCATGTTAAGCTCCGAAGTCACCCCTTGTTTCTTCATGGCTGTCTTTGAGATCCATGTTGACTGTGCTACTGAAGAAAAGTACCAGTTGCTCATAGCCAGGGGGACATGCCTGCATTTATTTACATCTGAAAACAAGCACGCAAAAATTTGAATGACTTGTGGCTTTGCAAACTTTTGTGAAGCTATACAGCATTTATCACAGCCAGCCCTGGCATCCTTACTCCCATGTGCTTTGACGCCGCGACTCGTCAAGCCTTTATCTCGGATTAGGCTGTTAACTCTTCAGGGCTAAGATGCCAACCTCTGTGGTTCGATGTCGTTCACTGGGTCACATGCACCAGAACTATTCACAAGAAGCTCCGTGAGTCCCCTTTCTTGTGATGAAAGCAATTAGGGATTCACAATTTGCCTTCTGCTCCTGTTCAGCCAGAATTCCCAGCTGTGCTGAACATTCGTGCCAGAAGGCATTAAATACATTAGCTTACTTGCAGAAAAGGATGGAAACAACAATGAAGCAGGGGAAACCAAATAAGCAACCATGGAAAAGCTGCTTATAATATTCAATCAGCCCTATGAAGACTTTCTTAAATGATTCCTTGGGCAGTGAAAAAAGAGCAAAAGGAATATTTGGACCTATAGGTGGATTTTTTTGTGTATAGCATCTCTCTGCATGTACTGCTAAATGACTTCTACTCCAGGTATATTGTCCCCAGATTTCAGCTAATGTGTTAAAAGTCTGAGCCTTAGGAGGAGGGAACAAATCCATCCATTGAGGTCTTCAAATCTTGGTGCTCCTGTGCCCCTAGTCAGGGTGTGCTTTAGCCAGGCACAATATAGAGACATCAGATTGAAATAGTAGGGCCTAGGATTTTCAGGTGGGGATCATCCAACAGATCCTTCTGGCCTCACCTGACCTAGAGAGTCTACAAGACACAAACCTCCTCATGTGAGCTAGACATGTAAGACCCCTTCCATAGTCTCTTGAGAGGAATTGGTTTGTTCAGAATATAACTCACATGACCTGTTCCAGGTACTTGCTTTATGATAGATGAGGTATCTATTCTCTTCAGTGACTGTGCAGGGAAACTGTACATTTAGAGGAGTTAGATCAGCTTCATCCTCCACGTCATTTACAGGTGTAAAAGCACCTGGAGATTCACAGCTCTACAAATACCTTCCGTTTCCAGATTAAAACTTCCACAGGTGTTCTATTACTATTGAAGAAAAAATACTGTGCCAAATTCAGTCATGCCATCAAAACTCTGTGAATTCAATGGAATTTCACAATGGATTAATTTAGTAACCTGGACAGATGTTTTGATGAGATTAACTTATTGTAAAGCTGTATGTAAATGTATTTCCCATCTCAGTAAGCATACTGGCTTATACTGGCTTTTGAATAAATTCATTGTAAAGTAAAACAGGAACACAGAATTCTTCAAAGATGCTCTGAGTGTTAATCTTGCCTGCCTGTTCAGTAGAACTTCATGGAAATTCATAAGAATTACAGAATTATTTTCAAATCAATCACAAGATATATATTGTATACTTCTGTTTGTTCCTTATGCTTGGATTGAATTCAAGACTGGGAAAAAAATCAAGAACTGATTTCTTTCTCAAAGTTGTGTGGTTTTTGTAGAGCGACACAAAAAAACCCCAGTCGCTCTCCTTCTCTCCTCAAGCATGACCCCTCAAGAGGAGCAAAATAAGATAGACCTAATAATACAAATGTACTCCTATTACGTTTTTTTTCCCCAGAGGTCAATGTGATTTGTTTGGCTTCCCACATGGCTTTTTGAACTAAGTATTTACAAAAGGGTCTCAGTGAATGCAAATAAATCGTTACCCTGTGGGTCACTCTAACCTGAACCAAGGCAAATTTTATGCAGTGTCATGCTTGTGGACCAAAGCTTAAGATAAACTGTTTTACTCAATCTCTTTTCGATGTTGAAGACTCTCTAGCAAAAGTGAAATGAAGGTGAAACAATTTTCTGTGCCCAGAGAGCTCTTTGTCTTTAAGGTGTTTTCGCCAGTAGTTTCTGCTTTCACATTTAAGCGCATCATTTAGACCAGTTTGATTCTACAGGCACATCTCTTGGGACATTCTGCAGCTCATTTTGAGGTGACAATCTGCCTAACCATCCTGTCTGGATCCTGTATCCAGCATGCCATGTTGTTGGACTGAGGTGTGTGAAGGCGCATATGTTTGGAAGGGGGAAGAGGGACGGTCGGTGCTGCTGTACATCTACAGCCCACGTACACAAACACATTTGAGACAAAGGTGTGTGGCTGATCAGGGGCTGAAAAGGGCTCTGAGACCCTGGTTGAAGATAGCCGTGACAGGCTGCTGGAGGTCTTGCTGCTGAGTTTATCTCAGCCCCATGACAACAGCAGTAACAGCAGTACACTGATGCAGAGAAGCTGTGGTTTAACCTGAACTTTCTAAATCCTGGTGCCAAGCACAGAGATAAATCTGAGAATTTTTAGTGCCTGGAATAGTCTCTTGTTCAGCCATAGACTCTACTAGGTAATATTAGAAATTTGATAGCTGCTTCTTGGGGGATTTTGTTTGGTTTTTTTTCTTTTCCTTAAATAAAGACTCAGTTCCACACATTCAACTTCAGAGTAGAAGACAGGTCCTCCTCTATACTTCAAACAAATAGAACTTGATCCTGAGGTAAGACATGAGCAGCAGGAAACACGAATTATGAGCACTTCTACTGCACTGCTCCTTTATTTCATAAGCCAGGATTCCCTTGTCTCACAGATCCTGAGGGTGGGACTTATGTCACTTAGAATTAGACATTTAAATTGTGGCTGGTCCCATTAGGTTAAATTTATAGTCAATGGGGAGAAGCAGTCTCTGGTAAGGTCATGCAACCAGACTGTGATCAAGGATTACATAAATCAGCCACAAGGTTGCCATTTTCTGCCCATTAGATATAAAATGGTCACTAGTTTTGGCTGAAATACATCATTTTGGAAGCTACATTTAGGTGAGTGAATTCCATTCTTTGATTGAAATAGTCTAGGATGGCTATACACATTTGACGAGCTATCAGAAAAACTTCTATTCCTCCCTCAGTTGGAGAAACATCCCCAAGAGCAGATTTCTTCATAGTCCAAACCACCAAAATCTGAATGGTAGGTAGGTTTGCCTATTTCGCTTTACTTCTGTAGACTGAATTAATAAACTGCCTTCAGCAGGAGACTTCTGCAGAGAGAGCACAAACCGATGCCATAGGATTCAGGTGGCAGATCAGAGTCCACAACAGCACTGAGCTGTTTTTGCACCCCTAAGGAAGTGAACGATGCGGAAGAGCTGTGGCAGAAGCAGCTTCAGGCAAGAAACATGATGCTGTGAGTGACATCCTCTCCCCATCTGCCTGGAGAAAAGAAGTCTGTGCTCGTGAGTGAACCAGGAGCAAAGGGAAGCACTGAATTTCTTAAGAGGAAGACAGAAAGATGTGATGATTTCCTCTATGGGACAAAGACGCCAGCATAAATTTGGCTTTTTTTTTTTTTTTTTTTTTTTTTTTGAGCTGAAAGATGATTTTCTCACTGTAAATAACAGTGCTTCAGGCACAGGCTTTTTAGTATCCAAAGTCATTAAAACGGAGACATAAATGGGAATGAAGGAATATATCTAAAAACTTCTTAGATACAAAATAGTTGATAAACCACCCTATAATTCAGTCCATTGCATGGTGTGTGCTTCCTATAATGAAGGCACCTATTGTTCATGCGGAACCTCTGCCAGCTTCAAGAAAGGGGAAAAATTAAAAATTGCATTTACATGAGAAAAAAAGTACTTCAAAAAATTCATTTTGCCAAAGTCAGCTCTGGAGGAAACTGCCTTTGCCGTCAGTGGATTGTTTTGGTCAGAATTATCTAAATCTTAAAAGCTGCTACAGTAAAGATGGTTATCTTGGCTGTCTTCCCACAGATTAAGAACCTGGTTGCAGAGCCTGTGTTAACATTATCAGACATTTGCCTCTCACTTGTGAATACCCCTTAATCACTTTCCCTGAAATGCGCTTTTATGAAGATGTGAACTGATGAAGTTTCATGCTGAGTATTTACTTCTTGTGAGATCATTCAGGGATTTCTCAGGAGGTGTCTTTGGGAAGCTCTGGCCTTGTAATTAGGATGAAAGTAATTTGAAAATAAAAAGCAAAGAGATACTTTGTTAGCAGAAGAATGCACGAAAATTGCTCTACTGCTTTTGCTGCCTTTTCTTGCTATTGTTGAAACATTGAAATAAATACCTCAGAAATTAGTTGTGTACCTAAAAGGAGCCCTACACGTAAATATGAAGTACTGTACATAGGCAGTATTCTTTTTGAATAACTCTTCCCAAAAAAGGCTCTCAGAACACGTGACCTTGTATTTGATCAGACTGTGGTAATTTTCCTGAATTAAAAAACACAGCTTCACTTCTTTTTGGGATAGATGCCTCTGGTGAGGCCGTAACTCTCATTCTGTTGCCTGCCATTCTCTGCAGTGTGCATGTCTTTGAGTACATGTGCACACCACCTACAGTTAGTATATATTTTGTGATGTTTATTTTCTTTACCTTCTACTCCTCCAGAAGAAAGAAAAGTGGTGGAAAGGAGTTATGGCTTTTGGGTGTGCTCTATGTTTTTCCACATGTGTAGGATGGAACCGTGCATCCAGAAGACTCCAAGAAAAAAACAGATACCTCAGGCTGTTTTCTTATGCTCTCTTTTTTTTTTTATTGTCTTAAAAGTCAGCTTTAGTCAACAGGGCAAAAATTACTCTTAAAGTGAGAGCAATAGAACACTGTCATTCTTTGGGCTCAGTCAAAAGTCTTGAGGTGGCTGGAGAGTTTCATAAAGAATACACCCTGTGGAATGGCTTCCATGAAACTGAGCTTCGCTCCATCCATCAGGATTAAACCAGATTTATGCTAAAACCGGCCTGCAGAATGCATCACGTCTCTGGAAAAGAAACCCCATTTACATGCAGATTAACAGCAGCCAGCACTGGGAGCTGAGTAACAAAAAGTCACTCTTCCTCTCTGTTTGGAAGGGATTTAATTATCAGAGACTATCCTACTCCCATGGAATTCAAGAGGAGTAGGAGAGGATGCCTTGTGCATCCATGGAATGAGACATATGAGAAAGAGGAGCAGTACTGGGGGTTCTGGCTGTGTGGTAGCCAAGGAACGTTACATATTCATGAAAAAGCCCAATACTGTGTAATACTCCTCTGACAGTTTCAGCTAGGTAGCACCTGTTTGCTTTTCCTTTTAGAGACCCACATTTCTTCAAGTTTCTTAAGATCCACCACCTGCAGAGCAAGTAAATTTATTGCTCTAAAGGGCTGATTTAATAATGGCAATCATTGTCTAAGGGCAACTTTTACAAACGATTTGATAAAGCAGTTTGAATTTTAGTTCTATAATTTGATGAAATTATTAATATTTTCAGGTTATGTTTTGAAGCAAAGCTATCATTCAAGGATATTTTCACTAAGCTGATAAGCTCCTTTTAAAGGAATCCTATGCAAGAGTCTGAGGCACCAATTTAGCTGTAGATGTGATAATTAGCCATTTAATGTCCATTGGCATTTTCTGGTGTCTGTTAACTAGTGGCTACAAATCAAACCTGTCATTTCTTCACTGTTCTTCCCCTCTTCAAAATAACAAACCATTTTATCACCTCATTATACAAATTTTATGTCAGCATATCTTATCTCAATTCTCTGGAATTGCAGAACAAAGGCAAAGACTTGCAATAGCATATAAATGTCTCAAAGTTTTCGAACTTCACAGTTTTCCTAGCCCCTCTCAGTATTGAAAGTGCCATTAATTCTAGGTGAATGGTATTCTCTACTTTGACCTTGGTTTTCCTTCACTCATTAGTTCTTAAAATAGACAAAAATCAGAATATCCTCCTGGATCAGCCCAGAAATCTTCAGGCATTTTGCTTTCTTGACTTCACAGCTGCCACATCTTTCCAAAAACTTTTCTGTAGTGGTTAGAGAAGACTTTCTAGTTCTGTTTTCTCCTGTTAGCATGTCTCACAAGGAGCTTGTCTTTGTCTGTCTTCCCTCACTTTTATTCCTCCTTCTAAGCTTACATTTCTGTAAGTCTTGAAGAATTTCTGAGTAGCTACTAAAACTTTGCTATTTTTACCTTCCCCATACAGAATTCACCTCAGTTTCATAAACTTTTAACTTGGCTTTTTTGTCTCATACCTCATACCTTGCCAGAGTCTTTTACCTTGCACCTGCTCCAGCTGAGATGAGAGAGAGAGAGAGAAAGTGTTTGTGGCAAGTCTGACACAAATCCACTTAACTTCTTGTACTAGCAAGATAATAAATCTCTTAAAAAACCAATACTACCCGTGTGATTCTACTTCCAAAGAACATTTTCCTCTTCTCTTCTTAAGGACAGTAATCCCAACCTGGATTTCGTTCCAAAATCAGGACACAATATTTTTTCTTCCTATACTAGCAAATTTATGGAAGCTCCGCCTTCAGAAAAGTTTGTTTGGGGAGTGAAAAAACCCTTGAACTTCTATAAGAAACATGGAATCAGATACAGAGCTCTACAGGTATGAGGAAAATGAGAAAATTTCTGTTTTGTTGATATCTCCCATTTCTGCCTTTCAGAAGCTGTTGTGATGGATTTCAAACACAAAGAAGCCTTAGTTTCAACATCATGCGTTGTAAAGTATAAGACCCAAGCTTCATATGAGTTGCTTAAACACACCACGATTCTGGAAGATTTAGGGCTTTTCTCAATTTTCAGCGGGGAAGCTGGGACAGTTATGATAGGGAAGTGCTATGGAATAAAGAAAAAGAACACCAGCAGCACCAACTGCCTAAGGTTATTTGAGAAACCCATTATTCTGAGAGGAGTTAGCACATGCAGCCCTGTGGCTGCCACACGTCTCTAAATCTGATTTACAAATCTGTGAGAAGACACCAGGACAAGGCACTACCACCTTTACTTCAATTAGCTCACCACAGATCAAATCCAACAACAGATCACCACATGCTCCCGTGGGCTACAAGAAAATAATCTGCTCTTCACAGCTGTGCAAGGTAAACCATTCTACTTCTACTCCAGGAACAATACTCATGACAAAACACGAGTCAAGACAGGCCTGAGAAGTCACTGTGATATGCCAATCCATTACAATAACAAGACCTATATTAAGACTTGCGGATGAGTCAGATGACCGAAACAATTGAAATAATTTTTCCACATCTTTGACAAATTCATCTTCGTATCTGATGCATTGACCATATCTCGGGCACAACTTTAGGCACCAAAAGAACTCCACTATTTTCTCACCTCTTCATGAACAGTGTGGAGGACGCTAAATGCATTTGGGCCTACTTTTGCTACACAGATGGATTGAAAACATGAACTTATGCAAAAGGAAGTTTGCAGAACACATGCTGAATAGTTGGCTGCCATAAGTGTAAGCAAGACATGAAAAGGCAAATCAGCTCAGATCAGGCAGATTGCAGTACTTGAGCCAGGTTCTGTTCCTCACCCGAGGTCTCATTGCATTGGAGCACCATGGAAAGACAACCAACTGTGAGTACATCTTAACCTGATGGTTTGGGGGCTAGGAGAAGCTCTATCCAGCTTCACCCTTATGAAGAGGTAAAAGTGACAGATCCACAGTTTATACTGTGTTCACAGGCAGGTAAAAATAAGGTTTCACCCTAAATTTTGTGTAATTTTCCTCATTACTTCTTTTCAAGGCAGCTTTCCCAGTTTATCTCTGCTGTACAAGCATATTAAATAGCAAATCAAATATTTCCATCACTTAGGAACTGAACAATTTGCAGCATATTTACTTTCAAGTAACGAAATCACAATGTAATATATTTATATCTCAAATCAAAAAATATGAGGGAAACATAGAAGCCTTGCTTTTGTCTGTCAGTTTAAATGTGAAAAACAAAACCCAAACAAAAAAAACAAAAGCTGGTTGCTAGCTTTGTTTTTACTTATGGGACCAGGGTGTTTGGGTGTAATGCAAACAACAACTTCTCATTTTTCCTCAGTTGATTAGTCCAAAAGCTAAACTTTTATTTGTAGAGATAAAGATGATAGAGATGAATATTGATATATATCCATATTGATACCGATATATTGATACAGATCATCTAGATATGTTTAGACACAGGTAATGATAGAAACAGAAATGAGAGACATAAATTGTCCTTGTTAAAATCCTTCCAAATCTGAGGAAAAGATGATGCAGTGGTGCCTGCTTTAGGCTTGCAGATACCCTGATATCGTGACCATTTTGAAGTTTAATGAGAGTGGAGGTACAAACATCTTTTGTGATTTCCCTGAGGGCAAGATCTGCCACCAGGAAAATGGGAAGTTGGGCTGCAGCTTGCACCGATGCCCTCAGTGCTCGGGTAGCACTCGCAGTGTGACAACACATCAGTCCCCTTTTTCCTTCTGTTTGATTTCCGATCATAACCTCTTTTTCACTCAGCAGATGAAGGAGGATGGTTTCTCACACCGTGTCAGTGAGCCTTAGCAGACATATATGCCAGTCTCGGATTGTAATTCATATTTGCTTAGTTTATAAAACTAACTGAACAAAGCAGTTTTAATATTTGCATAAACTTTGCATTTTTCATTTTCTTTTTTTTCCTTTTCCTGATCTTAAAAAGGAAAAATACCTAAAAAGAAAAAACGTCTCAGACTTATAACGGTAAAAGAAAGCCTTGCATTGTGAGGGGTTTTCTCTGTTGTCTGTGACTTGCTGACTGAATGTTTCAGCTGAAAGATGGTTCTCTCTCACTCTGTTCTTCATCCTGCTTCATGACTAACAAGAACTGCCAGCACTAATTCAAAAATTTGAGGGAAGTTGGAATGTTTCCTTCCTGAGCGGTTCACAGATTTAGGGAAAGTTATTCTGAACAATATAAAATGGAAAGATATTCTAACTGTCTTATGACATAAAATTACCATAATAATTCTCAAAATATGGAAACTATTCAATGGTTGTTTAAATTGTAAAACTTTTTATCTAAGATCTTATCACCAAGTAAAACTAATTTTGAAATGAAACTCTAAAGGTTCACATAAGGCAAAATCAACAGACAAGTCATTACCAAGAGCTTTGTATTTCGTGTGTTTTCTGATGTATAATAAAATGCATAATAAAATTAGCTTGCTGTCGTAGGCCTTGTCACAGAAAAAATGTCAAATAGTATAAACTGTTTTCCCCAGAAAGAATCCTTAATTACTGCTAATGATGGTGAGTAACTTTTGATATCTTATGAAGCAAAGAAGGTTACCAAAGGCTGGGCACCTCCTTGGTGGAGGCCTGGCTTGTTGCATTTTTTTTCCTGACAACTGGAGTCCAGCAAACACTACAAGTGTGCGAGGCTGCTGGAAACCCAATGCATGACAAGCCAGCTGGACAGTCAGAGCAAGAAAAAAGGCTCTTCTGTCTTCACCACTCCAACCCATGGTTTTGGAGATTTAATTTTTAAATATAGCATACCCTTGTTTATTTTCAGTGGTGTTCAGGCATGGGATCGAATTATCCAAACGCAGAGTGTAGTTTAACAAATTCAGGAAGAATAGAAATGATCAAGGTGATGGAACCCAATGAGACACACGGCCCAAACCCCCTCTTCTTGCACACTGAACATGTCAGATAAAGCCACATACTCTTTTAATTGCATCTTCCTAAGATCATAAACAGCGAAAATGATTAGGCAATACGAGTGGCATTAAAAGCAATGATGAGCATCTGTTATGACTTAGTTCCCCTGGGGATCCTGGGGGAGGTTCTGCAGCATGGAAAAAAGCAGGGGAACAGCCTCACAGGCAGCGGCAGCAGTCCCAGTATTAAATTACAGCCTTGATCGATCGCTGCGTCCTACAGAGCCTTGTGAGGGTGTCACAAGCAGTTATGGCCCGAGTTGCTGCAACCCTTCTGGAAAAAGAGAGTTGCTAATTGCTCTGTGTACACTGTCAGAAGGCACTTCCAGAAAATTTGCAGTCATTTGCCAAATGGACTGTGGGATCCTTTTACCTCAAGCACATTAAGCAGAGGCTGGCCTGAAGTAGAATTGGAGTGCAGGGTTTATAATGCACATAGAGAGGCTTTTTTGGTTTGAAAAATGAAAGAAATGTTTCTCACTGTAGGGACAGCTAATGAACTCTGGAGCCTTTAACCTTCACGTCACAAACAGGCAACACAGTGTGCTACCCCTCCCATGTATGGTGTATCACATATACAATGGCATATAGGATTCTTTAGGACCAAGATATCTAGGAGAAGCTTTAGACAGTAATTTTGCTGCTGTGTTCCCAAGGAATTGTTTGTGTGTCTGCAGGGAGCACAGGCAGATCTGCAGAGGAGAAAACATGAGCTAGAGCAGAAGTGTCTCTCACTGCCCACTCCCTCCCTTGGCACTTGCACATCAGCTGATTTAGAGCTGCTGTGTTTTGTTTTGACTGTGTGAAGTTCCGCTGTGGGAAAATCTGAGCCTAGGAGGTTGGATTGTAATGTGAAAAAGTTTGAAATGTTTTAAAACATTAAAAAAACCCCAGTACTTCACACACGAAGGCCCCGCCTCCTGATCTGGATAATTTATTCGGTACAAAAGAAAACAAAAAAGGATAGATAACTGAAAATACTTGTCTTTTTAAACATGGTGAGAGAGGTGAAAGGTAATCTAATGATCTTCAGAGTGAGATGTTGCATTTGAACCAAAGAAAAGGAGGGAAAAAGGAAAGACAAATATTAGAATTTGAATGCAGAATGGTATCCTAAAACTTAGTGTGTTTCAATACCATGGGTATTTTTACCATCACAAGAAGCTAAATTAAGGTGAGTTCTTACAGTACAGAGGAGAGGAACTTATAATTTGAATCCAGCTCCAAACTGATTCCATCACCTGAATCAGAACTGTAAGAGGAAATCTCTCGGGATCAGTCTCCATGTTTGGGTAATACTGCTGCTTCTCCCAGGTTTAAATATAAGAATAGAAAGACGACCACCATGTTCTCTACAGTGTATTCTGTAGAGGAGCAAGTATTGAGAAACAGCAGTCGCTGATTTCATGCAAGTACTTCCAAGGCAGGGAGCTCTTTTGGATAATTGCCTACACTGCTTTAGCAATTCAGGCCGTTCATAAGGCGTCCATAGGCCACACGTGCTCAGTTTGCTGAGAAGAGAGACAGCCTGAAATGGGTCAAGGCACAGGTTTTTGAATACAGCAGTGGAAGGATAGTGTGGGATAAGTATTGCTAAGAAAATACTATTATCACACTGCACACCTCCCACAGAACCTTCCCAGTAGCAGCCTGGTGGAGGACACCAAAGTCTGGTTTGGGATGCCAACACCTACACAGGTGAGCAGTGAGCACAGAGGTGAGAGGGATGGAGGAAGGGTGAGGGCAGCTCAAAGCCAGAAACAGATGAGATGGGGCAGATGCAGCCAGGGTGGTCGATATTTGGGGTATGGTAGCCAAAGGTGGGGACAAGGGCACTAAGGCATATTCGTATTCATTCCTGACTTTAGCATGTACTTTGGGGACTGTCCAGCTACTCTTGGATCTGTGTATGTGAAGGCTTGCTAAGGGCCCCTAAGGGGTACCCAAATTGCTCTGCCCTTTTTCTGCGGGGCTGAAGGGTTTGATGGTCTAATACCACACACAGAACTTCACTTTCAAGCACTCGTTCCGTATGTTTAGGCTGCAGCAAACTGTGTAAGAGCCTTGCTACCCTACTAGGAGACAGCTAACAGAGTCGGTTGAATAAACAGAGAGAATATAAGTGTTTTATGAGAACATTGAATTCAATTTTATAAAATGATACATCAGTGTAACAGTACCACACAAGATGCCTTCTTTTGTGGCAGAAAACCCAAGCAACATGAAACAGAGCATCTGCCACAGTATTAGTTGAAGTCATTTTGTTTTGGCAGGTGAGAGCAAATAACACTTTGAAATCTTTTATGCATTGACCCAACAGGCATGTGAAAGGAAAAATGCCTTGGACTGAGAACAGCAGAATAGTTTCTCCCCCTCTAACTAATGCAGTGGAATAATAGTGAAAAAAAAAAGTAGTAATAGGAAAGATAAAAAATTGAGACTGAGGGACAACCTCATTGCTCTCTACAGCTTCCTGAGGATGGGAAGTGGAGAGGGAGGTGCTAATCTCTTCCTACTGGTGTCCAGGCGTTTGACACATGGGACTGATTCAAAGCTGTTCCGGGGGAGGTTTAGACTCTACATCAGGAAGCATTTCTTTACAAAGAAGTTGGTCAAACACTGGAATAGGCTTCCCACAGAGGTGGTCAACATCCCAATCCTGTCAGTGTTTAAGAGGCATTTGGACAATGCCCTGAATAACATGCTTTAACTTCTGGTCAGCCCTTAAGTGCTCAGACAGTTGGAATAAATGATTGTCGTAGGTCCCTTCCAGCTGAAAATATTCTATTCTATTCTATTCTATTCTATTCTATTCTATTCTATTCTATTCTATTCTATTCTATTCTATTCTATTCTATTCCATTCCATTCCATTCTCCCACTACACTTCTGTCAGAGCACTGCTTCTGGTTCAGAAATAATTCAGTGTGACTACTCACTCAGTTCCACCTCTGGTTTCAGCTGGCACACAGCTGTGGTCCGTTGTGTGCTGGGATCATTACCATTGTGTCAAAACAAGAGCAACACGTGGGACACGATGGACAGGAAAAGAGAAATGTCACACAGCTGTTGTCACCTGGAGCCATCATCCTTGCCTATTCAATGCCTGTCTGTTCCTTCAGAATCCAGTAACTCAGAGAAATGGCATAGACCAAATGTGCAAGGTGAAAGGGACATGTCAGCTCACTCAAGAAGCTTGTGAAGCAGATCCAAGAGCAGTCAGAATGCTGAGGTGATACAGGGGACACCCATACCTTGATGGAGGAGGAAATGTGAGCACCCTCACCATCAGCCAGATAACCATTTTTCTCATAGGTGCAGCGGTTATGAATTACAAATTACAAAACATTCTGAATTAGGAAACCAATAATGAATTTCCGTGTTTAGCCATTGTTTGATGTGCTTGTTTTCTTTCCTACTGAATCCATAAAAGTTTAATTAAGGCAGCACATTGTCCTGTGACATTGAGAAATCCAAATGGACTACGATATTTGGCTACGTTAAGCCAAAGATGCAATGTGAAGTGCAACTTTTCCCACTTAGGTTGATTAATATCATCAAGTTCTGTGGAAGCATTACAGGGAGAACACAGTGTATTATGACAGCTTCCTATCACACCTCAAATCAAATGCCTCTGTTTGAATCATACGCCACTAACGTTTCAAAGTTCATCTCCACAGAATTCCCCATGACAAATGGGGAAGACATTGTTAGAGACAAGAGAAAGACAGATGGGCTGAATACCTAGGCTCCAAGGAAATATTTTGCCAACGGCAAAACCTGTTGCTAGACAGAATAGCCTTTGAAAAGTTGTGCTCCTTTAATGCTCCTGTAATGTTTATCTGGAGCTTATAAAGAAGCTCAATATCTATCTTTCAAAAGCAAATTTTGATGTCGTGCTGCTTTTTTCTTGGTGTCATTAGAGACAACTGCTTCAATTCCTTCATCTTCAGTTTGGGAAAAAAGCGAAGCAAAGATGAGCAGAAAAGAGCACGGAGAATCAAGATTAGAGTAGAAAAATAGGGAATAAGAGGGACCAGAACTTAAAATGAGTAGAGAGAATATAATGGTAGGAAAAATAACAGATGAATGGTAAGACATACAGACCAGTTAAACACTTGGATAGAATGTCAGTCTAAAGGTGCATTGAACTTCTTGGAAGATTTGCCTCAAACTGTCCCAATAACAGCTCTTTTTTTGCTTCTTCAGAAATTCCTGCTCCAAGAGAGAGCAAAGGTATCCTTTCTCCTGTATGTTAGATTGGACTTTGGGGCTTCCTTTCCTACACTTGCATAGGGGAAGACATTGCCCAGGCTCAAGATTGCCACGGTTGGAAAAGCAGCATGCTTTGATATGCACAGAAGTTGTATGTTGATTTTTATCCTATTATTCTCTACTGAATGAAAAGCTATGAAAATCCAGAAGATGAGTTTTTAACTGAAATTGTACAACTACATTGAAAAACAGCATGCTGCTCATAGCATCCTTGTTGAACTCAAAAATCTGTTCATGCTCAATAAAGGAAAGGCAAACTTGATGAAAACTCAGTGACTGGCATATGTGTGCTGCATCCCATTTTCGGATGTATGCAACATTAAAATAAAAATAAATTAATCCTCCACATGATGAACATGTAATCCCCCAGCACATACTGCTGGGAAAGCCGAGTCTTGAAAACTAAAAGGACAACTCCATAGGAAGATCCATCTGGAGGAAGAAAGTTGTGGCTAGCAGCAATGAGATCCATCTAAGAGAGTTGTAATTACACTCTGCCAGAAGGGATTCTTGCAACTTGAAATAGTCAATGATTCAGGCAAACTTCCCCCATCAGGAGTGGAAAAATTCTCCCGGCACCTGGGCAGCCTCCTCTGCTGGTTCAGGCTGCCTGGCCATCCAGGTCTAGCTGGCCATGTCTCCTCTCTCCAGTGGCAGCAGAGCCAACTGCCCATCTCAACAAGGCATTTGTTCCAAGGATGTGTTGATCCTCTGGAAGAGGACAACATCCATTCAATGCCTGGCCACTGACTCAAACTCCCAGAACCAAAGCAATGTTTGCAGAAACATCTTTCCAAGCTGGTGTGCCACATTCCTCTGAGCAGATCGTGAACAAACAAGAAAATCCCTCTTCAATTTTACTCACCTATTGCAATTTTCTCTCTTGGGAAAAAGTGTATCCACGGTCCTACCAAAAATATTTGCGTGTTACCTATTTATTACACTCAGGACAACTTCAAATGTGCGTGACATTCCAGAAAAAAGAAATTTTGACTACAAACAAACCAAAACAAAATCACAATCAGTTTGCAACTATTGCAGCATTTACATTTTTCCTCAGTCTTAGCATCATAAAATCGTGGTAGTTTATCTCCTATATCTTATTATCTCCAAAATTGATATAACGGGAAGGAAAAATGTTCTGGTGGGAAACTTTGTTGTAAGTCCGTGCTTGAACTAAGGCAGGTAGAGCCAAGGGGCAGTAGAGTCAAGGGATCTTCTGATAAGAAAGCCCTGATGAGGGCTAGAGCAGAGCTGCTGGAGCTCTGGAGCATACGGAACACTCCACAGTGGCTTTGTTCAGGTGAAGCCCCAAGTAAGGAGCTTGGATACCTGGAATGGGAGCACAGACCATGCTTGACCACAGCCCTCACTGTTAGCATCAATTACGGCCCTAAAGAGGAAAAGTGTCACCAGTCATTTTAGTTTGGGGAATCACTTCGAATATTTATTTCGGTTTATAATTGTTTTTGTTTAATTCTTCAGTGCAGAAGTGTACCTGAAAGATTAGAACTTCTAAAGTGAAGGAAGACTAATTACCCCTGGCACCCTGTAATGTGTTGTAAAAATATAATATCCATGGAGAAATCAAATTAATGAAAGATTAATGTTGTTACAGGCAGCTCAATTATATATCTACTTGCTTTTATTGAAGGTCTACAAATATCTGAAATAAAAGTCTGATGAATCATTCATTAATTCTTTTAAAGAGATGAGACTATAACCCGCGTTGGGGAGCCTACGTTCCTATTTTCAGATATTTCCTCTTTACATATTTTAATGGTCAGGGTGACTTTGGAGGACAGAGGAAGGCAGAATCTGTTTCTCCCACTTAATTTTACCAGTGAGATATAGGCAGTTTAATGGAACAAAAAAAGTTGAGAAAATGATAAAAATTATGAAAAAAGAATATACAGACCAGATAATGCACAATGCAATTGCTTCCCACCCACTGACTGATGCCCAGTCATTCCCCAGGCAGTGGACTGGCACCCCTCAGCCAGCTCCCACTAATTTTATTGATCATCATGATGTTACATGGCATGGGATATCCCTTTGGCCATTTTGGGTCAACTGTCCTGGCTGTATCCCTTCTCAGATTCTTGATCCCTCCCCACCTCTAGCCTTGTCTCTAGGATCACAAGAAGCTGAAAATATCCTTGATTTAGGGTCAGCACTGCTCAGCAACAACTCGAACAGTGTGATATCAACATTATTCTCACCCACTACACCAGATACAAGGAAAAAAATTAACTTTATCCCAACCAAAACCAGAACACTGAGATCTGCAGTTTTTAATATTCTTAGACTACCTGATGTGTTACCGATGGACATAGAACTGAAAGAGTTACACCTTGCATCCAAAGGGATCTTGCAGGAAGAGGATATGGAAGTAGAGAGGATGGACAAGGAGAAAATTCAGGGTAATTAAAGTACATGACTAAGAGTCATGCGTACAGTATATTTCAGCATGAAATGCATCCATAAGTACCTTTTTTCCACATTCCAGCTGCAGGTTTTGTTTCTCACTTTGTTTGCACAACAGGAAGTAAAAAAACCACATTTTCTAATTGCCTGGAATGTGCTCACTAAAAACCTATAAATTATTTGTAGACAAAACAAGGCATGGTGTTCATGTTCAGATCCAGATTTCCTTTAGAGGCTTACAGTGCCAATTCCTGATGTGTTTTCATGTCCACACCGGGCCATAAGCAGAGATCATTATCAACATGCAGCAAGCCCCAAGATATAAGGAATGGGATTCATAAAAATTTTATACAATACATCTTCTTAAACCTCTGGGCAAAATACCGTGTACTGTAAACAGACAAAGCTAGTGAAGTGCACCTCCTCCTGCGGCAGGGACTCTCAGCCAGCCTGCAGAGTGACACAGCACAGCAGCAGGGGATGATGTTTTGCTGCTTAGCCAAGGACACAGAAATAACCTCCACTGTATTCGAAATCTCACTCAATTTTAAACGTCTTTGTGGGCGAGATTAAAAGATTCAGCTGAGAAACTCACAATGCAGTAAACAGCATGAAAAGCCTTTGACTTCCAAGAAGGAATTCCTTCAGTCAGTGTGCCATGAACTGAACCGGGTTTTCCCAGGAGGGCAGGTTTTCAAGGAAAGAATGGACTGCAGAGCCTGTTCTCCTCATTTGTTCTAGTCTTGCTTGTTGAAAGCAAGAGGCTGGTTTACATGGTATTTTAGCAACTATCATCAGTGTCTTTTGAACCTCTAGTAAGGTTTGGGATCAGGTTTTTTCTGTTTGTGTATTGTTTGGTTGATTTTTTTTCTTTTTTTTCCCTTTTTTTCCAGGTTGTTGGTTTTTTTGTTTGTTCAGGGGTTTTTTGTTGTTGTTGTTTTGGGGTTTTGCCTTTGTTTTGTTTTTTCTTGTTTGTTTCTTTGGGGTTTGTTTGTTTGTTTGTTTTAAATTATTGTTTCCTCTCATAACAGAGTTTCAGAAAAATATTGCATTTAAGAAAGATAAAATTTGTCATGAAATCTCAGGATTTGGGCCCTATTGCACTGGAGAAGTCAGAAAAATAACATCTGGATTTTATTCCTCTCCTGCGGCAGTTGCTGTCCAGTGTGATTGGTACCAACTTATCAGGGGACCAGTGTTGCTTCATCCAAGCACCAGACAGAAAGGGTGCAAGAGGGAAGAAAATCAAACTCACAGAAGCTCTGGAGACCTATGCCCACTACCCCAAAACAGGTCTAATTTATTCCAAATTCACACAGCTCTTAGCCTTGGGTTTTCTTTAGTGGCAAAAGTATGGGGGATTTTTGTCCATATTATGCCACCCAACAAGCGAGTGCTTGTTCCTCGCTGCTCTGTTTGCCCTTTGGGGATGGATGAGCAGGAGGGCAATCTGAAGCTATTGCACTCCTTTTGCAAATACATGCATGAAACTTCTGCTGAATTATCTTCTCACTAACCAGTAGCAAGTATGTTAACAACCAGATGGAGCATATCCCATCACAAAATGTTACAGGCAGCTCACAGATGATGGATGAAGGGTCAGGCCCAGGCCTGATCATTCTGTTATATTCTGCAAGATGTCATATGAATTAATCAGTCTTTTTATCGCAAGTCATTGATTCAATTGAAGAAAATGATGAACTGCATTCGTTTAGAGCATTTTTGGAATAGACAGTGATGTTTATCACCTGCACTATTAACTTCCTTATGTTTATTGAAATAGACTTGAATTCAGAACAATCATCTGTGTGAAACTTTACTTTTCAAAAAAACAACTTGTTTTTCTACAAACTTATAAATTCAATTGTTTGGTGTAAAATCTTTCTTCCATGAATACATAATGAAAATACATGCTCTCTCCTTCTCGTTCTGTGAAAATGAAGGCATTAGCAAATTTGTAACTGGCTGGAAATTGACTGGAAAGATTTTATGGGATGTTCCAGAAGAGATTAGATTACAGATTAGTTAATGAATGTCTTGCAGTTTTATGTGCAGAGAGAAATATAAACTTGGTGCTCTTTGATCAGGAAAGGACTTGAGTTTATCATAAGTAATGGCTGTTTAACATTCCTTACACGTCATACAAATATACACTGGGACCTGCATATATCTGTTTGTCTGTCTGTCAACCTACCTTCGGATGACAAAATGAATGTAGCAGAGAACACCCACATTTACACTGCACACAAATGCCTGGGAGCCCACTCAAACGGGGAAGGAATTCCGCTTGATGGGATAGATCCTGCCAGCTAATCCATACAGTTATAAATAGATAAAGAACTGATGTAGCCTCACACCTTTCAGGGCACAGGCAGTACATCCAGCTGCACCTCCTCACAGTTTTTGGCACCTACTTTTCTTCCAGCAAAAGAGACTGAAGAGGACTTCAAGAAAGACTTTTAGTCCCTGGCTCAAACAGCTCCTCTCTGGGGATCCCCAAAGGGCAGAGATACTGAGGGCTCCTCGCCTGCTCAGTGGTGGTTTCTCCAGTCCTCAAACTGAGGACTCTTGGGGATCCTTCAGGTGACCAAAAACCACCTTTGTCACTTTTGGGGAGCTCTAGAAGCTGCTGAGCATAGACCCATGCCCTGTCTTTCCCCCTGCTGTCGGGAACACCAGGCTTTGAGTGCTGGCAGAGAACCCATGGAAAGGAAAACCTGCTGAGCTTCCAGGAGTGACACCTGGGTGGTAAATAGCAACCAATTAACAGGGTCTGGACACCAGGTCTCTTATCTCTCTTGAGACAAAAATACAAGCTACCTCGGGCACATTCAGAAACTCTCTATTACTTTGGCTGCAGTGGGACAAACCTGGGAGGCACCAAAGAGAAAATATCCCATGAACTGACCCAAGCAAAAGGAAGGGAGTATCTGTTCCAAACACCCATTGAGGAAATCAAACAAGATTTCTTCTTGTTTGAAGAAAGTAAATCAAACTAGATATGCCCAAAAAGTGGCAGCTCTGACATCCTCTGTGGTTTCAGAGCTAATGGAATGACCACCCTTTGCCACCCAACAGAAGCTGCTGGATGTCCTGCCAGTTTGCATTTGTCCTTGATTTAGCTGTTACTGGCCATGCACATTCTGCAGCAGCTTTATCATCTCCTCCCTGGCAGCAATACAACAGCAGGATGAGCAGCCCCAAGGCCATCCAAGTGCCTCTCCTGGCTCTGGTGGGAAGAACAGCTCATGGCCAAAGTGTTAAGCTCTGTGCTGCAGATATATCGCTATGACCTCTCGGAACCAGAAGAGCTCTGTGACCTGATGTTAGTGCTCCCAACAGAGACAAAACACTAGCTCTGAAAATCAAAATTTGTATCCTCCTGGATTACCCAAAGCCAGAAGATTTGAGCATTTCTGCTGTTCAAAGTTTGTAAAACTTTCTCTTGGTGCTAAGACAGAAAACATGACTGCAGTGCAAGGTACTATTGTCTCTCTATGGTTCTTGCCAGAAAGCATAAAACTGTCAATAAAGAGCCCACACAGATTCATTAGCTTGTTGTTCTCATTTTAATACCATTTTTGGCCTCTCTCAGATATCTGTCTTAACTTCACAATTTGAAATAATTGCTGTGTACACAAATTCAGGTAAATGTTCCCGCAGACTTTAACTCCTGCAGGAATGACAGCATATAAAAGGCCAAATCTGTTAGCATCTTATGAAATGTGTTTGGGGAAAGTAAACAGAAAAGCTGACTAAAGCAATATTCTCAAGACTATTTATTAGTATTCTCTAAAAAGAGGTAAAAAACCCCCAAGGTCTCCCTGGATATTCAACTGACATCATTTCAGCAGAGGTGTTAAAGAGTGGGTCCCCTTTCAACTGGAGCACTGGAAGCTGGAGAAAAATTGGCAACCTGTTTTTTATAGGCTTTTTACAGGTTTCTTACATGAAACCATGCTTTCTTTTGTTCTCTGTCCAAAATATAAATGATCTCCACTCCTTTGCAATTACCCAGGGAACGAGGAGTGGAGACACTCCATAGAGTTTAGAGGCTAAAAAATGCAATTTCTTGTGCAGAACAATTTGGAACATAGTCTGATATCCATCAGCAACAGGGTTGTTGTTGCCTGGCAAACAGTAATGGAAATGTAGAGAAGAAAACCTCCTTAGCTGAGATTTTCTTGAAGTACCAGCAGAAAGGTTAAATTACAGGTAAAGAGCTAAAAGTTTTTCCTTTTTCAAAAAAAAACCCCAAAACAACCCACGTGTTTTTGTTTAGGAATAAGGGACAAAATATGTCCTGACAGTAGAACTATTTTTGCCAGTGAGCTTCTATTTGATGTGTGTACTAGTCCTATGTGCTAGTCCTAGCTTGCACGTAGACAAGTCCCAGGAAGAATTATTTAAGAAAGTTCAGCTGTTAAAAAATTTAGAAGAAGGGGGGGATATCAAAAGATGTGGTGCAGAATTTCGAGTAAAATTCACTGACCACAATTATAGCTTTGCTACCCCATTAATTTAGAAAACAACCCATCTGTCACTATTTCAAAAGAAATATCTGATAACCAAATTCCATTTTTTGTATTCCCAAAATATTAGGATTCCATCTTTATTTAATAAAAATTAACATCTTTGTATATATTTTCCTGTTTTCTTCTCAGAGGAGAACTGCATTAGCATTCCTTCGTCTCAGAGATGCATAGGCATGAAGATAGAAGCAGCAACCTGCTAACAACTTACACATCTCATACAGATTCATACACATCTAAACATTGGAACAAAAAGCTCTGCTTCTACAGACAGTGGATTATGCTGGAATTATATAAAATTCAGTACTTAAGAAGATAATTAGTCAGAGTTCCACTGCTTTTTTGTATCACTTACATGTTTTGTTCATTTGCTTTTTCTCTGTGCCTGTATAATAATGCAGTGCCAGAATGTCATAGATCTTTACTTTCAATTAAATTCAGAGGGTCTGAATAGACAAAGTGTTCTCACCATCACTCAAAGCAACTTTTGTGTCTGATTAAATGTGTGATTCAAATTACTAACTGTACAGATCCTAGGTTTCCCATCTAGTCAGTAGAGTGAGGTAAATACTTCCAAGGAACTAATTAGAGCAACTAAAAAAACAGTGTGAGTGGTTACTCAATGTCAATAGCTCAGTTAATGAAGAAAAAGTGCTTTTGTAGAAATATGTTTCTGAACTGATTTGTAAACTCGACATTAAATGCTGCCACTTTGTAGTTGTTTGTGATGCTAAGTATTTGCACCTTGGCATATGCTGGAGGTAAGGTAAGGAAGTCAAAGCAAGTTGATATACAGAAAAACACTTGGGGGAGGAAATCTTGTCTGAAACTATTTAAAACCACTGTATGAGAACTGTGACCTTATTCTGTTCATTATGAGATCCAAGATTGCTTTATTAGCTAGACCCACAAATGACTAGCTGCAGGTATTTCAGAGAGCAAAAATCTGCAGTACTGCTTTAAACTGAAAATACCGAGTAACTTCATTTGGGAGTGCTCGGTAGCTTTCTCCTGGTTCGTTAATTAGGGAAAAGAACCTCTCTCAAATGGGTCTGAGTAAAATCAGAAATGTAATCCCCTCTGAAACACACTGGGAGGTGCAGGGGTAAAAGCTCAACAAAACAGAGGCAGAACATCTGATGGAGCACAGCCTGGTTAAAAACCTTTGAGCAGAATGTAATCTTTTGGACAATAGTCAGACCAGTTAATTTTCTGGGTTACAGTTAAAGTTTGAAATCAATCAGGAATGGGAGATGGTAAAGAGAACCAAAGATCACACAGGAAGAACAGAGGAAATAAAAATACTGGGAGATGTTGCTGATACACCAGAGGATTGCATCGCCATACAGAGGGACCTCAACAGGCTGGAGAAATGGACTGACAGGAACCTCATGAAACTCAGCAAAGGAAAACGCAAAGTCCTGCACCATGTGGAGAGTAAGCCCATGAAGCAGTACAGTCAGAAGGCTGTCTGATCAGAAATCAGCTCTACAGAAAAGGACCTGGGGGTTCTAGCATTCACCAAGCTGACTATGGGCCAGAAATGCACCCTCATGCCGAAAATGATCATCAGTATCCTGGGTTGCAGCAGGTGGAACATTACCAGCAAGTTGTGGGAGGTGATCCTTCCTTTCTTCTCAGCCCTGGTGAGGCACATCTAAATACTGGGTCCAGGTCAGGGCTCCCCAGCACCTGGGAGGCAGGAACATACCAGACTGAATCCAGGAAAAAGTCAAAACGGTGTTGAGGGGACTGGAGGATCTTTCATGACTGCAGAGCTGAAATTGTTCAGCCTGAGAAGAGAACGAGTGAAGAGAGGTTTCTTGGTGGTGCCCACCGGCAGGACCAGAGGTAGCAGGCACAAGTTGAAACCCATGAAATTTCATCTTAACATAAGAAAAACAATTATTACCTGTTACCAAACACCGGCACAGGTTGCTCGTAGAGGTTTTGGAGTGTCCATCCCTGGAGATGTTCAGACCCTGACAGGACACAGTCCTCTAGCTGACCCTGCATTAGCATTGACGTTGGACTGCATGATATTCAGAGAGGTCCCTTACAACCTCAGCTGTTCTGTGCACCATTTTGTTCTCCGATGTGATAAGGTGAGTTTAGGAAAATGACAGGCTCTCTTTTGAATGAAGAGCATTTTGTCTCTTTTAAAGTGACAGATGTGCTGGACACTATGTGCCAGTCTCTGTGAGATACCAACTTCCATGAACCGGGTTTGAAAACAATATTGCAGATTACAAATGTACTAGATGATCTAATAGAAGAAATTACTGCTACCCACAAACATGGTCTAGCTCAGCTCTGCACAGTCACTATTCAAAATTAAATGATAGTTCTGCAGCAGGAGTTTTTTATTCGGGGATAAAGCTTTTTAATTGTTCCCTACCTATTCTTGTTTTTGTATGGCTGCTAATGTCTTTATAGAATGGCAAGTAGATGAGAGATGTTGTTCTTTATTAGTAACAAAATGTATTACAAGAGATGTACATCTGCAAAGAGCTGTGCTGGGAACTGGGTGTTCCTCAGCTGTAGAGAGAGAATTCCTCAAACTACAGACTTTGGGGCATTACAGAAATTACAACCATTCTCCTGGGTATAATCTACATAAATTTTAAAATCAAAATGGAAAGCTGAAACAAAAAGGGTAACTCATGAAGAAGAGAGGTAGGCAGCACCGGTTTGGTTATGACAGTAAATTTTTATTTCTCAAACCAGCGTGGGACTTGGTATTTTCTGAAATTGGTTGCAAACCATTGGCAAGATATGTAGCTAAGGGAGCAAACCATTGCATTTAGGATTGTAAGATAACCAGCACTGTTACAGCAGAAGTGTTTTTTCTTTTTGCACCTCCAGACCTTTGCACCACCTCCAGCAGGTCTAGACACTGAACAATTTCAGTGCTGGGGCCAGATATGTGTGTTTAGCCTTGAACAGAGAAGGCTTAGGAGCAGCCAACTGCTGTCATCAACTACCAACACTGAGGTTTTGAGGAAAACAGAACCAGGCTATTCTCAGCATGCACAGCAGGAAGGCAGGAGGCAATGGTCTCAGGTTGAAGCGAAGGAAATTGCAAACAAATGTAAGAAAAATATGTCCCCTGTGAGGGCAGTGAAACACAAGTCTGAGCTGCCCAGAAGGCTGCAGGGTCTCCATCCTCAGAAATTCAAAACTCAGGCAGACAGGGTGCCAAACAGCAGGATCTAACTTTGAAGTGAGCTCTGCTTTGAGTAGAGAGTTGGACTAAATGGCCCCCAAATGTGCCTTCCAACCTAAACTATTGGTTCTGCTATGTAATTTCAACTCAAATATTTATTATAGACTCCAATCCAATACATCTCTTAAAATAAATCTACTAGAGACATTAGAGGAATATAATTTATTTACTTGCTCAATCTAGCCATGAAAGAGATAAATAAGAATTATTGACATGAGAGAAAAAGAAGAGAATAGTTGTAGTTGCAGCTCTGTTCTCTGGGGGATGTATTTTAAAGTTCTTTCTTTGTCCTTCTTCAAATGCAAGCTCCTGGCATTTACACACTATTATTTAAAACAACAATTTAGTGGGTTTTCTATTCAGTTGCCTTCTATCAAGACAAGACTATCAAGCCAAGAACTATTATTTACATAAAATACATATCAAGAGAAAGTGGTGTACTCCATGTTCCTCACTCAGTTATTTTTATCCCCTTCTTCAAGATGCTATTGAAACGATAAGATAAACATGTTGGATAATGATAAAAGATATGAATGGAAACAAGGCATTGGATCTGAAATTTTTTTGGGAAAAAATCCTTTATAATCCAGAAGCTCCTGGATAGATCAAGGCTTGGGAAGTCACCCGGGAAACAATGTTTCAAAAAATGCCTCCTTAGGTAGTAACCCTCTCACTTAAAATCAGAGAGAAAAAATGGCTTTTACAGAAAAAATAGTCCTTTTTCTGAGAAGATGGAAGATTGAAAGTACATCTGCTATGGCTGAGGAAAAAAATTAATGCAGAAAAATATAGTTACAGAACCTATTAGGAGATGGCATCAATAATATTAACTGGAGTCCAGAGTCAGTCTGGTAAATGAGAGAAATACACTGAGAGGAAAACCACAATAAGCTCCCAAAAGTCATGAACTTCACTTGACTCTGGTGAATATTTCTGTCAGTCTTCTAAGGCCTGTGGTAACTCTTGTGGAACCAAATGGAAAATTAAGCAGCGACTATTTGTTCCTTGCATTATTCAAAAACTAATAGTAATCTCCTCTGGTGTTTTATTATTGCCATAGATTAGGTTGTCTCTACTACTAATTGAGCAGAGTCCTGCTGACTACAGAGAAAATCAAAACAGCTTAACTGAATATCTGATTAATAAAAAAAAATAAATCTCGTTTTATGTGAAAGCTTTGCCTAACTTTTAAAATTAAAATTAAAAACTTGAATTTCATGCCTCGGGAGTCTTTCGTACCAAGAGCTGTTACTGCTTACAGATCCACCATGGGCAAACTGGAACAACAAGAAGGAGGACTCATCTGGGGCAATTATTTTTTCTGTCAGTGATTTAAGCCCTGGGTGCAGAAGGAGATATACTTTCTAGTCCTTCTCCAAAGTATCCCAGTTTTCAAGGGAGTATGTGTCCAGCATATTCCTTAAAAAATGGGTGAAATTCTCAAGCCCAGACTTGTGGTCCCTCCAGTACCCAGCCACAGACCTGTCCTACTCATTGGCTTGGCTGGCTTGAAGCTTGCTGGCAGATTGCACGCAGGGAAGAGGGCACACTCACACAGCAGATAGTTATGGACAAAGTTCCACAAGGAAATGCGAGACACTGCGGTGCTCAGGAACAGAGCCTAGCCAGGTGAGCATACTGACCAGCCCCTAATAACACATGATTGTCCTTTGGTTATTCCCACAACCCTTTTATCCCCACACTTGTCCCTTCCGTGTTCGCCTTGATGCCTCCTTTTGGTTCTTCCCCTAAATCCTATGTGATAAATTTTAAACAGTCACACATCTCCCCTCAACTCATAATAAGATGCCTCTTTCCCACAAGACACTTTGTAATCTTGTTTGCCTTGTTACCTTTACAGGTAAGGTAAAGTCTGAACATCTGTTGAGTCTGAACATCTGACTCTTCAAGGTTGCATTTGAGTGCTTCATTAAGTGGCCCATCGACCAGCATTATCAGGTTTCTGTATCTGTGTGTTTGATTTATTTATTTTCCTGTTTCCTGTCCTTGTCTTTTATGCCGAATAGCCAACAACCAGTAATCCTTACAAGTAAACACTAAGGCAACAGAGCGCTAAGGATAAATGAGTTACAGACTGCCTAGTAGCTAGTAGACTGCCAGATTTCTCTCAACTAACCCAAAAGTGTGGTTTGGGAGTTAATATTTTTGAAGAAATTCACCTCCGGCCTCTCCTCCTGGCTTGAACCCCAGATAAGGATACTGAACACAGAAGAAGTCAGGATCTTTGGTTTCAAGTGTGGCTGCACACCAAATTTCCTGAATTTTCTGAATACAGTTGTTGCAGGGCCTCAGCTCCTCCAGTGATGACCTGGTTTGGCACAGGTACTTTGAGAGTGATGTGTCTCATGCAATTCAGAGGTTGGACACCTTGTGATAACTCATCACTAAGCTTCCTCCATAGCGAAGAAAGACAGAGGTGCAAACCCAGAAGATGAGTCATTCCTCCTTTCCTATCCACCCACCTCAGGATGAAACAAAACCCCTTCTGGAGATATTCTTCTCTCTATGGACTACAGAGGAGTCAAGGCAATCAACCTCCTCTAATCACCTCACTTGCCAATAGCATGGTTGGGTATGGTGACTTTCACCTCTGTGTGGGGAGGTGGAACTTTTCTACACGATCCAGTACTTCTTTTGTGAGTGTAATCCAACCTTCCATCTGTCTGTGCCTGATGGCCTCTCTGCAGCCCCTTTTTTTCTCAAAGGACTGCCCCACAGAGTACTAGGCACAGTGAGGGATGCCAGCAAGAAAACCCACGTGCTTTCTTCTCCTTTCAAGGTGTCACACAGCTGGTCAGCAGCAGGTAAGACAACCAGCTGTTCAATGTGCTCAAAGCTTTGGGAACATTTCTGATTTCTACACAAATACTGCTGTTATTGTTGGTATTGTCATGCAAATAGTTGGTCCGTTAGTAATATATTTTCATCCTGGAAAATGCACACATTTAAATGTCTTTAAAAGCACCAAGAGCAAGACAAATGAAATGGAGAGAACAATATTCCGTAACATGTGGTGTGCTTGCATCCCAGCAAATGGCACGTTACTCCTGGGAACCTCCCACGCTCTGGTGTGTCAGTGCTTCAAGCTCCCTCTTCAGTGGGTGGAATTCTACCAAGCTCTTCCATGAGGGGTAAGCACAAGCCAAAATATCCTGAAAGGAACTACGGTTGGGAAGTTGCTCCCCCCACATGCATCCGTGAAGTTGAATATTGTTGGACATTCAGGGAGAAAGCTCCTCTTAAATTGTTTGTTCTCACAGAGAAAGGAAAATAATATTCGTTTTGTTTTCCTCACGAAAATTTTGTGCACTTGATTATTGCTTAAAGTATTGAAGGACATTGCTACACTAAAGACTCTTTTTCGTTATGGGCCGAGACATCACAAGCACACACTTAGACACTTGAAGTACACTTAGATGAAAATGGAGATAAGTGCAAAAGGTCAGTGTTAGACCCTGTCATGGATGGAAGGGCAGAAAAGTGTAGGATCACCTGTGCTGGAGAAGCTGATGGAAGATGTGAACAAGGGAAACTTGGGAAGGATGTAGAAATGAAGGTGGAGGCAATGGTGGGAACTCCCTTTGTTAAGGTAAATGCTGGAACTGGATGAAGATTTACTGGGCTGAAAAAGACTGGAATCGGCTGGGTAAGAAAAGTAGTATCAAAAGGAGAGCCGAGCAAGAAGGAAAGGGATGGGACTACAGCATAGAAGAGAAATGTGGCTCTCCATGTCTGGGAGGAGTGATAAACGCAGAGACCAAAAACCTGAACTGCAGTGAGAAGGCAGAGAGGGAGAGAGGGCATGAGGAGCTGGAAGGCCAGAGTGTCCACTGGCAGTTCAGGGATGGTTGGAGTGGACAGGACTGCAACAGTTAAGTGTTTACACAGAGCAAGTGCTGCCACATCATGAGAGCTCAGTGGTTTCTCATCATTGATCATTGATCCTTATTTCTTGCTTTCTTTTCCAACACCAGAATGAAACAAGATGAATTTTTATCACCTCTCCCCCAAAAAGACAAAAATATAGAGCCTTCTGAACAGGTTCCATGGATTTGGCATAAATTTATTGTTGCTGAGATAAGAACATTTTCTTTTTCTTCTGGGATTTAATTGTTCAGTTTTTTTAACCTGTTTATTTGTTTTGTTTTGTTCATGTTTTTAGGATTCCAATACAAGCATACTCTGCTTGTAATTCACAAGATAAATTTTGTCGCAGTTTCCTTCTGCCAGACTGGGTGAAGTCTAACTTCAGTAGAAGGCAAGTTTTGAGCAGACCCTGTAGTTTTGTAACTCTCAAGCAAAGCTTGAGAGTTTTGGTATTGCCTACACCACTTAAACTTTTTCTTTTGTGGATACTATTTCTAAATGCTCACACTTTTTTTTTTTAGGTATTGTTCCAAGGGAAAGAAGCTTCCATTTATAGAAGTGGAAGCAAATGGGATTTTGGAGATCACTGTCACATCAATTTTTGCATGAACACTCCTCATGGCTAAAGCTGCTTGTTACACCCTTGCTGGGACCCTGAGAGAGCTCTTTGCACCAGCTTTTGAAAAAGATCCATTCTCTGTTCACCGTGCTGAGCATTGTCCTATATTGTACAAAATCCACTGGAAAACTGGATATTCAGCTCTGATTTTTGTCAGAGCTGCAGACACCAACACAAACCAGTCATGCTTGCAGACACCTTCCTTGCAAAAGGTGCACACGCCTCGTCATGCTAAAGGACCCTTGGCTGAGGATTTTGGGAATTCAGCCCTTCTGCTGTCAAATACTATCCCACCTCACATCAAATGCACTACTTCTGGCAGGGCAGCTTATTTGCCTGAGCTGAAAACTAGCTCTGCAAATGTTTCAGCAAGTTAAATTTGACAGCGCGAGTGTCCATATACAATGAGCACTCTAGAAACAGAGATTCAGAGAAGGGGAATTCTAGTCACCCAGAACTCCTTTTTCTTTGAAGAAAATACCTGTGCTCCTTAAGACTTCTTCCAAAATGTAGGGTGGGAGTCCCACATTTCATGGGTGCCACCAGCTGCCTGGATAGCATTCCTCTGAACTCCTGGGAAGCAGGACTTTATTTTAATTCATCAACGGAACAGATATATTCTGACATCTGCTCCCCATGTGAACTTCTCCTTCATGGGAGAGGTACTCCATCCCTCCGATCAACTTGGTGGCCTCCTCTGGAGTTGCTCCCACAGGGGTATGTCTTTCTTGTGCTGGGGACCCCAGGGCTGGATGCACTGCTTTAGGCGAGGTTTCGTGAGGGCAGAGTAGAGAGGTGGAATCCCCTCCCTCTCCCTGCTGCCCACGCTGCTTTTGATGCAGCCCAGGACACATTTGGCTTTCTGGGCTGCAAGTGCACATGGCTGGGTCATGCCCAGCCTCTCATCCACCAGCACCCCCAAGTCCTTCTCAGCAGGGCTGCTCTCACTCGGCTCATCCCCCAGCCAGTGTTGATACTGGGGATTCCCTGGCCCAGGTGCCGTGCATTTCACTTGCTCTTATTAAACCTCATGAGATTCCCCTGGGCCCATTTCTCGAGCTTGTCCAGGTCCCTCTGGATGGTGTCCCATCCTTCAGGTGTGTCAGCTGTGCCACTCGGCTTGGTGTCATCAACACATCCGACATCAGCATATCTGTCTCCAGGTAATACCTGCAATGCAAAGCCAGTTGCAGATGAGCCCCACGCATTACTGAGAAATAAAGCAACCTGGCTTAGCCATGCCACTGAAGTGCTGCAGTGCGTCACAGAGTGTGCAGACCCTGCAAGCATTCATTTTGGGTCTAAGCTACTTAATTTCCACCGTTTCAGAGGCAATTATTTTTTTTCATAAATCCTTTCTGAGTTAGTCAGTGAGATAAGTCTTGTCCTTCCAGAACACTGAGCTCAGCAACACTCAGAATATTGGAAAACCAAGAAATATAGCACTGCAGTGCACAGCCACATTGCCTTTACTCCGCTTCCTTCCTGTCCCATTACGGTCAGCTATATCCAGTGACAAGGTTTTGAAAGTACTTTATGGGTTTACAGATGGGAAATATGGTTATGATGTAATGCACACAAGATGGTTCAGCATGCGGTTAAGCACAGGCATACTTTTTTGAAAGGCTAAATAGTTGAACATACGGCAAACAGAGGTAGATCCTGCTCAGCCCTGTGCAATGGAAAGCATAGATATGTCTTCTGAATGGATATACTGAGTATAGTGGCTGAGTTAGGCTTATAACAATGGTTAAGACCATGATTTTATTTCTGGGACACTAGATGTTTGAGCTGTTCTTAAAAAACACCCCCAAAGGACATACACGATCACAACACAACCTTATCGCTGCATTGAAACATTTTGTTGTGGAATTCCTTAGAACCATTCTTTTCAACACAAGAGAAATCTTTTCCTGGAGGGATGAACGTGCACATGCACAGATACTCTTGTGCAAAGATCTGAGATACTACGCTAACAGGGTAATTGTAAAAAATACTTATGAGCTGTTTTCCCCTACATTTTGTTACTGTGAGATAAAAAGCTGAAGGAAATAAGGTAATGATATTAAACAACACCTTAAACTGTGTTGTCAGCTAGTCCTTAGAGCATCCAAGGATATATGTCTTTGCGGTAACTTATATAATTTAGGAAAAAACCCAACTCACTGACTGCAGAAAAAGTTGCTTCGAATTACCTGGCACTTGAAACTTTTGTACTGGGGCCATAATTTCAGCACAAGTTTCAGGCTTCTCCACCCTTTCTAGCTCCACTGCCTTTTGTTCTGTGAGAGAGCATCCTGCCTGCAGGTGCAGGAGGCTCTGAGCTTGTGCGGGCTCAGGGATGGTGAATGGCAAAGGCTGGCACCCCCTCTCCCCATTGACACCCGTCGTTCATAGTTCCCCCTGCCACCTGCATCATTAATGTGCCTTCCCGTACCTTTGAAGAAACAAAGATGAGCAGAGGTATTGAATGTGCATAAATATTCATGTATTTGTATCAATTCAGCTCTTATGTGGGGGGATCCTGCACCCTTTGGAGGCCTGGGGGTGGTGGGGATAACTGCATGCATCTAAAGATGTCCGAGACCTGGGGCGCTGGTGGGCACCTCCTCCTTTTTCTCATTGACAGGCACCAGTCTCTGTCTTGGTTTCCTGGAGCAATGGGAGACAGTGAAATGGGAAGCCTGGAGAAGATAGCAGGGATAGAGACACATTACAGATAGTTTGTTTGGAGGGGGTGCCTGATGAAAGCACCAGAAAGGGAGGGCAGCTGCAGAAGTCGGTCAGCAGAAGACTCCTGGGTTTACTGCAGTCTGCTTTGAGGCAGGACTGAATTTACCTTTGCCAACCCCAAGCACATATTTTAACTAACACATTCTTCAAAAGCTATAGAGCAGGACTTTCTGTAGCTTCTCTAGTTAGCTTGTGCCCAATTCCTCAGCATCGTGCTTGAAGGTTTTTCCAAATACTTATCCTAAACTGTCTTTCTAAACAGTGAGCAGATTTCCCCTGTGCTGGAAAGGAGAACACCTGATCATAGCTTTCCCGTTTCAGCAGATTATAACATCATTGTGTCCTGTTTTCTCGATTATTGGCCTGCTCATATTGCCATTTTCCAGAAAAAATACTACTTTTCGCTTTCCCACAAAAATTACTTGTGCAAACCTCTTCACATTTTTGGAGGTCACTTCTGGACTCCCTCATTTCCCTACCATTTTACTAAATAACACCCTTCGGATTTCACGTACTATGTATGACTCCAAGAAGTCAGTGACATCCACTGTAGAATTCTACAGCTCTAAGTGTGATCCCATCTTACTAATTTTTTAAAATATGTATTCCTGACTAAAATTTCATATTTTTTTTCATCGCTTCATCCTATAACTCCATGTGGGTCCTTCCCGCAGTACTGACACTCAGCCAGATACGTCCCATTATACATGGAAGACTTCTGCCTAAATTTGGCATTTTATACTTGAGTTTATTGAGTTTCTTCTCACTTAGAACCACTTTACATTCTTGTCCTTCCTTGCGATTTCTCTTTACTCAGGTTGGTGTCATCCTCAAATCTGATGCTCATATGCTCTCTTCCATCATCTCAGCTATTAAACACAATTTTGAATCTGCTAATGACTCTGACCCCTGTACAACCACACTTCAACGCCCTTGAAGAGTGACAGAGAATCTTTGATTAACTCTTGTGAAGAGGACCTCATCATGTTGCCATATACCCACTTTTGATGATTGCATCTGCAGGGTATTTGTCTACTGCAGTTATAAGAACCTCACTAAAGCCAGAATGAATCATATCAACCCTCTAAAGTCACAAGGCTGGCTCCCCTGCCAAAGAAAAGAAGTAGGCTGGTTCGGTGGGATGCATTGTTTACAGGTCTGTGCTGGCTGGTTTTATTCCCTCTTATCCTCTAGATCCATGCTTTCAGTGAATCGAAGTTGAACTGATGGGTATGTGATTTTGTGAGTTCGTTTTTTTCTGCTTTTTAAAGGTAAGTCTATTGTTTTCCTTCTTGCAGTCCTCTCCGTCAGATGGCTTCAATATATCTCTTGTAAAAACTCTTTCTTTTCTTTCCTATTCCTCTATCACCAACTTAGATGAAAGTTAGAAATTCAATGATTGCAGTTAACTCTTTTTATGCCAAGAAAGCACACCATACCTCTGCATTTTTGCATAAATTAAGTTGCTTTTTCTCTTTTGAGGTGGTAGATCAAGACTGGCTCTTAATACAGTTAGCACATCTCTTTCTTGGTTCCCTTAATTTTGCTGTGGTCTTCACCCCACTTTTAACCTTGTCCTCTTTGATTTAAAGTCTGCTCTTCTTGCCCATATTTTTCAGAATATCTGTTTGATTTTCAACTCCTTAAAGAACTCCTAGGATAATTCTATTGGTCTAATTCTCTTATTTTTTTCCTTTGCAATGGTCCAGCTTGCCACTTTGCTTTTCACATAATCTCCTTTAATAGCTGTCAGTCTTCGGCACATCTGTGTATTTCAAACAGTTGACTTTGTCCAGAAATTCTTCCCACCAGTTTCCTACTTTCTTAGTTTGCTTTTTTTCACTCCATAACTAATTCTGCCGCTCTTTCTCTGCCAGTTCCTTAGACTAATGAATTTTATTATGCAAAATCACTTTCATGGAAATCATCTTCCCCTCCTAAGAAATTCTCATCTATTCTCAATTCCTCCCACTCAAAACTAAACTGAACCAACTAAAAACCTGAGATCTTCCCCTGGCAGCAGACTCTGCCTTACAGCCATGTCTTAGTTCGGTATCTGCCCATGGCAGGGGAGGTTGGACTGGGTAGCCTTTGAAGGTCCCTTCCAGCCCAATTAGCCTGAGGTTCTGACAAGACTGACTGGGACAAGCAGTGGACCCTGTTTCTGACAAAAGGTGTCCATCAGCCTTGCTCCATCTCTTTTTTAAAAAAAAAAATTGACATCTAATATACGCAGTCTCAGAGATCAGATATAGTGCTAAATACAAACGTTACAATTCATGGTTTTTTCATATCTCTTTCAAAGGTGAATACCCAGAAAACATTAATCAGGACTGGAAAGAGCACTCTGGGGTATTCACATGGAAATGAGTTGTTTAGTACTGTACATAAAGTGAATGGTCTCCATCTTAAAAAAATTTTAATTAATAAATTGCTCCAAACCCTCATTTTTCATTTCCACATTACACTAAACTGATACAGTTTTAAAGTACTTAATTTTTTTTTTGCCTTTCAGAAGAGAGTGTTTTGGGTAGGATAAAGACACAAATTGATTCACTTTTACAATCACATGTTCATTATTTCAGCTCCTTGCACAGGATTAAAAAATGCTGATATGGTCTGATTGCAGCGTATTTCCTCTCAAAAGCAGTGAGATTGTGCTTTTTTTAAAAACATACACACAGAGATAGAAATTGTGCTCACACCTGCAACGTCAATACCTTTGAAAAATAATCAAGCCTTTAAATTTCTCTTGTTTAGAAAGAAAATAGCTCAATGATTTATAAAAAAATCCAGCACACAACATTTTAGTAACTGCTTCTACAGGTAAGTACAACATTTTATCCTTTCACCATTTATTTCTGCTGTGATACCAACTTCTTTTACTTTCAGCTTTTACTGAGACACAATGGTCTCTACTAAGCCTTTGTGATGGCTGTGATTGAGCTGCTGCTTATGCACTGCTTTCAGCTCTCAGATATCTCACACATCTGCCAGCTGCAGGAATTGATACCAGAATCTCTGAAAATGCAATGGGAAACAGTTATGCAGCCTTGCAAGGAACACAAGTCTTCAGTGCTCCCTCTCCCAGTCCCAGGTTTCTCAAAGTGTTCTCAAAGTTTCAGGAGCACGTGCACTGGAGTCCAATACTTTTTAGCCACTGACATCTTTAAATGCCTACTGCCTGTAAAACAGCCTTTGTTGAAAAACATTTTTGTTTAGGAAAGTGTTTTGTCATTTGAGAATGTCATTTGAGTGGATCTTAACAGCATGAAGTTCATTCTTCTAAGAGTACAATATTTTCCAAATTACTACAGATTTTGAAAATTACTGTGCAAAAACATTCTGGCTTCTCCACTGAGGTGTAGGCTGTTGGACAAATCAGACCCTGGGCTATTCAGAAACAGAGGTCTCTTGTTGTTCCCGTGCATCCCTGCACCCTCACCTGCCTTCAGGGAGAGATCTCATTTTCCCTTGAACCTCCCAAGTGACCTGCTGCCTCTCTGGGGTCTTCTAGATGCTTTTGTGTTCTTGTTCATTTTGTTACTTTCTTTTTTGTCCCACGCTTTTCCATACCATGGTTTTTGATGTTTCATATATTAAAAAAAGAATTTTTTTTCGTTTCTAAGAATGTAATGTTCTCTGGGGGCCAGAAGTCAGGGTTCTGCACAGGTGTTAATAACAAGCCTTTTTAGTTGTTATCTTATTCCGTCTTACACTAAAAGCTACTAGAAGAAAAAGTATATAGATGAAGGAGAGGGTCACATGTCTAACTCTGCCAGAAGGCTGACAGTAAGTCTCAAATCACCAGTGTCCTAGGGAGAAGCTTTTGTGTCAACACCAGCCCACAGAAAGCTGCTTGCCTTTGCTCAGCTCATGCTGCATGCCTCCCTGTGTCATCTGCCCACGTCCTTGTCAGCTTCCCATTGTTACCCACCTTGAGGCATCCTCTCCCACATCTTCTGACCCAAACTGCCAGTCCACCAGTTCTCTCCTGGTCAGCCTCAGTGTGTCTCCAGTGCTCCCCACTATTTCCTTGTGAAGCCACTCCTTTGCTGATACATTCTTTATCCAATACACATCCTCACCCCAACTCCACAGATGTCTTTCCCCCTCAATGTTTCTCACTCCCTGCTGCCAAGTCTCCAATCCCAGTGCTTCTGCTTCTACACAGTTCTGTTTTACAGACCTGTCACTTACACCGCTCTACCTGTATTTTATTTTATATATTGTTTTTTTCACTGCAAAGCGTTTCCTCTGGGAGAAAAGACAGAATATAAGTTTTTTGTTAGTCTAGACACAGGATTAGTCCATTAGCAATGTAACATTAATACTGCATCTCATGTCAGAGGTTGAATCTCAGCTGTCCCCTTGAACCCTTCCTTACTTCATTTGGAGTCTTCAGGGAAACTGGAGCTGTACACAGCTTTTGAAGCTTTGCGTTTTAACAGTTTCTCATTCTTAATTCTGATATTCTTGGAGACAGCTAAGAAGAGAAAGAAACACACAACCGCCAAGAACACGTTAATCACATCCATCTCTCTATCTCCAGTGAAGGAGCCAAGCTATTAAATATGCTAATAAAAATCCCAGTGGATGAGTTATCTTTTTCCAAAAGAAACTGGCAAATAGTACATTCTTTCAAGACTCATGATTACGGTATTAAGGGGTAATAATCCCCCATTTCCCAGGGTTCCCTTTTTGCCAAGGCTCATTGTTGGCCCAGCAAGAGGGTCTGATGGAGGATGCCTTCTCTAGGAGCAATGAAGACCCCCTGTCTGCAGCCCCCTCTGGCTGCAGAAGGGCCATTTTGAAGTGGTTGGGGAATAGGCTGAAAGAAATGGGGAGTCTGCTACTCTTGACGTGGCTGTGGTTAAGCTTTCACTTTGAAAGAAAGCTGAGCTGTTTTTCTGGTTACAGCAAGGCTAAATAACTGTGAGGGTTGCTCCATGTGTCTTAGGGATGTGAAATTTATTATCAGGAGATCACAAGTAACTCATATTAATTCTGGTAAAGGGTTGCCCGTGCTCAGGCACGGTTAAAAAGGCAGCCTGATGTTAGGGGAGCATTTCTCTCAGGAGAAAGAACATCAGCCTCAGAGCATTTATTGTGGTCACTTGCGATGTCCCCTCAGTGGCACTGGCGTGGCTCCAGCCTTCAGTGCAGCAGATGGCAGAGGCATTTGCAGCCCAGTGCAATGCTTTTCTGAGGCTGTCGGAAGAGACCCTGCTCCAGCCATCACATGCAGAATAGGGAATTCATTGCCAGCATGGAGAAGGAGTGGAGGACACCTGCAGGAATGCTGGCAGCTGGGGCAAGGTGGCATGAGGTGTCCATTGGAACATGAGTGTGAAGAGAGCAACAAACGGGGAAGCCAAAGCAGCATCACAAAAGCTGGGGCTGTAGTTTTTTTGCAAGAAACTCACATTGACTTTCCAAATTGTGAAATGTATGAAAAATGGACAGAAAAAAAGACAGTAGAAGATTGCTGCCCATTGTTATCCCCTGGTTTTAATTCTATTTTTAGGTTAAACTCCTATGATTTTGATTTCTGAGCTATGGTTTTTTGAAGTTGTGAGAGCTGATACTCTGAGGCTGTTGTTAGGTTTGCACAAAGGTCCCAGGCAAACACACATTGGAGATGGAAAGCAGGAGTTCAATATCCAGTGGTCTGAGTTGAGAGGTACAACTGCTGTATCAATGACACAAGAACACCGTTGGCTTCCACAGTTTTTTCTTTTACACCCTTTGCATGCCTCTATGGAAATGTAGTACTCATCAGTCTTCACAGATTGAGAATAGTTAGGTCATTAAGCAGACTTCACTGCGAGAAAGTTAGAGCTACCTGAGAAGTCTGTTTCATTAGCAGATCCAAAGAAACACGAACACAAATTTTATTGTCTTCATCACCTTTGAAAATCCCGGCCAATAGGAAGATGCTGAAGACAGCCCAGCATCCTGCCATTAGAGACAGATGGTTAGAACCACCTGTATCCTGTTAACAACGTCCTCATCTTCTGTGTAAGACAGCCAGTCCAGCTGGAACAGTTGCCTCCAATTAAAGTGGGATAGAAGAGCTGCATCTCACGATTGGCAAATGCCTCATTTAACCAGGCTCAGGCAGGAGGTTGTTAGTGTGATGAAAATATATGTGTTTATGTTTAGCCATTTGAAAATGACCTGCACCTTCTCAAACTACAATAAGGAAATCAGTGCAAAAATCCCTGGGATTTACAAGAGGGAAAAAAAAAAAAAAGAAGAAGTGGTTTTACTGCATATAACACAAAATAACCATTACCTAAGCATTGATTTTGTTTAATTGCATACAGCCTGATTTGAAATATTAAATCCTCCCGGGCTTGATTTGAAAATGCAATAGATACACGTGATAACATGGTAGAAATGGACCACAGTTACCTTAGCAAATAATTAACTGTAGATTCTGTTATGAATAAATTTACAAGGATAACTGAATTAGAAAACCTCTGCACTAAAAGTTAAAGCACATATGCTGGAGTATAATTGAGACACCTGCATGTTGCACTAATGTTGTTTTCCTGCTTTCAGATAAGTAATTTGTACTGAGTGTTGTTCTATAATATTGCTAGATGGCCAAGGCAAGTTCTAAGCTTAAATGGACCTTGGGCAGAATGTCAACAGAAATGACATCAGGAGAGCTTGATTGCTGTCCTTAAAATGCAATATTTCACAGCTCTGACAAATGAACTGCCACTGTACACAAAGTCGAGTATTACACTGACTTAGTGTGATAGATTTTATTCTGTGGGGGGAAATAATTGGGTTTCCATAAACCTTAAAGAAGGAAGAGATGCTGGATTTATATAAATCTCTTGAGATTGTTAAAGACGGCAGAGTTTCTGTCCATGAAATACACATTACGAAATAGTCAAGGAGAAAAGGAGGCAGAGTTGTTTCATAGATTGCTCTAGAAAGGAGCTGTACCAAAACTCTTTCGCAAAAGCCTTGAATTTCCTTTCAATAAATAATGTTTTGCAGTGCTACATATAATGTTGTTCATAAGTTTTAGCTGGTTTACATGAACCTTGGATCCTAATGACTATGCACAGATGTTCTTAAAAACTGCTTGTCTTCTCCCTCCTTCTCCCTCGAGGTAAATATATTGGTGAGGAAGTGAGTAGGTTAGAAGGTGAGGAAAGTTGAGAAGGGAATATATTCTGAAACTTATTTTAATATCTGTTGCACACTGAGTAGGAGACAGTGGATTGCTCAGAGGAGCTGCGGATGCCCCACCCCTGGGAGTGTTCAATGCACGGCTGGATGGGGCTCTGAACATCCTGGTCTAGTGAAATATGCCCCTGCCCGTGGCTGGGGGTTTGGAACTAGATGATCTTGAAGGTCCTTTCCAACCCAAGCCTTTCCATGATTCTATAAATATATGAGTCACATCATACCTAAAATAAGAATAGTTATTTATTGTTTCTAGTCAGCTCTTTCAGCTTTTGTCTACAGCGATATCAACCCGATCTCTACACTAACCTCAACCAATGGATTTTTCTTTCCAATTTTAGTACAAAAAAATTGAAACAATTGCTTCAAAACAATGAAAATGGGGCGTATCTAATTAGACAACCAAGGCAATATCAGGTTTTACATGTAAATCCTTCTTTTCCTATTCATGTATAAGGCCCTGCCAAGTGTGATGAAGAAGAGTTGCCTTAAAGCATTATAATATGAGAAGGGTGACTAAAAACCCCCACTGATCTTTCATCCAGATCATGAACATGACCCCAGGAAGTGCTGTGTACAACATGAAATATTTATACATGGAGTGGGTGTCATTTCTCGGTAACTGTCCAAAGTCCGGCAGCAGCACTCATCTCTTGGAGGATTTGGCAGAGGGCAAAGCACCAAAAGAAGGTTGATCGGAGCCTGTATGGGATGGGGCAGAGATGAGCTGGGCCTAACTCAGGGGGATCTTTCCAATGTATATAAACACCTGATGGCAAAGTGAGAGGGGTGAGCCAGGATCTTTTCAGCGGTACACAATGACTTGCCTGGGGGCAATGTGAACAAAACTGAAACAAAAATAAAAATGGTGTTGTTACTGTGAAGTTGAAGTTAACACCAGCACAAGCTGTCTGGAGAGGTTGTGTAGTCTCTGTTCTTGGAGATACTCAAAATCCACCTGGGTATGGTACTGGGCAACCAGGTCCAGCTGACCCTGCTGGAGACAGCGATGGACCAGAGGTGCCTGTCGGCTCCAGCCACTGCGTGGTACGGTGCCTGTCACCCACACTCAGGGAGACAGAGACAGGGATGCATCCACATCCCCAGCATTTGCCTGTGGCTCCTCTGTGCACTGTGTTCTGCCCCCAAGGCCCCAGGATACAATTATTGGTTTTCATGTGGGACGGGGGAGAGATTTATATTAAAGTGTCCACAATATTATGAGGGCTGCCTGCTGCTGGATTAAAGTGTGATCAGACAGGCTGCAAAGGTGCTGTCTTTTGAATTAGAGCTCCACACACAGCAAGACTTTGTCACTCTCATCCCTGCAGCAAGTTTTGGGCAAACACCTAAGGAGGAAGTGGTGACATTTTGCTGTGCTTTCAAGGGAAAAGTGAACTCAGGTGTGCTGACAGGGCTGGTCGAAGGGGAAGGCTGTGCTTGTCGCTGAGCACAGCCTTACAGAGGATTTATGGGAAATACTCCCAGAGAACAGCACCAAGGCAGAGACCATATGACCTCTGAAACTCACTGCAAATTTGCTAGGCAGAAATTGCTCAGGTGCATTATAGCACTGCTGAAAAATGGGATGAAATGGGTATCTGAAATCAGTTATAGATCAGTTCATTCAAAGAGTTTAAGTTTTTTATTTCTACCTTTGATCATCTTTACCTCTGTTTAGCATGGACTACCTGCATTTTGAAAGCTGATTTGGACTAGAAGAAAAATTTGAAACTATTAAAGCAAAACATCCTGAAACTTCTTTTCCTAAATGTTTGGAAATGGCTTTATTTATCAAAGAAAGAACCTCTCCTGTTCACACTTTCCCACTCAATAACCTGGCATTTTCAGCAGAGAGCATTTAATCACAAAACTCATGACAGAGAAAGAACCTTTTCAAATGGAGTGAACACCTGACAGTGACAGGAGCGGGTGAGTTAATAGGAGACCGTGTAGGGGTCAGCATTGCAATTTTGCAATTGATGCGTGTTTGATTTTATTAGGCTGGAAAAATTGAGCAGATGCTAACATGCTTTTGCACATTTTTTTGCCAGCCTCCTTGGGGAAAAACAATGACAGTCTTGTGGACTCCTGTCAGGGCAATGATAGTGTTGCAGAAAATACAATGGAGATATAAAGGCAGAAATCTTTCCCTTTAACATCCTCCCTGTGTCCTTTCAAGGCTAGAGGTGGAGGGAGCACATCTTTTTGACAAGTTGAACTGCCACTAAACAGATTTGGTTTGCTGGCTACCATTTAGCAGTATTAGAATTCACATGTGATGGGTGCTTCCTAGAGGTGTCCCTGCAGACCCCTAGAATGTTACTGCAGCTTCAGATGTATTTGTGTCCAGTAGAAAATGGCTTAAGATCACAAATTTAAATACTGCTAGATAGTGCATATCACTGAACAGATGTTAGAAGATAATTATCCACCTGAACCAGATGGCCAGCTAAAAGAGAGGCTCCTATTTATTAGATTCTTGATTATTTTCTTTCCTTAATGTTTAATGAGCACAGTAGGGGAAGAAGTGGGAAAATGAAAAGGCCTGAGAGAATCAAGGCTTTTTGGTTATGGGAAGTTCTCTGGCTTGATTTCATAATGAGTCTGTTCTTTCCCAGCGGTACACATTAGGATCACTTCTGTAAGAGTAAGCTGATAAATAAGCATGTGTTTTTGTTTTGCACTTGGCTTCGAATTAATCTCCTGTACCATGCAGAGAGCCGTCAGAGTTCCCACAGTGAAGAGCTACTTTCAGCATGGCTTAAGCCAAGGCAATCTGATGTCGCGAGAGAAACACGGTGACTCCGCAATGCTCGCCACACATTGGGATGTCAACGCCCACTTTCTTCCTTTCTCTGTTCAAAACAAACGTAGCATCTGCTGGAAGTTTTCCTGCTTTTGGAGAAATCCACTTCTGGTGTGGAGAACCCAAATTTCCTTTCAAGCAAGAGTATATTATTCACCACGTACACCCGGGAAGGACAATATTTTGTACCTGAAGGAAAGACAGGAGATTTAACTATGAGTAAAGCCTCAATGCAGTAGTTGTGAATATAAGAGTAGAGAGACAAATACAGATTTTTCACTGTACTATTCTTGTTTGTTTAAAAACATGAAGCAGTGTATCTGGACTTGCACATTAAGAACAGTAAATTGAAATTTCATGGCGAAAATGCAGACACTATTCAATAAATGCCAGTCCAAGTGACATGTAAGCCATAAATCTAATAATAATGAATATTTTATAGACACTGGTCAGTAAAACCATCAGGTGTTTGCATATCTCAAATACCAGAAAGAGCAGAGCATCTGACGTTACTGAGCAGGGCTACAGAAGCTAATCCTGTTCACACTGTCAGGAGCTGTTAAGGAATGATTTGATATGCAAAAGCCTATCAAATAATGCTAAGGCATCTCAGCTGAATCTGCTTCCTTATGACATTAAGCAGAGACAGCTCTGTTGTCATCCTTAGTGAAAGAGATGCCATGCCTGAACATGCTGCTGGAAACCTGAGAGTCTCACAATTTTGGAAAGCCTATTTGCAAGGGCTGTAATCATGTAACGTGAAGAGAGTTGTCAGTCACTCACAACATCATCCATCTACTCACAGCTTTCTTGATGCTCATTTTTGATGATTTTTTTACACCTACTGTAGCAAAGTTCTCATTTTTCTCGTCCAGAAGGATATTCAGAACTCACAAATTAGGTGTCACCTCCAAAAAACAGGGAAAAGAAATGAGAGCACTACTAAATGCTTAGGCTTGAAATGATGAGATTTTCCTTTTCTTTCATCCATTTAAATGATGAAGAGAGCTTTCATAATGGAAAAAATGTCGTTTTACCCCAGTATCACAATTGTAAACTCTGACACATTTTTGTTTGGTCCAAGAACATGAGTTTTCAGAAGCTGCTGGTCCAGAGGTGACAGGTACCTTTTAAGGAGTTCTCCAGTTTTCTGACAGGATCAGATGTGTGCTCCCCATGAAAAAAGGAACCCAAAATCAAGGTGGGCTTCAGCTGCTTCCTGACACTTGCAGTGCTGCCCCATGGTGGGAGTTCCCTCTGGGGGGAGCAGAGAGGTGATGGCAGCAGTAAAGAAGTGCTGACAGTCAAAGTATCTCATTATTTACCTCTCCCTACAAATAAGGGGTGTCTTAGACTCTGCTACATGGCATGCCCTGAAAGACATGGGACAGACATTGAAGCATGAGCACTTTTTTGCTGTGGGGCTCAAGACAAGGGTGCTGTGGCACCCTACATCTTCTGATCCCCTGAAAACCCTTCACGGACACCTGTGCTGAATTGTTACACTCCTGATGGTCCCTGGATGTTTATCAAAGCAAAATCCTTTCCCTGAATATGACAAGCACCAATCCAGACCCACCTTCTCGGCATCTGCAGCTCCCTCTGATGATAGAAAGAGGAATGCTCGCATCAAATTCTGGCAAGCCTCTCAAACCACAGCAGGTTTTATAGAATCATGGAATGCTTTGGGTTGGAAGGCACAATTAAGATCATTTAGTTCCCATCCCTCCACCATGGGCAGGGATACCTTCCACTAGACAAGGTTGGACAAAGTCCTGTCCAGGCTGGCCTTAAACACTTCTAGGGATGGAGCATCCACAACTTCTCTGGGCAACCTGTTCCAGTGCCTCACCAACCTAAAGAATTCCTTCCTAATATCTAACACAAATCTGCCCACTTTCAGTTTAGAGCCATTGCCCATTGTCCTGTCCCTACACTCTCTTGTAAAAGGTCCCTCTCCAGCAGTCTTGCCGGCCACCCCTGAGGCACTGGAAGGTGCTATAAGGTGTCCCCAGAGCCTTCTCTTTTCCAGGCTGAACAGCCTCAACTCTTTTAGCCTATCCCTGTAAGAGAGATGCTCTGATCATCTTCGTGGCCTTCCCCTGGATCTGCTCCAGCACTACGATGTCCTTCTTATGTTGTCATGACCCCAGAGCTGGACTCAGTGCTCCAGCTGGGCCATCACAAGAGTGAAGTAAAGGGGGAGAATCCCATCCCCGACGTGCTGGTCACAGTTCTTTTGATGCAGCTCAGGATATGGTTGCCTTTCTAGGCAGCAAGCACACATTGCAGGGGCACGTTCTGCTTCTCATCCACCAGCAACCCCGAGTCTTTCTCCTCAGGTGTGCTCTCAACATATTGACTGCCCAGCCTGTGTCTGTGCTTGTGTTTCAGCAAGAACTACTGTTCCAGGAGAGATTAATGGCCTCATGTGATGAAAAGATAAGTGTATACTTTCCTCAGTTGGAATTAAATCTGGAGGAAATAAGGTTCTACAAAGAGCAGAGAAATCACAGGTGGCAGAGATAATAGGAACAAAAGAAGAAGAAAACGTAATAAAATCTGAGGCCATTTATCAGTTGGTAGTGAAGGGCTTGCAGCAGAGAGAGACAAATTCTTTTCTCCTTGATGCAGAAAGAAACCATAGAAAAATCCTCCAGTGAGGGATTCCTTGGAGACTGCAAGCCCAGACTGAAAGATTCATTTCTGAAGTGCTCGATTCCCACCCATTATGATGCCTAATGATATGGACATTTGACAACACAATCTTTTCTGATCTCAAGACTGTGTGTGTGAGCTGGGAAAAGAAAATACCTATTCCTCTTTCTTTACTGCTGGAGTTTATGTCAGAACAAAGTGTAGTAGTGGTTCCTGAATACTTTTTGCTACATATACTTAAAATTTTATTCCCCAGCATCATTATGCGTAGAAAAAAAATAAACTCCCTATGATCAACTCACCAAGCAGGAAAAGTGTGAGAAGTGCCTAGCTGCTCTCCCAGGGCATACCTGGATATGGTGCGGATATCATAATTAAATTAATTTTAGTTAAATTTAAATTAATTAACATATCAGAGTGGCATCCTCCTCTGGCATCCCACGTGGATATCCTCAGCCATGCCTGCATCAAACACTCTGTTTACTTCATTCAACTCATATTATCTATCTGAATATAGGGGGTTTGAGGTAGCTACCAACCCAACAGCCTTATGCCTGCTGTCAGTGGATAGAAGGACAGGACTTCTCAACATCTTGTGAATTTCTAACCGAGCAGTTGCAATTCATCAAATTATTGTGGGCTTAATCTTGGGCTCATCACCAAAGACAGAAAAAACCTTATTGGTTTGTGTATAACTGAGCCCAACCTGGAGCAGGGTTTGCCTTTGGAGGGAGGGGAGAGCTGCACGGTGGCAGAAGCCTTCCCCCAAAATTGCCAGGAGCGCTCCAGAGGGGTGGAAGGAGCAGAACTTCCTGGTGCGCGTCTGTTCTCTCACGCGATGTGTCAAGAGGAGTTATCCGCCCGCAGCTCCGCTGACTCCTGACAATGAAATGATTTAATTCACGAGGCATTCGGCACAGGCCCTGCAACAGCAAGAAAATGGCATGCATTCAGATATGTAAATTGAATTACTCCGTTTTGCACACAGAATTTCAGTCATTAGAGGGAGAGATAATGACTTGCAATATGTTTTTGAGGAGAAACACACAACGATAATCTTATTTACTTTACACTTTAATTTCCTAATGTGCACATGAGCATGTAGGACTTTTTTGTGCAAATGTCAGTTATCAAAGAAATGTCAGACTATGATTAATTTAATATTGCTGCCCCTTAGGCTCGAGCAGATGGGCAAAGTTCAGGAACTAGCAGGGTTGCCTGTATTAAGAAGAGAAATCCATGATGGGCACAAGGTAGATTGCTGCAGCAATGTTGCTTACATACATACAGACATGCAGACGCACACATACAGTTATGTGAAAAGTAGAGGAAATAAGAAAACATGAAAACAAGTTCAAAAATTATTTTATTCAAATTATTATTTTCTTTCCAGAATAAAAATATTTTATTTGCAATCATTTTGAAATGATTTGCATTGTCTGACTGATCGGAAACATGTTAAATCATGATTCTACGATTCTATGTAACACCATATAATGAATTTCTCTGTTTTGATGCAGTCTCATGGGAGCTGCGCTTTCAGACCTCTTATTCTTTACAGAGCTGTTAGTCCCATGACAGATACAACCATTCTCTGATGGAGCAGTGCGGTAACTCCTAGGAGATATACATTGGAGCTGCAAAGGGGTTATCCCACCCCAGACACTCCGGTGCCCTGTAGAGGACCGGTTCCCACACCCCAGGATGTCCCACCCTCGGCAGGGAAACACCACCTCTTGCAGGATGACCTGAAGCACTGTTTCCAGCCAGCTCAGTATCGACTCTTCAGTGTGGCGATGTCGTGTCTTAAAGTCCAAAATGAAAGGATTTTATGGTGGCTCTTTAGAATATCTTTCAGGTAAGTGTCTCTCCTGAAATACATCAGTGTGTAGTACTTTTGTCCCAATGGGACGAAATGGGATTAAAGTAAATGCATCAATACAGGAATTCCTTGGGAAAAAAAACCCCTTCTTTTTCTCCCCTAGAGGGAATAAAAGTTTTGTTCTCCCTGCCCCCTAAGCAGAAACTCTTTCTTTCATTTTGAAATGTGCCACTCTGGGGAGTGCTGTACCCAGAAGGGGCTGCAGAAAGTGACGTGACCGCTCGCTTGCCTGAGCCTGGGGCCAACTCCTTGAGAGTGGGCTGCCCCTGTCAAAGGCTGGAGCTGCCACTTGCTTCTTATCCATGAGTGGTAGAAGCCCTTCTCCTTGCCTCAGCTGTCACACAGGGATTAGAGCCATCACTCAGCAAGCTCAGGGTCGGCTTTTGCCTCTGTTCTTTGGTGCTGCAAAAAGATTGGCTGCTGCTATTTCAAAGCCAGGTGACATTTTGAGGCTAGGTGGCATTTGGGCCCTTTTGTAGGTCTAACATTAGAGTTTCCTCACGTGTACAGAAACTGCAAATCATCTTGTCCTCCCTGGGATTTGTTCTCACATGGGCTGCAGTTATTTAGGATGAAATAAGAATGCTTCGTTTTTTCCATCTCAGGAAGGCCAGTCACCATGTTGTGCTGAGAGCAGCAGAAAATGCCCTTCAGAATAACAACATAAAGTCTTATTAATGGCTTCTAAACTGTTCTGGTGCAGCCTGCCCTCGTTTCCTTTTTCGTGACTACTACAAACATCTGCACAGCTCTGTAGCAGAGCAATGACAGAAGCTGAACCACTGCTCCAAAAATTTCCAAAATGTCAGTTTTGCTTGGATTCACAATCAGGCTTTAAAATTACTTTTAGGGATACAATTTGTGGCTTTTCCTTACACACTATTGGTCATGTATGAAAGCACCCTGTGTACCCAGTGTCCACAATTACAGACAGAAGGGAGATGCAGAGCATAAAGTGACCCACCAGAAACCTACCCCAGCCAGATATCCTGACCCAGTTCCAGCTGACGTCCTCAAATGCATGGGGTTTTCCTTGCAATGAATCGTGAGGCAAAAAATACAGCCTTCAGAGCACACAGCTTTCTCAGCATCTCCCATCGAGTGCTATAGCTAGACAATGCCCTTCGCACAAATGTGTCCTTGACACGGTGTGTGCGATTGTCTTGGGGTGACCTTGTGATGTGTATCCCCTATGGCCTGCTCTATGCCCAGACATGATTCCTGTGCCTTTCTGTATCTTTAAAATTGGGTGCAAGAGAAAGGAAAAAAAGCCAGACGAACTTTGCAAAAACAGTTTTGCTCCAAGGACATTCACTCCCCTGCGTTCCTGCTGCGGCGGAGCAGAGGAAAGCACCTTCCCTGCTTTTCCAGGCTCTTAGCTCCGTTTTTCTCGGAGGAGAGAAATGGAGAGTTAAACTCCTTTGTTTCCCTGGGACTTTGGATTTTTCCTTCTTCTCTTCTGGACTGTTCAGAACACCAAACCATCAGAACCTCACTGGGAGGCCTCACACCTCGGCCCGGAGGGGCCCGAGCCGACCCAGCTCTGAAGAGGAGAGAGAGGGAGAGAGACCACACCCACGGAAAGGACTCTAAAATCTTCCCAGGTTATTCTCTCCACAGCAAGAGGTTTTATTATTTAGCATTATTCTTTTCCTGTGTGTTTGTTAAATAAATAGTTTTTTTCTCCTTTCACTTTCCTTCGAGGAATTTTTTCCTGAACCTGGTGGGGGAGGGGTGGCTGTAACCTGCCTTCTGTGGAAGGGACGTTCCTCCCAGAGCGTTCCTCCGAAAATTTATCTCAAACCAGGACAGCGATGTACACACAAGGTTGGGTCATTTCTTTCGCTGCAAAAGACAGACGTGACACTGATGACTTTGCCGGCACATCTCCAGAACCACCCCACAAACAGGGATGCTGGTCCATGGCTCCCCGCCTGTGTAGCCTCCCTGCTGTGAGGTGGTCCCAGCAGTGTTCTGGTACTTTGTAGCTGATCAGACTGACAGGACAAGACTGGACCAATCTGTAGGATTCAAACCCCATGTCTTCCAAGGAACACACGAGAAGAACAGACTGTTTGTTCGCTTCAGTCTCTTCCTTAGAGCTGTGCTCCAGAATGTGGAGGCTGGAAAATTGCCAAAGGTAAAAGAAATCTGCGTCAGCTGTCAGCCGATGAACTCGTTGTTCAGACACACAGGACCAAAATCTGCAGGGACTTTTATGCTTCAGAGAAAGTCATACAGAGAGAAAGCCACTGATAGCAGAGTGGGGCTGGGTGTCAGGGCAGAGATCATCTAGAGAAAGGGTGGTGTAGGCTGTTCTGCTTTACTTTTGTCTGTAAGTGCCGTGATATGGAATACAGTAAGTAGTTCCAGGAGTTTCCTCCAGGCCTCCCAGGACTGCAGTCCTATGTGGTGTACCAGCAAGTGTGGGTCCTGCCTCGTGGTCCAACTCCCTCTGGCCCACCCTTCACAAGCAGGTACACCAAGAGAGTCCTGCAGCACTGCTCCACTGTTCCCTGGCGTTAGCAATAGCTCACTGTGGGATTCGTTTAGGGCCAGTTTGGGTACTACAGGCTGGGGTTCAAAAATCACAGGTCTGCCTAATCTGCGTGCTGTTCCTTCAAATGTTGCTGCTGTGGGCACTGATATGGCAGTGTGTTGTCAGTCCCTGGTTACTGAGAAAGGGCCACAGTCTCAGATGGCAGCTACTGCCAAGTGTCAAAGGACCAAACACCGTGTGCCACACGGACTTCACGGACCCAGGTGTACCTCACCTTAGGTCTGCTACTCTGGCAGTTGCTTCATCAGCCCATCCTGTCACCTGCACTGACAAATCTGGTCTCTTCATTGCATGTGCTCCTTCCTCCATTCCAGTTTCTGCTGCTTCTTCTCATCTTGTCATTCAAGGACAATTTTCAAGAAGTAATACTTAAGCACAATTGTTGTCTCCTTCTCACCTGTCCAAGACAGTAAGGCTGGTCCTAGCCTTGCTGCCCAGGCTTGCATCCTTTGGGGTCCTTTTGTCAAATCTTACCAAATCTTTGAATTAGAACTCTAAAAATAAATCTCTAAATCAAATAGAGGATGTAGGGACTCTTCATTCAGACTTCCTTAATCTCGGTGTGTATAACATATTGCTAAGCAAGTACACAGGCAAAGCTCATACAGCATGAAGTCAGGGAAACACGAATTTAACAAACCTCTGAAATGGAATTATTCCTGTATGCTAATTAGTAGGGAAGATTAGTGCAAGTACCACAGCATAACCCAAAATTGTATAGGAACTTGACTTTGTTCCCATTCTTCTGTACTTCAGGCACCTCTTGACATTTCTGCAGAAATGGTCCTGTTTTATTCGATGAAACTATCCTTGGGCTTTGGATTAAACACACACACATTGAAACTAGAAGCTGAAGCCCTGGCATCAAAAATAGCCACACTAACTTTTTATACCACTCTATCAATGAAGACATTGGATTTGAAGCTTTTTTTTTTTTTAATGTTTGTTTTAATTTGTTTGTTTTGTCTTGAGGGAAAATTATTCACAATTCTTCTGGAATAAATAAAAAGTCAGCAGCAATTCAATATATCTGACACTCTATCAGATTGGAGAATTACTTCCTTTAACTACTGTGGGAGGGAAAACCACATGCTCCAGCCCACATTTTTCACACAGTTAATGACTTAGACTTTCTGCAGAGGCAAAATGATCTTAAGTCAATGGAAAAATAATGTTCTATGGTTAATGTAACTAATGAAGTAGAGACCTGCCTCCTGCATGGGCTCCAAAACAGCAGGAAATGATGGCTCCTCGTGACAGGTCACCACTGAGCCCTCTGGCAGGAGAAGGAGGCATGAAGAAATATCTCATTTTCCTCCAGACAAGACCACTACTGGACTGTTGGTGTCTGTCTGCCCTGCATAAAGAGAGGCCTCCTAACTCCCTTTTCTGCAGCTGGAGACAAAGGCCTAATGTAATTTATACCGTTTCCTCTAAGTGGATTTAAATTCACTGCCTTTTTAAAGGACTCAAAAGTTTTCAGTTCTCAGATTTAAATCTTTTGGGCAGGGCTGGAAAGAAAATAGGTCTTCAGTGCCTTGGGCAGGACATCAGAGAAAGCAGAGAAGAGTTATTTTTCTTTTTAAATTAATTTCCTGTTCATTTTTCAAGAGAAAATAATTGACTACAGATAAAGATTTTTTTTTCCCTCAGTGCTTAATAAAATACCAAAGAAGAGAATATTTGCTATAAGTAACTGATGAAAAAATAAAATACTTCATGAAATTATCTGTACGCTTCCATTTTGTGGGATTCCAAAGTGAAACATTTATTTTTATATTTTCTGAGATTTTATTAAAATTCGTAATGTTTTCTAGCTTGTTGCAGACACTTTTAAAAATCTTGTGTGTACTGCAAGCCCTTTTATCTGGGAAATGACAGTCAATATTAGGACTTTTAAAAAATGTTTTGCTTAAAATATTCTAAAGGAACAAGGGAAAAATAAACTTGAAAAAGGTCACTAGGTAATCATTTCTGTAAATAAAATGTATTGCGAAGTTACTTCTTTTAACAGTAGCAATATCAGCCGAGTTTCAACCTTGTTTATTCCCAATCAAATTTAAAATGCGTTTGAAACAGAATTTGCCAAATTTCATTAGGTTGAAAAGCAGCAATCAGAAGGCTATGCCAAATTAACTAAAACTGATTGTGATTATAAAACTCAATTGAAGTAATTGTATTATTTGCTGTTTAAATACTCCAAGAAGCCAGGAAAGGTTTTCACTACAACTGTAGTGTTTTCTCAATTTTTTTCCCTTTTGCACAAAGAAAACCAACTGACTTTTAAAGCAATGCCAGCAATAGCAGGACTGTCATCAAATGAGTCAGGACAGGAAGGGATCATGTTCTGTTTTGTAAATGCAATGTTATGTCTCTTAAATGCCCCCTGTGCAGATCTGGTGTGGAGGCTGGGTCAAGGATATTTGAGCAGAAGTGTCATTGTGCTGCACACACAACCTCACCACAAAACCGAACTGCAGCTATTTCAGAGAGAAACAGCAATGCCTGGATGTAATCTTGCTGGTGATCCCCATGATGATATTTCTGCAGTGATAAATAGTTGTCTGCCTGACCATAAGAGCCATTCAGTAGGAGACCCCAGAGACCTTTATCAGCTGTGGGTTTATTCAATTTCTATATTAAAATGAATAAAATCCACATCAGCACAACCTGCAGCTACGGCAGCTTTCCTCTGGGGCTTTGGCGTGGTAGGAGTGGGGAGGGATGCTGTTTGCTCCATGGAGGTACAGATCACACAGGATAAGGGGTTGCACTCCTGCTGCTGCCCAACAGAGGGACAGGTGCTCCCACAGCCTCCAGCAGCAGCACCACCTGCCTGAAATTTGCTGCTTGGATTGATCCCGCAAGCAAAACAGAGCTATGATCTGGGAAAGCAGGGCTTTCAGAATAAGGGCAGAGAAAAGAAAGTTGTCTGTGTGTCTCTTGCATGGGCGAACAGACCTGTCACAGCCACCTCCTGCGTTTAATTTGGTGGCAGGTTGGGACAGCTGCCAGCCTGCAAGCCTGGAGTGGCAGGGAGGATGTGTCACACACAGCACTGTCCAACTTGTATCTGCTTTACTTCAGAGCCTGTGCTGCTTCATCTTAATGGCAGTCAAGTCTCCTCGTTTTCCTTTAAAAGCAGATTTTTTTTCTCTGTGCTTGCATTTAAAGACAGAGAACTGACATTCTTTTAAGAATATATTTGCTTATGATTTTAAAATTGCAGAGACTTTTCCACTAACAGAAGATGAGTTATTTAGTGGGAGCAGATGCTTGTAATTCAGGCAGAACATAAATGGAGAAATGTTTGCGAATATGACCCTCAGATAACATTGTTTGGCATATTTGTGTTTCAGATTCTTTTTCCCCTCTGAGTAACGTGGCTAATGTCCTGATTTTGCTCCAGTAAAGGGTTTGCTGATGATTTTACTAGGCACATTCACTGAATAATAAGTCAAAGTCCTTTAAGCTTGGGTTTGCTTTTTCTAGGTCAAAAAATTTTTTGCTCAAAGAACTTCTTATAGTCTGAAGGACATCTGTGTTCAGGCTTGTGACAGATGAACCAGAATCTTGAGTGAGTAGCCACAGACTGAGAAGTCAAGGCGTTGAGTAAGACTTTGAAAACTATCCTTAAAAACCACTTCAGAATATTGGTACACTTGTTGCAGTCTTTCAGAGGCTGATTAAGAAATTGCAACCCATTGCATTTGTTTTGACTTAAAACAGTGGTTGACTTAAAGCAGTGCATTTTACATTATATGGTGAAGGGTCTGACATCCCAAATGGTACCTTCCACCCACATTGTCCCATACAAATGTCCAGAGAAGGAGTAATGGGAATATCGGTCCATAAGCACCTCCAGCCAGCGTGTTGATCCCAGCAGTGTTGGGGCAGGTGAACACACAGCATGGGAAAGCGGGACTGGATAGGATTGTTCAAACCCTTCTCCCCTTTGTCCTTAGTGGGAGGTGCTGGACTGAGAGGTGCATTCATCATGCTGGCTCTGTTAATTAGAAGGTGGAGCTAGGATTCCATGTTTGATGCCCGGCGGGGCTGTGTCCTGAGCTGCACGCATCACTGCTGCTCCTACTGCTGCTTTCAGCTGCAAGACAACACGGGAAACTGAAAGCTGACCTTAAGGTGAAACAAATGGAGCCTTTCAGCAAAAGATTTGGTATGAGAGTCACAAAAAAATGCCTGTGGTCTCTTGCTAAAAGGTTGCCCGTTTTAAAGCATGGTTACGTTTATTCCCTAAGGCTTTCTGTGTTTGACTGCCTCAGAGAGCGAGTGTCTTGAGGTTATACTTAATTTGAGAGATTTATCTCATGATTAAATGAATCTCATCTGCTGTCACTCCCAATGCAAACAACTTTTTTATTTTTCTTGCTACGGGGAAATTGTAAGTCAGGCAGAATGTCCTCTTCTTTCATCTTACAGCCTGTGTTAGCGAAAGATTACTTTATGGAAGCTCTTTTTGATTGAAAAAGAGAAGAACAAATTAAACCCCACATAAATGCTATGACTCATGGAAAACAAATAAAGGTATCTCGTTACGGACTGTCATTTCAGGCCTCAGGTTACAAAAGTTATTGCTAATTTTTATTAAACCTGTGTATGCATGACCACAGTCATTGTTGGGTTATAATAATAAAAATGTAAACAAGAAAGCTTATATTGCAAATACTGTAGCACAGGGCTCATGGCCCACCTATGCCTTCCTGCTGAGAAATTGTTTCATGTCTTTGCTAACATAAGTACTCGTCTCCCAGGAAGGAAGCTTTCTTCTCTGTAACTAGCAACAAAATTGAATGTATTATAGATATCTCTTTATGTCTTAATTGTCATCAGAAAAGAGATATCACAAGCACTGAATTAGTGCAGTTAAAATAGAATTATTCAGAAATTGTTTCCTTTTTCTGCTGATTTCTCCTCTTTTTACACTTTTTGTTGTCTCTTTTGTAGCACCACAGAATCATAGATCATCCATCCACCTACCACCAAGATGTATCAAATCTAAGATAAAGAGCCCTTTACCTAATTCTCTCTGCCAAATATCTTCAGATGATGCCCAGGCTGCCTTCTTTAACTGCAAATACATTGGAAAGCAATACTGACAATAATGGTGTATATATACAGAAAAAATGTCACAGGCTCCAAAAGCTGTGCCTATAAATGTTTATTTTTAGCAAGTATATGTGGCAGTCTTTCAATCCCATTTATTTAAGAGATCCCAGCTGAGCTGCTGACTGCAGCATGAGCTTAGCTGCCAGCAAGCCTCTGGACACCTGTGTGGGGAGACTTAAATTCAGAGTCTGCACCCTGAACAATATTCAACCCCAAAGACAGATTAATCCAGCACCACAAACTAGGGGTTTTTTCCCTTTTGTGATCTCATTAGGTAATAAAGTTGGAAAGTGTTTCTTCCACCTTTTCCTCAGCTTCTGGCACATTTTTCTATCTTAAAACTCACAGAGTGGGTTTATTCATGTTTCTCTGTATCTGGAGTAGTATGGAAAATGCATTTATACCTTAAATCTCTGAAGAAGGGGGTGTCTTCCTTACATGTGTAAAACAAGTAGGTCTTATTCATTCCAAGTCCCTGTTCTCGGTCTTTCAGGAAAGGAAGGGCAGATCACAGACTCCAACAGATTGACTGCTGTGTATAAATACCTGGACATGATGTCCATGTTGATTGTAGCAGGTTATTGAAAACCAGATCAGAGTTGTGTCTTCGCACTTCTGCCTCTGAGTGTCAGGTACGTTGTTCCCACCAGTTGTCAGTTCCAGCCTGGAATTTATCCCCATTGAAAACTAGTGTCTAAGACAAATGGACAGATCCTTGCCAGCAGGAATCTCTCTTTCTCTCACCTTTGGCCACAGTGAGGGTCTAGACACTAGACTGAGCTAGGCATCTCACTTCTAGGTAAGTGAGCTGGACCCCACGGTGGATATCTCCAGTTGTGAACACTGAGAGGAATCAGCGTGGGACTCAAGCTGGGCAGAAGCCCAGCTGTGCTGTTGCTGCAAATGATTGCCCCTAGAAATGTGTTTGACTTGAGAGGGAGAGTGATTTCTTATCTCATTAAAATCAAATCCTGCCCAGTTGTGCTATCAATAGCACACAGCAAAGCAAAGCATAAATAACCCTTCAGATGGATTTGAATGCCTTGCACAAATTCCTCACACTCAATGTAATGTCAGCAAGAATTTGTCCATTAGTGCACACTGAGACAGTTGCTTGTTTATATTTACAGAATTGCAGGACAGCTGAAGCTACCTGGCTGGATTGTATTGTAAATACATAAGTCAAAGTCTTCTAAAGAAATCCCAAACTTTACACTTGAGAATAACTATGTTTTGAGTATTGAAGTTCTACATTTGAGGTTGCCTGCAAAACAAATTTGCACTTCTAATTAAGGCTGCTGAAAGACAGAGTAATACTAAATAATAATATTAGCACAAAGAAAATTTGCTTTAAAAGAAGCTGGCGAATTAGTAGAGAAGGCAAAGATTAATCCTGATGCGAAGAAACAAAATATGCAGTACATCTGTAACTTTAAAGTAGCAGGACAAAAAAAGAAAGGAAGACATATCAAAAGATAAAATTAATTACTTGAGAAAAGCAAGACTCATTACTGTACCAAAACCCACCACTGTCTGATATTCTAATTAGAAAGCATTTCTTAACTTGCACACTTTCTTAAATTGACAAATGTAGGATTTTTTTTCAGTTATGGAAAGGAGATACAAATTTTTGAACCAATGTGCTGCAATAACTGTCCTTAACAATTTGTCCCTAACACTAGATGTAAATACAAATTCTAGTGTCTCTCAAGTCATATTCTGCTTCACAATACCACAAATAACTGCATCACTATGTGATGAAGAATAACATTAAAACAGGAAAAACCTGTGAAGCTTTCAATCAAATGTTGAAATTATGAAGTGAAAAGACAGTAAAAAATTGCACAGAAGTTCAAATTGAAAATTGCTAAATATAAGAATGAAAATATAATTTGAAAACTTCAGGTTTTCTTGGGAAAAAAGAACTGTTTTGACCAACTGGAGATGAGTAATTACCATTTGGAAATTTCTTTTTTTCATTTGCTACTGTGGTTTCTAATTATTCAAATACTTTACAGGAACTAATTTAGAGCAATGGTAATATATTTTTTTCTTTCGACATTTTAGACTGAGCAAGAGTAAAGGTAGCTTAAACTGCCTGGTCCTGTTTCTCCCCTCTGGCTGGGCAGTGGCAGTCATGCTTGGTAGAGAGAACTGTTTATTTTGGCAGAGAGACGGATTATGGGAGGAAAGAGAGACAAATACAACCTTCCGGAGCTCTTTGCCCACGGATTTTTCCTTTTCTCCTTCTTATGGCCATTGTGACTCAACTGAACTCAGAAGTCTCCCAGCCTTAGGCTAACTGGGAATTCAAAATTCAGACAAATCAACAATAGCATGGGTAAAATGGACAGGAATAGCTTATTCTTCTTACTAACAGGAACACAGACACATTTGCTAATTGATTTCAACAGGTTTTAACAAAAGGAGTACTTCTCTTACCTGCTATGCAATATGTCATTGTCATAGCTGAATAGGTAACAAATAGAAATGAGTTCATGAAAAAAGTCACACCATCTATACACTACGAAGTTCTGAGATCCCTAAGATTCATACGCCTGTAAGAAAATCCTAGAGGTAGTTGCCAGCACCCCCACCTCGTCCTGTTATCCTTCCCTGTTTCACTGTTTTCTGCTGCTGGAGATGTGGTCCTGGGCAAAAAGTCCCAGTAGATCACTGCTTATGCTCTTAAGTAGGTGTACTCGACATCAGGATAGAGAATGAGCAATTTCCTCATCATTAGTAATGGAAATAAGGAGGGGTTTTTTCCCGCTCTGCAGCCCCTTTCCCCAGGACTATGCAACTCCAGTGCTGGAGCCTGCAGGATCCCAATACCACAGCTGGCTCTTGCTAGGTTCTGTGAAGAAAGCAGCCAGAAAATGTAGGAGATGGATGGGGTGAGGGGAATCATCAAGGCCTGGTGATTTTCTGATGAGATGAGGAGATTCAGAAGCAAGGTCAATGGATAAAGCAGCATCAGAGACTGAAAATAGTTCATGCCCCAAACACTGGTATAAAGTTTTGTTCATTATAAAGCAGCTATAATTAAAGAAGCCTCCCTCAGGACTGGGACTTTGGACTGAAAGTCAAACTACTGATTAGATAAAGGGAAATCCATTGTTCAACCATCTCAGGCTGAGGGAAAGGTACGCATCCACAGAAGGCCAAAGCCACCGGCTGCACTGAGAATCATCCCCGGCTGAGTTTGGGGTGGGGGAAGAACACAGCTCACAGAAGCCAGGTTTACACAGACTCCCCCCCAACCGAGGGGGGAGGAGGAGGTTTTGGGTGCGTGGCCGAACCTCTAGTCAGAGGCAATAAACACCCATCCTCCGATTACACAAATCAGCCCAGCTGTGGAACCCCCAACGCCACAGGCCACAGCCACGGGACTTTCACGTGAGAGGCAGCTGAGGGGGAGTCACAATCCATCAAAGACCCCCCCAGAGGCTGCATGTGATGCAACATATCCAGAGTCTGCTGTGAGAGACTGCCCCCTGCCCCAGGGGGACATGCCTGGACATTGCCACCCGGCTTGAGGGTATATTAACCCATGGGATTCTATGCTTTTCAGGAGGACCTTCACCACCAAGAAGACCAGCTGGAGAGGATCAACAGAACATCATTGGGATCCAAGGAGTGGTGGTATTTTCCTCATTCTGTCCCTGTCACTCTCTTTCTGTCCCCCCCACCTATTTTCTATTTCTTTCTTTCTCCCTCTCTCTCATATTTACTATCAAATAAAACCCACTCTATTGACTGGCATATGGTCTCGTTTGCACCTTAATTCGGGCAGAGGCATTTCCAAGAACCTCAAGAATCGGATCTTAACAAGCAGGTACAGATGGGACTGAAATGTGTGGGTAGGAGGCAAATGTTGAGAACCTGACTGCTTACTTAAGGTACTTGCAGCTGGTCACTGTGGAATAAGCACATCAATTTATGAGTGAAAGGCAGTCTACCCAAATTTCTCCAGTACCCACAACAGTGAAAATTGATTGGATAGTACCTGATGCAGAAGCACTGTGACCTTTTCTATTCCTTTTTACACCACCAGGCACCTCTGAACCTGTGTGAACTCTGTCACACAGCAAACTCATCTCCTGTCACACAGTGAGGACCAGAAAGCCTCCAAATTCAGACTATTTTAGATCCAAAAGGGGGACCTATAGCCCTTCTCACTTAGCTTTTTTGATACAAGTACTCTGTAAAAGTATATATTCTTATTTGGGGTTCATTTATTTCAAGTGTCAGGAATGCTATGAGATAGCTTAGGCTGAAATTGCAGGGCACAATTCTCACTTACATAATAACTAATTATAATTGGGGTTTCGTTCATTTTTAAAGGAATGACTCTTTAATTCGTCTATATACATAATTTCATTTTCAGCTGCACTCACCAGTGTCAGTAGAAAAACATGTATAAACTGGTGGGTAGGATCAGCGTTGAGATATCCCACATTAGAAACAAGTGTCGGCATCAAGGATCAGTCATTCTTTTTCTCTCTTTTATTCTTTTTTATGATGAGTTCTCCTGTATCTCCTCTTCAACAGCTTTACATCCTGAGTTGTGCTGAAGGAATTTGCACTCATTTAACTGTGACAGAGTGAGTAGTAAACTCAAAGTCTGTTTGGTTTACATCAGCCTAAATTACAGCTCGTAGAAATGCTTTAGCTCAGGTAAGAAATATCCACGAAAATTAGGCTAGATTGAGTTAAATCAATGGAAATAGCTGCATTCAATCTAGTTTATACTGCTGAGTTAGAATTTGTGGCAGTAGCAGGGGAAGGGAACTTACTTTTTTTTTTCCAAATAAAGATTCTGAGTTACTGATTCATTCAGGAGATAAAATGAAATCTGTACATGTAGTTGTTTTCGGTAGTCAATACCCTGTGTTAAAACATGGGAAAATATGTGGTCCATATCTTCAATATAAAAATGGGTTCTTTTCCTAGTGATACTTCTAGCTGAAATTTACCATCTTAGCCTAAAAACCTTGGGAGAACTGAACACCAGTAATTTTTACTTTCATATAATTTGACAAATAGGCCATATTATGTTAATTAATTACACGAAGTCATAAAAAAATGTTAAAAATAAACCTGTTTGCTTCTGAAAAGAAATACAAAAAGTTATATTAGGTCTTTGATGTGAGGTTTTGTTCTTCAGTTAGCTAGAACACCTTAAGATCATACCAGTAAATATACTCTAGATGACAGCATAAATGCTTTCAAGTTCACCTGTATCTGCCTTTGCATTGAGGCCTTTGCTTTTTTTGTAGGGATTCCCCCAGCTTCCTGCACATTGGTGCAATTTTGGTGCAATCACAGCAGGTTTATTCCATAGGCACCAGCCTGGAAGCTCTGTCTGTGGCACTTTCAGCCCTCGGGGGACTGGCGGGCCCAGAGCAGTCAGTGATCAGCACCATGGACAGCTTCAAACCACGTGTCCCGGGGTGACTGCATGGTGCCGTATTCCCCATCATCTGCCCTACGCCAGACACGAGTTCTGGGCCTTTAAAACTAGGTCTGGGAGCGGGAGGGGGGAGCCAGTGGAATTCTTTCGGTGGCCTGTGTTCAAAACACAGGTAACTCGCTCGCCCTTCTCCCCCCAGCTCTCTGTTCTCTGTGGCAGGGAAGAGAGTTGCAGTCTCTTGCTTTTTAGCTAGCTTCTTGTTCGTTAGCTGAAGCAAGGAGTTTTCCTGGGACTGTGGTTTCTTCTTCTTTTCTTCTGGACTGTTCAGCAACACCAGAACATCACCGGCAGGCCTTACACTGTGGCCTGGGGGGGGGGAACCAAGTCACACCCCGGAGAGAGCAGAGCCACACCTAGAAAGGACTCTGGATCTACCAGGTTTTTCTCCACAGTGAGAGGTTTTATCATTTAACATTATTCATTCTTTTTTTGATGCCTGCGTGCCCCCTGCTTGTTAAATAAACAGGTTTTTTTTCACTTTCCTCTGAGGAATTTCTTTCCAAACCTGGTAGGGGAGCGGCTGCTGAAACCTGCCTTCTGCCAGAGGACGTTTCCTCCTAATTTGTCTCAAACCTGCCTTCTACCAGAGGATGTTTCCTCCTAATTTGTCTCAAACTGGGACACCACATACAAGTGGCGACTTTTCCTCCAAGGGACTGGACAAAGTCTAATCCAAAGGGAAGAACCAGAACCACCAGTAGTGTACATGTGCAGAGCCATTGCCAGCTGCTTCATTTGCTTGATCCACTCATGCTATGTTGAATCATTTACTGTGAAGGCACAGCCCCTGAAGGCTTCTCAGTAATTAGGACTCGCAATCCAGGCAGCCTTGGTTCTGTGAATACCACATTTTTTGCTAGCAAACACATGGCCATCGGCTTTCTGAGGTCTGGCAGGCAGGTGGTAGGGATGCCTCTGGAGATTTTGAGGAGGGTTGTCAGGAACAGACTATGTATGTGTCCCTGGGTGAACGTGAGATCACTTCAATATCATCAGCCCATTCAAGTTCCTGCCAGGCGCAGCAGTGATCTCGCATACAGATTGAACTAGACATCAGATGGTGTTTGTCTTTTTCCTGTTTTGTCATTTATTTTAAAGATTTTAAAGATGTACTGTTTCAATGAGGTCCTGAGCAGCAGCAAGACTGAGGAGATGAATATTGTCTATAGTGGACCGTAAACAAGAAATCATCCTGATTTCTCAGAAAGGTCAGGGACGTGGATCTGTCACCTAACGCAAACAAAACTCCTATTCCTGTGTCTCATCAAAGGACCTTAGTAGAGGGGTAAGAAGCAGCGCACGACTTACCTAGAAAAAAATGTTGCTCGCTGTGAATTCACACAATATTTTTTGTTTTGTCTAAAAAGTCTCAAAATTTCTTCGATGTACCTGTTGGTTGGCAGACTTTCAGTTTAGATGCAGCATTGTAATGCTTGAATGCAGCAAATTTCAATCTTTTGTGCTTGAGCATAGGGGAGGCCTTGAAAATAGGGAGGAAAAGGTTCAAAAACCCATCAGTAAGTTTTAGTGATTTAGCTTTCAGAACTGCAATACTTTTCAGTAGGGTTTCATATATCTCGACAAATTATTAAAGGTTAGAACTATTTTTCAGTAGGCTGTGTTAAAATTTTAGTAAGGGCTGGTAAATACCGATGAAAAATTCACCTTTTATTTTCCTTGAGTACAAAGCCTGTTTTTAAATCATCGAGGGGTTTGTTTTAAGGCATTTAGGGGAAAGTGTTCAAATAGTTTATTTTTATGTAAGTTTCAAGGCAAAACCTAGTGTGATGATAAGGCTTTCAAAGACTTAATAAACACCTTATATTGCAAATGAATCTGTAAATCTCTGATTACTGAGTCCTTTTATTTCTCTAGTAAAAAAGGTATCTGGAATCCTAAAATGAAAAGTAGTGGTACTAAGTTAATATCACCTTGCCAAGGCTGGGGGTTTTTGGGTGTTTTTTTAGAAGTCTTGATGTCTACAGCCTTCATTTCTATTTTAGGTGACATCTGACAAGCTTGGGGTCTGCAAAATACCCCTCCTGAGATCTGACATTTGATCTCAGCAAACAGGAGATTGCTATTTTCATTCACAAATAGCAACATAATTGCATTATCATAAAAGTCACATTGCTGTTGGCCGTATTGCAAATGCCCATGAAAGTCCACTTGACCCCAAAGGTGGCATCTCATATAAAAGATTTTTATATAACTGAAATAGCTCCCTCTGCTCATGTCTGCAGGATGGAAGCAGCAAAAATCAAACCATAACTACACTTAAACATCAGTGAAACCACCATTCAAAGTATCTTAAAATGTTTATTCTAAGGTCACAGTGAAATAGAGAAAATAGTTAGCAGTAAATAGAAAGGAAAAGTTCATGATCCCAGCTACCGGTGTGAAAATTTAGACTCACTCCAATAAAATCAGTGGAAGTGTTCCACTGTCCAGTGCTGCAGCTCAAATCAGAACTGGGATCAAAGATTGAAACTGCATCTTTTAAACATCAGAAGCAACAACAAAACCAGAAATTATAGTTTTTAGCCTGCTTTCCTAAGGAGACAAGGCTCACACAGGCATGCTGTATCTTCTGACCCATCCTAAATAACTTGGAGGCCACTATTTTTAGGAGATTTAACAAAACAGTATGAATTTCAAAGATGTTGTGTCTCTGGGTGTTTTCCTGAAACTAGACAAATCAGATGTTTAACCCCAGCCAGCAACTAAGTATAATGCAGCCACTCACTCAGTCCCCCCTCAACCCCAGTGAGGAGAAGAACCAGAAAGAAAGTAAAACTCATGGGTAGAAATAAGAACAACTTAATAATTGAAACAAAATAAAATATCATAACGATTATAATGACAATAATAATAATAATTATTATTATTATTATTACTATTATTATTATAGTAAGGACAAGGAGAGATGGAGAGGACTAAACTCAAGAAAACAAGTGATGCACAATACAATTTCTCAACACACTCTGACTGATGCCCAGCTCATCCCTGAGCAGCAATCAGCCTTTCACAGCCAATTCTCCCCAGTTTATATACTGAATGTGACATTCTGTGGTGTGGAACATCCCTTTGGCCAGTTCAAGTCACCCATCCTGGCCATGCTCCCTCCTGGCTTCTTGGCCAATGGCAGAGCTTGGGAAACCAAAAAGCCCCTGATTTAGGGTAAGCACTAATGGCCAGCAACTGAAACACCAGTGTGTTATCAACATGATTCTCACACTGAATCCAAAACACAACTGTACCAACCAAGAAAATTAACTCTATCCAAACCAAACCAGAACAGTGTTTTACACAGTGGGACCTAATAAAGGGACAGTCAGCAGCAGAGTTGGGAGGTAAATGTAGAACCCCAAGCCACAGCCTGCAGCTACAGGTAAACTATTTCATAAATTTCTCAGGAGCTGCCGTGGGAGAGAAAGTAGATTTGTGAGGAAATGGAAAAGTGCACAGAAATGTTCAGCAAGACTGGATATATGGCAGTCAATAAAAATCCTGTAAAAGCAGCATTCATGATGTATTTCTGGCAGTACTTGGTGGCCCTTCTTAGCCAGGGTTTAACGACACACAGCCCCGGTCTTTCTTTTACCAGGGAGTTTGGGATTTGCAGCAGCACCACCGAGAGAACTCCCTGCACACCTGCAGGGCACTTCATGCCTCAGCAATAAACAAAAAAAGACCTGGTAATCTCCAGGATGTCATGCTGATTTCTAACTGCTCCCTTTCCAAATCTCACCCTGGTTTTGCCACAGGCAGGGGTGCTGCAGGTATCTGAAAACTCCCATCCTCAGACAAGGAGTCCTCAAGGTTGCATGGCCTTCCAGGACTTGGTTTCAGTTCCCTCAGGGAAAAGCGTTGCAGCTGTCCTAAAGCACAACTTTTTTCCCAGCAGGAGGGAAAGAGCAGTATTGCAGCTCCTTGTGTGCCACCACAGGCAGCTCTCATGGACTCATTCCTTGAGATGGAGCTTCAGAAATCACTCCCACACACACCTGCCAGGGCATCTCAGTGCTGCTGTTTGGTGAAGTAAATCAGGAAGATGCTGGCACTCTGCCATGGTGGCAGGGCTGCACTCGCAGGTGGAGGTGTGCCCGCCGCACCGAGCGGGTCCCGTCCCTGCTGCTCCGCCCGGATGGCCAGCAGGACTCCTGGAAACGTGCCAGCAGCTCTGCTAATAGGTGTACAGCTTCTTCTGTGGCTGCTGGTAGATATATTCATGCTGTACATACAGCTGTCTCTGACTCCTGCAAGAATGGAAATTAGTTTATTTCCCAGAACAGACAGCAGAGAGTTATAATTAGCAGGTGACTACAGGGTCACTTGCTCCATATGACTCAATTTAGGCAATTATTGTCTGCACTGTATCCAACAATTGCTTAATAAAAATACTCTACTTATTGAAAAGGCTTTGTTCTGTGATTTTTTTCTTTTTAGTCCTAAGATGTGATGCCCTTCTTCGGTTTGCCTTCAGTTGCTGCCCTCATGGTAGTGATCACTGTCCTGACTGGCCTCTTCCTTCACTGCCTGATGAGGGGCAAAGCATCCCGCTCTCGTTCTTGCTTTTCCTCCTGCAGATTGCTGCCCTGAGCAGCTGGAAGGGATGGACAGGAGCAGCCTGAGGTGGGACAAGGCTGCTTGAGGAAACCAACTCCTCACGCCAGGTGAGGGAGTGGAGATAAAACCATGAGTTTTGCAGCTGGGGGCCAGTAATACTGCAGCAGGCTCATGCAAGAAGTGCTGCCTCCAGTTTCAAACAAACAAGACTAATTTGAGTATGCTTTTATGTATTTTTTTTTCTTCAAAGTGCCTGCAAGACCTTGTTTTATGCTGTGGTGTGCTAAAGGGTAGCTCTGTCATCTCGTGGAAGGTCAAATATCCCCGTGTGCCTCGCTGGCCTGGCTGGTTAGCACAGGCGACACAACCCACAGCCAGCACGACACAAAGAAATACAATTGCTCACAGCCTGTCCTAGTTTCCATACCCACGTCCACAAGGTCAGGCTTCTCCCAAAGACTATGACACTCTCAGTAGTCTCCGGTGGTTCTGCTCCTGCCAGAAATGACCTCCAGTTCCACTTGAAAGACCGAAATCTTATCATGATCAAAATTTTCCAGAGCTTGGCGGATGCCATAAATCCCTGCTTACTTTACGCAGGCGGGTGGTAACACTGCTTTTAACACCTTTAGGACTATGAGGAGTGCGAGCAAGGGGCTCTGAGAAACCTATTCCCGTTCAAGATGTCGAATTGAAGGGGGGTTGGGACTAGGTGACCTTTAAAAGTCCCTTCCAACCCAAACTATTCCATAATTTCAAGATTCAATTTCATATGAGCAAAAAATATGAGCTATTTCAAACCTTACTCTTTTTATTTCTGGTCTTCAGATTAGATGGAAATTTGTACCCTATATTTAAGATATAGTGTTGAATTTTTGCCTCTACTATCACAATATTCCTGTCTGCTAAAGCATCTCTTGGCATGCTACAGCAATTATACATTTATCAGCCAAATGTTTTCCAGTTGAGAGAAAAATAGATTTTGCTTGGGAGCTTCAGAGTATTTTAAATAGCAGGGTGATTCCCTAGAATATACAGATGAGCAATTGCCACCTTTAAATCATGCACTGTATGTAACTGCTCCCATGAATAATGTATATGCCAGCCAGTATTATAAAATAAAAAGGTGCTACATCATAATCTGCTCCAGGTGACCTAAAGATACTGAGATCCTTGACAGAAGGGGGAAAACATAGCACAGTCCTCACTCTGCCCATCACCAGGAAGCGTCCATAGCAAGGGGAGAGTCTCACCATCTAACCTGAGATTTTGCTGTGAAGAGGTCTGAGCTGGTGCTAGTAGCTGGACACTGCCTTTTACAATCGCTGAAAAGAAACAGGCAATTTCAGGGTGCAATTTCTATGGTCAGTTTAATGTTTTCTTTATGATGACATGGTGCAATGAATCCTTACCTACTCACTCTGAAAATGTGTTGTGAGAGAAGGCTCTGAGGAAAGGGCTTACCCTTCTTTTCCAGACCATTTTTTTCCCTAAATTGCTTGCTTTCCTTTCTTTCCCCACCAGTTTCGGGGAAATATCTTAGAACCAGTGGGTTAGGATTTGATTCTTTCCAACAAGAGAGTTCTGCACTGTAGGTCCCATGCAGACAAAGCTGTCAGCCACACAGGCTGTTTATCAACCCTTTGTCCTATACTTCACACCTTTACTATTTCCCATAGATTGTTTTAAACAAACAGGAACACGTAATTGCTTGAGGAACTAAATGACTTTCCAGTCAGTAAATACACAGCTCACAGAACCCGGGTCTTTTGCTCACCCGTCACTCCCAATGCACACAAGCGTGGATCAGACCCTCAGCTGCTGTAAAGGGACTTGGTGACACAGATGTCCCCATTTTGTGATCTGCAGGGACATGCCTATGTCATGGCCTGTACGGTTATCCCTGTGTTGTGACCTGCACAGAGGTCCCCATACCGTGATCTGACAGCAGTTCAGTTCTCCAGCAAGAGTGGGACAGCAAGTTGTGCACCAAAATCAGGGTGATTTGGCACCGAGGTTTCTTGCTGATGTGAAATTCAAATCCCTTCAAGCAAACAACTAACTTTTGCGTGTGGATGGGAAAGGGATTTCTAGAGAACAATATTCACTGACATTTACATCATTCAGCAAGCTATCATTTCCTGATGTAATTGCAGTAATGAGGAAAGGAAAAAACATCTTTTTCTTGGTTGAGGGTCAGAGGACCCTATCAAGGAAAACACTGTCATAAAGAGAGTATTTTACAATCAAGTAGCCAATAATGCCGAAATGGAAATAAAAGTGTTTAAATGACAGAATAATTAGAGCTGCAATAATTATAGGCTTTTGTGGAAATTCTGAAATGTGGAAATGTATGAAAAACTCATTTTTTAACAGATTAATATAGTGCTAGAGATCAGGTCAGATTAAAAAATAACCTTTCCTGTTCAAACAATAGGTTGTTTTTGAACAGAAGGGAAAGTGTAAGTAACATGAAAGGTCAGGATTTTGGTACAGCCTGAAAGAAGTACTGGTAAAAATCCGTAAGTACAAATACTATCCTTCTAAAAACAGTGCCAAAGGGGTACCAAAGAGGAGGAAAAGGGTCTGCACACTCAAATCCTACAGAAACTCCATTATCTCTGGTGCCAAAGACCAGACTTAGAAGGACAGCTGACTGTATTTATCAAACTTACTTGCTGACTCTCTCTGGAAACTCCAAGCTACTTGGTTTCCAATAAAGCATGCGAGAGATTATACACAAGCCCTCTGCAAGTTGAAGACTCTGTCACAACTTTCAGGTTCTTCTATCTTCCTACTGCTTTTTCTTTGTCTCATCAACTCATATTTCCACATTGCTCTTCTCCAGACAGCCCCTCCAAGGACCTTAGACTGGGTGCTCAAGCTGGGGTAGAATGTGAGACACATTCAGTAAACTCAGTCTGCAGAAACCACCCATGGCACACAGCCTCAGGTGCTCCACAAAACTGATGTAAGCACAAAGGTGAGGGTACATCATCAGAGATCCCTTCTGAAAAAAAACAAGATACAAACCCTCTCCTGCTCTCCCCTCCCCCCCCAATCTTATTTTAAATTATCGACACAACTGATCAGGAAAAAGGTCAAAATTGATCTCAGGAAAACACAGTTAAAAAGTTAATCTCAGACAAAAGTAAAGATTTTCAATTGATGGAGGGGTGTATGTGTATGTGTTTGTTTGTTCATTTGTTTGTTTAGGGTGAGTTTTCTACTTTTATATTGTTTCCCCAGTTAAAACAGTGCTGTTTCCTGCATCTCCCTTTTTCTGAACACAATCCACACAATCCACTGTTGGAGCGTAACTGTTCAAGGCTTGACCAGTTGATAGCATTGACATAAAACCACACTGCTGTGCTTAGCAGGGCTGTCCTGCACTGTTTATTCAGCCCATTTGCCATGGACTGATGCCATGTTGCAAGAGGGGGTGCCGCCACAGGATACGTCAGCACGGCCCTGCCTGTGTTTGTCTTCTCAAACAGCTCCCCACGAGTCCAAATTTAGAGCACTGCCAGCCTGCCTTATCAGCTAGACACGTAGAAGCTGGGATCAGTTTAATTAACATTCACACAACCCTGCTGAGAGAGTCCCCTGAACGTGGCAGTGATGGGAATTACGTGCAGACAGCAAACACACAGATGTAAGAGGGAGCCCACACCTCCTTTTTCTCAGTGTTGGCAGGGCAGCACCTGCAGCCCCTGTGCCTTATGCATCCCTGATCCCACTCTGAGTGCTGCCCTCGAGGCTTGCAGCACTGTGGTGCGAGTGACAACTTCTCCAGCCTCCCTCCCAGTGGCTGCAGGGAGGGACAGGGTACAGCCACAACCTGTGCAGCCTCTGTGGACACCACGGTGTGGGACCAGTCCCAGCGATGACAGTGACACCACAGCCCCTGTGAGAAAAGAGAGCCAAGTCGGAAACAAAGGATGAAGCATCAGCACTGAAGGAAGACCTCAGATTTGAAGGAAATTATGTGTGTCTCCTCGAGGATGAGTTTGGCATGCAGATAATAGTGTGCTGTCCATGGGCAGGCTCATCCTCCAGCCTCAGCAGCTGCTGACATTGGCCAGCCTGCCCTTGTCCTCGGGGCTGCAGCATCCTACCAGAGTTAATAGCTGGACGGATGGATGCATAGGGGCATGGACAGTGCTTTGGTAGGGCCATGCTGCTTGCTTCACTTCAGCTCAGGTAAAACACAGCTCATCCCACGAGCATCCCAAGGCATGATGAGTGTTTGGAGTGGTGCCATTAGGTAAAGGTGAAAGTGTCAGGCTGGCTGTGCAGAAGAAGAGAGGGAGGGGTCACCCTACTGCCATTACTCCCTGCAGCTGATGTCTCCTGCAACAGGGACTGTATCTGCATGTTTGCTGTTGGGATTTGTGAGAGCTGAAGTAATCCGGTAATTCTGAACTGCCAAAGAGAAAGTGTTCACCTGTTTCTGTGTAGTAAGGATTTTGTGCTAGTAGCATAGCATTAGGCAATATGACACATGAGTAAAATTATTTTCCCTGTTTTATGTGCTCAGCCCAATTTTAAAACCATAATCAACCAAACAGAAAGAACAAGCAGGGGGAAAAATGAATTTAAAAATTAATTCAGAGGGAGCACTTACACCAGGATTAGTGATTTAATTCAATGCAAGAATTACTGTAGGCATGCATAATTCAGAGTCGGCTTTGTATTTCTCCATCTCAGAAAGGAAAAAAAAAATTCTGATGCTTGCAGTCTGACGAACTGCAGTGGGATGTTCTTAACTTTGGCACTCGAAGTATCTGTACTACTTGGATTTCTTATGAGACTGAGAGCCAAATGATCTGTGATGTTCAAGATTTCAGAAGAGCTCAGTGGCCACCAGTGTTATGGACCTGGTTTTTCACCAGTGACTTCCATTGGTGCGGTGAGTGGCTCACAGAGGGAGCTGGGAATGACATCAGTGGTGCTTTCAATGTGGGCAGTGAGGACTTTGTGTGGTCATCTGAGAAAGACATTATGGGCTGGCAGCAGTCCACAGACTCAACTACTTTAGAAACCACTGATGTAATTTGTGGCATAAATAGTGTTTTTCTGCAGCCTCGAAACCTTTTGGAAAATAAATAACACCTCATTTTATGGATACACCTTACAAATCTTTCCATCAAGCACATGTATTTGGGTTATACGAGACAGGCAGTAATAGCCCTTAAGGGAGTCATCACAACATTAAGTGACTTTTGACACCAAGCAAAGCTTTTATGCCAAAAATAGGAAGTTAAAGTAAGTATATATTCATCATATCACACATACATTGATCTTTAACCTATGATGTTTACTAGTAGCTGCTAAGAGAGCACCAGCTTAGCTATTAGATACAGTGGAGTAAGTGCATGTCAGGGAGGGATGGACAGTTTTCCTCCAATTACAGTAATCCCTTTTCCCCTGCACTCAGAAGATTCACTCTTTGGAGAGTTGTGGTACTTGAAGTTACCATCAGTCCCAAACGTGACACTGCTACGTCAGCACTAGAGTTTAAATCCATACTGCCAGGCTCCCTCTGATTTTGGATCCAGAAATTTTCTTTTCTGTCTGCCCCTGATACACGAGCAGAGGGAGAGAATTTTTTAATATCAATTACAAAGGAAAATACCATTGTTTAACAGCTTGCCTGAAAATCCTTTGCAAATGCCAAAAGATCTCGCAAGATCAGGGGAATTTTTATGTTGTTCAGAATTTTATGTAGAATAAAGTAAAAAGAGGCTCTGAAGGGAAATGCTGCTGATCTGCTTAAAACTACACAGTTTAACTAAATGTGGGACCTTTGGTATTTTCTTGATCTTGTTCTGTTTAGCTATTGATTTAATTTTTGAAAACTGTGAAAGCAGAGGCTGTAGGAAATTTGAAAACATTTTCCTTCTAAAATAAAATAAATCAGCTGTTAATATCTAGCTCTGGTGAAGAACTTCAGAGGCACAGACTTGAATTTCATTGCTTCGCTCCCAGAGGAGTCTTAAAACCCTCCTTTTTCTTGGTTCTCTGGCTCGAGTAAGTACAAGGCTGCTCAGTCTTCTTATGGAACATGGTTAAAGGACGATAACAGTAATGTCCTCGCACCTTACCTGGGAAGTGAGATCAGCTCTGGACAGCAGTGGTGCTCAGCACAAGAGGCTGGGTGAACACAGGATCTCCTGGACAAGGGCTGTGGGAGTCACGAGCATGTAGGCAAGGACACTCAGTGGAGAACCCAGGGCTTTTCATCAACTTTGCTTTATGCTATCCTTGAATATAAAACCAGAAGTATTTCAGGAGACGAAATTCCACGCTTCAGTGCTCCCAAAACTAAATACAACTTATTGGTAATTTGGTTTTGATCAGTCTTTCTCCTATTTGGTGAATTCCATTTCTCTTACATCCAGAGTCACACTCTGAAGTGGAGCAGTGGCTTTATAGCTAAAGAAATAGTTATGGTCATGAACCTTCTATCGTTTCTTCACCTGGCCCACAGTGGCAGGCGTGATAAAGCCAGGTCAGCTCCCTTAACAGCCCCAGCAACACCACCTTGATGAGACATGGTTGCATTCCTTCTAGTCCAAAATGCTCCTTAGAGGCCATGGAGCAAGGAGCATGTGTGAAGTCCAAGGTGCTCCCCTCAGCCCTCATCCAGCCTCAGGTCTGATGGGGAGCTCAATTCCAAGAGGAACCTTTGCATGGCAGAAAAATGTCTCCAGAGTAAAAAATAGCAGCACTTAGTTCCACAAATATAAATCCATCGAAACACAGACTGCAAGCTGTTGCTCTAAAATGCAAATACATTTTTCAGGACCTGAAAGCACAAATTCACCTGTTCTTCTTGTCTGTGCTAAATTCTTTGTGGGAAATCTCATGTGAGTGCTTGGGTTCTCTCCACATGACACCACACTGGATGTGGGAACACACTAGGCAAACATAAGCCCCAAGGCTTTAGATAACATGCAGGTGCAGTTGGTATTGGTTATATGCTTTGGTGAATCAGATTTTACAGGTGATTTTCTTGGAAGATTTTTGGGGCCAAATGCCCCTGAGGACATTTTGACTCACAGTAATCACAATAGGGTTTTTTTGGTGACCAAAATCTCCAGGCTGGCTGGTGCAGGCGCAGTTTATGTCCTCTGTACCAAAATTCGTAAGGAAGTACTTGAGACTTGCTGTCTTGTCACTTATGGAAATATCACCCTGTAATTGTCCTTTTGGCCTTTTGCCTGGAAAATGGGATTTCTCCTGCTTCTCTTCTCCAAGTCATTGCCTCAAAGGTTTGCCAGTTCCTAGGTTTGTAGGAAGAAAAGCTGCTGAGAAGTGGTCAGGCTGAGGATGAGGTTTCATACAGAAAAGGAACCCCCAGTCACCACCACAGCATTAAGTTTTGTGGCGGAGTGAGGGGTATATCCCCTCCTTTTCATTTTCTCTTGTCAAATGACTTCTCACAAGTAGAACAGCTATAAATGGCTACTCTGGTATTTTTCAAAAAGGAATTCATAAAAAGGAATATGCAAACCTCAACTTATTTTTAATGCCTTCTTTAATAAGTACTGAATGTTCTCAGCACTCCAGGGGGAGCAGAAGGAGTGGTATATGCAGCCTATTTTTAGATTCTCAAACATTACTTCCAGTGCATCCAGTAACGTATTACCGATTTCTGGATGGTAGAACAGCCATTGAACTCATTTAATTTCTCAAAGCCTGTCTAAAATTCAATAAGTGTCTCCAGCCATCTGAATTTTCACCACCCATCATTAGTCTGGCTGTGCTGAACCTTCCCATCACTTGAGCCAACCTGACACTGCCACACCATGCAAATGCCTTGCACATAAGGCTCCGATGTGGTGGAAGCTGTGTAAATCATCCTCATTTCCCGGATCCATCATGGAGCGAGTAACCCCTCCTCTCACATTCAACCTTTCTGTTTCATAGGAGGAGATTGCAAGATTACAGGCAATGTTTTCAGAACTGGTTTTCAATTGTGTGAGTACTGGCAGGCACGCATTGTGAAATATGGTCCCGTTGATATTCAGCACAAAATTTCCTATCATCAGTTCTAAAAGAAATTGGGTTGCCACGAGTAGAAGAGAAATTCTTTGTCAGGCTAGTACATGATTAATAGCAAGAAGCCAGAGACTAGCTATTAAAACCCAGGTTTTTGGCAGGGTGCATGAGGTTCTATACCAGGACCATTCGATGCATTCTGTATGTACCTACACCGGCCATTTTTGTATAAAAGCGACTCACTCAGTTCAATGTGCTGATGGAAAAGGAGTAGCAATGTGTGCTACATGGCCTGAAGATAATACAAAATAAATCAAGGTAGTCTAATCTAAAGCTGTCCACAAAAATTGTCACCAGAACACTAAATAAGTGGGCAATATGCTTGCAGGTGAAATTGAGTGCAAATAAAAGCATGGTCAAACTCAAGGAGAAAATTATCTTGACTGCAACATCCCCATCCACAGCCTCTGAATTACCCCTTATGGGCCAGAGAAGAGCTTTTGATATCACTGTGACTAGCTGTCTGGAAATGTCATTCAGTGCTCAGAGAAAGACAAGTAAACCACGAGACATGGTCAGCAGTGTGACTGCTGCAGTAGAGTACAAAATGTTGGTATATTTGGAAGTAATATATTTTATTGGTCTAGGTAGTGTAGGTAGAAGCAGTAAATGAGTGCTCAGGATGCAGTGTTCAGCCTTTTCTGCATCTCAGGGAGGGAGAAGGAAATGGGAAACATGATTATACCGCCTTATAAAAGCATATAAATGCATCCCCAGTATTGCTTGCGGTGTCGGTCATCCCAGCTTAAAAATATGATAAATTTGAAAACTACGGAGATAAGGTGTATGGGAAAGCTTCTTTTGAGAGCAGAAAAATATAGTTTTAGATTCTTCAGTGTGCAGAAAAGAGATTAGACATGGAACTCTGCATAGACAAGAACTTGTGCTACAGTGATAGGGAAAAGTAATAGGGAAAAGCAATTGATTTTCCTCACAATACAAGGACTGCGAATATCTAATATAATTACTGGGCAGTAGGTTTTAAACAAACAAATGGAACTGCTTTTTTATGCAATATTTATCTGAATTGTTAAACTGAATTGTTGTTTAACTGAATTGTTGTTTAACTAAATTGTGAAACTCTTTGGAAGAGTTTAGCACTATTATGTAGGAGAGGGAATCCAGAACGCATAAAATTGTAGGGATGTGGGAAGATCAGAAATGCAGGTGTCACATTTAAAAGTCAGTGTCTAGAAGAGGGAAGAAACATCAAAATGCCTATGTGTGCACGGGATATTTAGCAAACTGGTGAAAATATTTACCCTGTGAAAGCCCGTGGTGAAGACAAAGAAAGGATGTTCTTTCCAATAGCTGTATGGCTGCAAAGAGTTAAAACTTGCTCTGATATGATATAAAGCTTAGCAAATCTTCCAACTAAGTTGTGCCCTATTTTAAAATCCCGAACTTGTTACATTTTTAAGCTCTTTGCTCTGCGGTGAGCCAGTCAGTAATTGCTAGTTTTAGACACAAAACTCCGTAATCCGTGGACTAATCATAAACAAGCACACATCCCCAGACACCTTTTGCCTTGTTCCTCTCACCGCTGCAGTTGCATTCCTGCCTCCTCCGATCCATACAGCTTAGCAGCCACTGACTTAGCCACAGAATAACTTATTTCTTGTGATCCTGGCTGTTCGTTGGCTCCAGCTCAGGCTTCATTTGCAGAGTTGTGTCTGGCACAAGTTTGTTTTTTCCAACTCTTTTTGCCAGGTGACTAGCAGGTAAGAGTTTGTGACAGACCGAGCACGGTGGCTCAAGGGCACCTCAAATACACATTCAAGGAGTTTTGCCCTCAGAATCGTGCCAGCCTGAGGATTAAAGAAATTGCACGCTCAGCTGACAGAGCCATGCCAGGAGATGGCCTTGGAGGGACACAGAAATCTTCTTCATGGCAGTTTGCCAGGAGAGCTTTTGTCGTTCCTCTAAACACTGAACTCCACTGGGAAAACAACTTGCTCACCAGCACAAAATGTGTAAAAAGGGCATTTGCCACTCGAATTTAGTCATTGGACTCAGGTCTCTTCTGGCTACAGCTCAAGGCAAAGGGTGTATGTGGCAGAGAGGAGAGGTCATGGGAGCTAAATAGAGCTCAGCAGGGGCAGAGATCAAAGAGCGGCCATCACCCAAGCTGATCTGTGAGACCTGGTACACGGTGAACGGGTCCTTGGCAGCTCCCCTCCTCCCCTGCAACTTTGCAGCAGCTTTCAACTGGGTAGGCAGCAGCACTGGGTAGAGCAGAGCTTGTGCATGGGAGCTCCTCTTGATGCAGTGTTGAAGGGAAATATTGCACTTCACTTCCACTCCCTCACCCCGGCTGCTCTTGCACTTGATAGTGACAGGCTATTTGTCCAGGCTGCAGAGATGCTGTTTCATGCAGCACTTGCCAAATTCATCATTATGATATCCCAGAGAAATTTCCTTTTTCCACATAATTCAAGTCACAGCAGTCCTGGGAGCATCTTTTTACTCAGATCAAAGCTCCAGAGCTCTGCAAGGATGACCACTCAGAGCTGCGCCTGCACCGGGTGCTGGTTGCTCACCCAGGAGGGGCACGAGCTGTTGCAGCACCCATGAGGTTCCTGGCAGCTGCCTGTCCCCATGTCCTCTGTGCTCCTTAGCAGCCCAAACAGGGGTGGCTGGGTATTTTGCAAATGTCTCAGGAGTTGGGCCGTGGAGGGAAAAGGGTCTGTGCTATACTTTGTTTTTGTAAAGGCTGCCTCTGGCCTTAACTTGCCAGTTTCCTCCCCTTCCCAGCACATCACATGTGTCCTCTCCTGCAGGAGCTGTGAGCCATTGAGGCACTGGGTGTTTGGGCTGCTCCTAACACGGGAGGCCCAGATGGGGCAGTAGCTAGTCGGTGGCCATAATTACACAGCCCTCCAACAGCACCACAGAGGGGTGAGCTTCAAAGCTATTTCCCCATGTAGCTGTTTGTGCCCCCAGGTCCGCAGGCTGGCATCCCCTACAGTTCACTTTGCAGCTCATGAAACTGTAGATCCAGGTTGATACTGCCTGGGAACATGCATCAGATCCATATTTAAACAGCTGAATTGCTCTTTCAGCAATAGCCTATGGGGGCAAACGAGGAGGCTCCTCTTTGTTTCGTGCTTTATGACAGTGTTTGGCAAGCAGAGGATGAGAGAGCTCCACCTGGCTTCCCCATGTTCCTGTGTTCCATTTTACTGTCTCCCTTTACTTTTGCCTTGCTGTCAATGCACTCCTACCTGCTTTACCATGCACCCTTAACTCCTCCTCCTGCCTCTGCCTGGCTGCCCGCACCAGCCCCTCCACATGGACACGTCCCTTGCCGCCAGGGCAAGGTGGCTGGGGGCGAGGAGGGGTAAAAGGAGGAGTTAAGGGGCATGTTGGTGTCTGCAGATCAGAGAAGCATCAGTTCAAATATCTTCCTTTAATTCCTCTAAACAAAGGACCCCAAAGTTTTCATTACAAAGCAACACCTTCATACTACAGTTTTTCTGTGGCTTTTTTTAACTGCCCACAGGAGATGAGTGTGAAACACATTCCCAGAACAGGCTGTCCGTAAATACTATTTTTTGTGATGACTTTTCCCTCCCATGCAGTCTGGATAGAATTTTGAGTATGTTGCACTCAACTTACAAGTCTAAGGTAAAAGACTAGAAGAAAACCAAAAGAATATGTTGCCTGCTAGGACATAAATTCATGGAGTTTCAAAAATTTTTATCAAAGAACACACAAGGCTAATTCATAGCATTTACCTTTTTCCAGCTATAACAGACTTACATGACAGCCAACACCAAGGAATCCCATGGAAGTTTCCCTGATTAAAACAGTTTGTGAAGAGAAAATATGTGTAAAGGTGAGAGAAGTTTTTCCAACTTGTAAGGTGGGAACAGATATATTAAGAGACAAGGGGTCAAAAGAAAGTCTGAAAAATAAAGAGCAGTAAAGGAAGAGGGTGTGCCACATCTCTAAGAAACATCAATGCAATGCCAGCCTGAAAAAAAGTGAGGACAGGAGAAACACAAATTATGCTGAGAAATAAGAAAGGCAGCCTCAAACGTAAATAATATGTAGGAGATCCTCATTAGAGTCTACAGTTATGAGAGAAAAGTTATCTGTCCACTGGAAAAAGTTTGATGAGGACATAGCTACAAAATTAAATTGCTTCAGCTGCACCCTATTTGGTTTGTGCTTTCACTGGGGGAAATTGTTCCCCATTAAGCCTAGCACAGCAAACTCCTTTTCTAGAAGGCCAGCTTGAACTCTCCTAGACCTGGGGACCAGAGATTAAAGAAATCCCTCTGAAAATGAGTTTAATTTCCCTCTTTGCTGTTTTGGACAGACAGGTAAGCTTTTGGAGGAATTTTATGCTCTTATTCACATCTTAATATCTTCCCTACAGCAATTAATTAAAGGTGGACAGAACTGGCACAGCGGCATCCTCCATAAACTGGTGGGTCTGGATATAAATGCTGGCATGTGCGTGCACGTGACACGGTGAGGAGCTGGAAACAGTGTGAAGAAGTTAATGCTCCTTAAGACTTCTGACCTCACCTCGAATCCATTAGATAAATTACCTATAGAAAGGGGGATGCTGTGAGTTGTTTCCAACACCCCAGGGTACCCTCTCATGTAGCAGGAGTGGCTGCCAGGACAGCGTGCAGCCAGGCTGCTCTTCAAACCCTCTACAAGCAAATTTCCTCATCACCGCAAGTGGTGATGGGCTTGATGGGATTTCACTTGGCTTGTGTTGAGAGCTCAGTTTTGAAAGCAGAGATTCACACCAGCGATTTATAAAAATAAGGGATAAACCTCAGCAATACAGATCTAAAAGGAGAAATAGAGACATCAGAGCAGTCACTCAGCAGATGTCCCTGCAGGGAAAGCACAGTTACTTTCTCCACCAAGTTTCACACCCCAGCACACAGGGGAGAGGCAGCTGCATGACGAAATGCTCTGTTCATAAAATCTTTGCTGTCTGGGAGAGCAGGTAAGTAAAACAAAGCGTAGTCAAGCCTCAGGTCAAATTTATGTGTTTTTGTTATCAAGGTCATATTCTGTAGGGCAGAGGTTTTCTAAACATTATAACCCCTCTAAAAATCGGAATAGAATAGAATAGAATAGAATAGAATAGAATAGATCAGTGAAAGGAATCTGCAACAATCCATCCTCTAATCCAACTTCCTGGCTACTTCAGAGCTGACCAAAAGTTAAAGCACATTATTGAGGGCATTATCCAAATGCATCTTAAACACTGACAGGGTTGGGGCATCAACCACCACATTAAGACACCTGTTCCAGTGTTTGGCCACACTCCTGGTAAAGAAATGCTTCCTAGTGTCAAGTTTGAGCGTCTGTGATGAAGGTTTGAGCCATCACTTGCCCCTCAAGAGAGTAAATAACACCTCCTGGTATGGTATCATCAACAAAGTACTAATGGTGTGTTCAGCTCCCGCATCCAGATCATTGATAAATACATTGAACAGAACGGGCCCTAAAGCTGAGCCCTGAGGAACAGCTCTGGTGAGTGTCACCAGTCAGATGAACAACAACCATTCACTACAACCATATGAGCCCTGCAATCCACCCAGCACACTGTGAATCCACTCATCCCACAGCTGGACAACTTGTCCAAAAGGATGCTGTGAGGGACACCATCAAAAGCCTTACTAAAAATCCAGAAAAACTACATCCACTGCCTTCCCTTCATCCGCTAGGTGGGTGACCTTATTGGAGTTATCAAATCAGTGAAACAACCTTCCCATGTTGACTGTGCCTGATCATTGCATTGCTCTTTCAGTGCCTTTCAGCAGCACCCAATATGATCTTCTCCATATTTTTTTCCTGGAAATGAGGTTAGACTAATAGGTCTGTAGTTCCCTAGGTCTTCCTCCCCACTTTTCTTGTAAATTGGAATAACACTGGCTAGCTTCCAGTCAGCGGGGACCTTCCCAGACTCCCAAGACCTTTGGTAGATGCTTGAGAGCAGTCCTGACATAATATTCGTTAAGTCTTTCAGTATCTAGGATGAATCCCATCAGGCTGACTGGACTTGCGAACACTCAGCTGCAACTTATATTTCTATACACATACTGAAATTGTTTTTTATATGTATATATGTGTGTGTGTATGCACAGTGTACACACACACACACACACATATATATAAAACATTTATCTATTGAAATACCTATACAAGAAATTATGGAAGCTAGGGTCCAAGACTAATCCTTGTGCCTGTATTACTTAAGGAAAGAAGAGTTGAAGCCATTAAAAATTTAATACCAGAGGTACACAGGTAGGCAGAGTGAGCTTCCACCAAGGAGAGCTGTTTCATGAAAGTAAGAATTTGGGATGACCTCTAGCTACACACCGTCCTAATGATCCTGAGGCTGTATATGTGTTATTAATGAAAAGTACCCGCTGCAAAAACTCTGGAGTGAGAGTTTGAGTGTTAAATTATGCAAGTGGAAAGGACCTGGTTAGCAATTTTTCTGGCTGAGGAACAGATCCTGATAATGAGGAGAATTTCAGGTAGGAAACTATAGAATTTACCTTGTGACTTACCTTCTCATCTACTGTGTAAATGAACATGGAAACATCTTGAGGCTGCAGACAGGTTAAATACAGCCTTAGAAATGAGACCTGAGCAGGTCCAAAGGGGGAGTCTTCTGACCGAGCCTGCATGCCTGCAACTGGAATTCCTGACTCAAATGTCAGCAGTGAGAAATGGAGATTGGGTTGTCCCAGGTCAATATGCTCTGTAGAGCAACGAGTCATCCATATATGCTCCAGTTTCCCCCCATCAGCTGCAAAGGTGGGGGAAAACCAGAGCAGGAATACCAGCTCAGAATTTTTTGTCTAGAGGGGAGAGCTTCCAAAAAAATATCTGTTAAGCATGCTTGAGCATCAACAGAGTGAGTAATTTCCAATTAAACACCTTTCACTAATCTGTTGCAAGTATGGAGCTCCCTGAGACATGGGATAAGACATCTGAACAGAGTTTCAGAGGCACAATTTCTACAGGGAAAATCCCTACGTGGAGTGAGGTGGTCCATACCAGTTACACGCTTGTCTTCATATTTGTGCTCACCTGAAGGTTTGGGGGCCAAAGCTGAAGGAAAAGGTTATATATAGTCAGCTCCAGGTAGAAGATTAGGCATAGTCATGCATCCCGCTGGCTTGTAGGATCCCATCAGTTGATCTCTGCCCTCTTTCAGGTTTATGTTTAAGCTCTGTTCCCTTTGAAGCCCTTTCAGGTTAATTCTCATGGGTAAGCATGGCTAGTTATTTATCCCCAGAAGTACCTGGAGACTTGACTGGAGCACCCACTAGCACAAACCCATGGGGTGAGCATGCCATACCTCCCCACTCCACACACAACTCACAGCAGCCTGCTGCAAATCTGTGCCTCCCTGTTGCTCAGCAGGTGACTTTTTGGACTCTGCAGAATTCACCTGTTTCGTTTTTAGCTGCCGTGATCACATTCGACAGCTTAGGCTCTCTCTGTTTGAGCTTTTGTTCTCGACTAATGACAGCAGTACAAAAGGGATTCTGTTAGTGAGGCTGATTTCTGTACATTTACCCCACCGACGTCAGTGGGGCTCTATGGATACAGCACGTGTCCAGAGCTCCCCCTGAATGTGAAACAACTCAGGAATACAGGAGTTCTTGCTATGGATCAATACTTGCTCAGGCATCTGAGCAAGGAGGGCCAGCAGCAGCAAGCGATGAAAGCCCCCCTCGTGCTCTTCTCCTCAGCCTCTGCATTTTGCTCTGCAGTGCTGCAGCAGGTGTTAAGATGGCAAGCCACATATTTTTCCTTTCCCATATAGACTGGAGAATAATGAGCATGAAATATATATGTATTCAAGAGGAGTTTCTTCCTTCTGAAGTCTCTCGCTGGATCAGGTTAGTGGAGCTTTTAGCATTACACTGACTTTAATTTCTTTCCCCAAAAATTCCCTGAGGTGGGATTTGCAGATTTTAGACCTGGCTTGGGTGCACACCTCCACTGATGCAGACAGCTGTTAAAAATCAGCACATATAAGCATATCCTAAGCATGCAAATGAGAAAAGAAAACTTTGATTTCCCCACTCTTTCTTCCTTGATTACAGCTAAATGTTCATCAGTCTCCATAGTTACCTATTTACTATGGATAGAGCAGCCTCGTGGAAATATTGCATTGCTGTTGGACACAACCTGAGATTTATTACTGTGAATTTCACACTTCAGGTAAGAGGTGTCAATCGAGTGTTTGCTCACCTGCAATGGGTATTAAATAAGTTCATCTTAGATCTGTTGAAACGTCTCGAATTCCCATTTCTAGAAGTGGTTTTTTTCAGCTTCACCCTGGCAGATTTCTGGCAAAGATATTCTAAAACAGAAAGAGTTTATGAATGGATGATGAAAAGGGCAGCCAAAGCATTTGTTTTATGGGGACAGATAAGATTATCTCTCCCAACCAATTCAAGTGATAGACATTGCTGAAGACTCTTTAAAGCCACTGTGCTAGAGTCATAACATCATTAATTATTCTGCAAATACCAGATCGTGTTTCAAATAAGTAACAGAAATTATTAACCCTGAAACTTATCGTGTGTAATTCACCTCTTCAAAAGCCACCTGCAGGAGTCTCAAATATCAAACATCTGGTAAATGCAAAGTCTTCATAGACAGAGGCAATTTTTCCATTCACCTGTTGTTAGCCAGTAGCACAACCTTTTCTTTTTAAATACATCTTGACTCCTGTTCTTGTCTTTCTTACCATAATTCTCTTGATAAATTGTCAAAGAATTACTACTAATTATGTCCATAACTAATAAACTACTGAGCAGTGGCCAAATACTGCCTATGTGACTCCAATGCTGTTGCTGAGGCCACATAAGTGTGAGAGGGGGCGTAAATCAGCCTTTCGCAGCTACAGGGGCTGATGGTGTTGCTTTTTTCGGTGTAACTGTGCCTTTTCTCATGGCTGTGTGAGAAAAGTCATGAATTTGATTTAGCACTTGCTTCACTTGCAGCTTTGCCATGCTGTGAATGTGCAGCAGCACTTTCAAAGGAGTGTTTTTGTTGGGAACAATAAAACTAATCCGTTTTTTCCGTGCATGTTGCAAGGCTCCCACTACCTCCCTGCTGAAAGGAGATCAGTCTTTAATTGCACATGCCAGAAAAGTGGTTCAAGGGCAGTATTCCTGTCCCCATCAGCTTCAGGGTATCCCACACTGTGTCAAGTCCCATCAAAGACAAGACAGTTCTTTGTGGATTCAGTTCTTTGTATTATTCCATAATATTAAAACATAACTCTCAGCCAGTTGAAGCTGATTATACTCTTGAAGACGAAGTCAGGGTATCAGACTAAGAATGAGCTGGTGAAAGAGGCCAGGAGCAGCTGTCATTCATCTGTGTGGTAGGTGCCAAAGGGTTACTGACACAGCAGGGCTAAAGTATTTTAAAGCTTGAGCCCAAATAAGGCTTGCCTTCCTTCACACGTACTGTAGTACATATCACTACTCTCCCATTGGTTATGAACTCATATCACTTATTGTCCATCCATGCTTTAATTTGTTCAGACTGTTGTATCCATGGCAGGTGTGCTTCTGCAGTCCAGCCACTCATAAGATCCCGTGTTCACTGCAGAGGGATCTTCTTCCCTTGCCCAGGCACAGGCAGATGCCTGCGTACCCTATTCCGTGCCTTGCGAGTGCCTCCCACCCAGCTGGCTTCTGAAACTGCTTGGTCATAGCTGAGCCTGTCTTTCAAGACTGAGTAGCCACTATTTTTCCTCTGCTTCTCACCGCCTCCCCATCACAGCACAACTGAATGAGAGCTACTCCAAGTGGGTGATGCACCGACTGCAAATGGCTGGGATGCACAGAAAGGCGGCCACATCCCTCTCTCCTGAAAATGTGAGCTGCCAGGGGGCTGGAAGCACTTCATCTTGCCACTGAGGCAACCGCCTCCAGTGTTAACTCCCTTCCTGTGCACACCCCACTTGCCAACAGAGGTAGAAAGTGACTGGCCAAATAGGCAACTACTCCAAAGGCATCAGTAGCAGGAGGAGAGGATGTTGTGGGATTTCATCCCAGGATGCTCCATCAGACAAGTGCAGATAAAAAAAGGCAAGGTGACATTCATGGAAATTATCCCCCATGCTTTACGCTGCACTCACTGGTGTCAGTGGCAACTCTTCCGTGCTCTGCATAGGGCCAGAAGTGCTGGCAGCAACGCTGGTGACAAGAAGGGTCTGCACCCTGTGTCATTTCAATGGGGAAGATGCCAAAGAGTAGCTTGGGGAGGCTGCAGGTATCCTTCATTTCAGTTTGTTGCTCCAGTGCTGTCGCACCTCCAGAGTGGTCACTGCAAATCCGTATGATCTAAAGAATCTCAGCCTGCAGTAAAATAAGATTTGAGAGAAAAAGATAAAACTGATAAGGGAAATGCCTACATACTGATGTACAAGAAAAACAAATTTTTTGGGGAGATGCAGTATATTTACTAAACAAGCTGTGCAAACAGGGAAAAGAATAGGCAAGGTTTCTGAAGTTATACAGCACGGATGGGCATGAATTCAGACTAGATCAGAGGGGCCTGGAATAACACTCGTTTTATGAATAAAGCAAGGAAGTAAATTCTGAGCTAGAGGATTACCAGGCACAGAGGAAGCTCCCCACAGCATGGATATATGTCTGTGTTTCCCCCTATGGGATGTGAGCTATTCCTTCCTTGAACTATCACTGTAGCCTGGGCTCCCTGTCTTTTACAGCCGATAGAGATTTGTGTCTGAGGAACTTGAATTTCACAGAACCAGGGGGACAAATGACCCTGCACTCGGATGAGAGCTGTTTTCCTCAGCTGCCTGTCTGTCAAGTGCAGAAGGCAGTAAACAGAAGAGGAGACGTGCTGGTTGCTGCAAGGCACAACCCAGCCTCTCTGTGAGCAGTTAGAGCACGTTCATCTCTCTGGAGTCTCTCCCGTTGAGTTTCACGTTTTGCTGACTTTTTCTTTATGAAAGTTCCTGTATTACCATCCCATCTCCATTCTAGTTTGATGAGGCTCATGCACCTTGCTTCACTGAGGACCTTAGAAAACTGTACTTGCCATTAACTTCCCACAAAAACACTGACACTCGAACCAATTTCCCTTGGGGACATGCAAGATCCAAAGCCACAGGGGGTTTTAAGTGCCAAACACTCAGTGTCTGCCTGGATCAGTGGTACCTTCTATGTATTACTATGGTCTTTAGTTTATCTTCTAACTTTGTATGCTCAAGGCACTTATTACTGGACAAAAGTCACAGACTTATAAGATATTCAAACATTCAAACAGATCTGTAGTCTCTGGAGTTAAATCTTGCTTCCATTTCCACCCAGCAGAGCTGCTGGGAGCACAGCAAAGCGTGAATGAAAATGAAGACACCATTTGACTCACAACAATTTGTGTGCCTTGATAGGCAAGGACCAAACACAGTGCAGACATTGCCCCAGATAGTTCCTAGTCTACAAAGGCAAATAAACAAAACCAGCCAGAAACAGCTGGTGGGAGGAAAATGAAAGTTTTACCATGCATTTTAGAAAAGGTCAAGGCCAGTGAAATTGCCTGCATATCAGCTTAAGCCAACTTTTTCAGTAATGGATCATTCCTGCTTTTATTTGGGATTATGTTCCCAAATGTGACAGCTAAGAAGAACATCGAAATCCCAAATGGAAATACAATACTGGGCTGTCTGAAGACCACTCACTTTGAGTCCAAAATACGCAGTCTGTGGGTCTACTGGCTCTGGATTCCACCTGCCGAGCAGATCCAGCTTCTCCTGCATCTGTTCACAGGCAGCAGCGATTTGGCCCAGGACCACAAGGTTTCAGTCATGCTAACACAACAGCTAGAAGGAAAATGGCTCAGACAATTGTTTTGATCCTCCTTTCAGCCAGACAAAGTTTTCACAGGGAAACATTTCTGAAAAGTCAACTGTGACACAAACAGCAACTGCAGATATTAGAGCTACTGAAAACTAATAGCCAGAAAAGGTTTCTCACATAAAGATCATTGTCGAATTCAGGCTCTGTATCTAAATGAAACACATCTGTTGGCTATGTATATTATGAAAAATGTCATGCTGGATTGAAATCCCCTGAAGAATGTTACTGAATTAATCACACAGACTTTCTTCATAGTCATTTTAGAAGGGACTGCAAGGCCAGACTAAGCAGAGAAAAACAAATAAAAACACGTAAGATAAAGGCAGATCTGTGTGTACATACGAAATAAATATGTCACCCTTATAATCAGCTCTGGTAGCCAGACAATGCCTGAGGTCAGTCTGAGGAGTCAGTCGGCGTTTCAGACTCAGAGGGTCTGCTTTGCAAGGAAGACCTGGAGGCATTTATTTGCTACAATACTGTTAAATCATGAAGAACAGACATAGAGCCCCCCTATTCCTGCATACCTGGCAGCTCCCATCACCCACTTTTTTTATAAGAAGTACCAAGAGAACTGCTGTGTTGCAGGGGGTGGGTTACTGGAGCGGGAGGGGAAGGCAAAGGCAGCACCGACCCTTCCCAGGGCAGTCCAGGGCTGTCTGGGTGCATGACAGGGCCTCTGCATCCCCCTTCACATTGCTGCAGCCACATCTCGACCTGAAACAGATCCACACACCTTCTTTTGGCTTTCCAAATGATCCATGTTTGGGGCAGAGGTTCCCATCGCTTTGGCTGTCTGCCGCTTCCCACATTTCTGACAGGCGAGGGGCAGCTGATGTGCAAGGCAGCAGAAGAATGATGGTCAGGCAGAACAATCAAGGCAATAAGAACACTGCAAAAATAGGACAATAGCAAGAGATCTAGGGATTATACCATCAATAAAAACGTCCAGAATAGAAAATTTGGCAATCAAGATGGCAGAACAACCAGCTGAGGCCATGGGCATCACTGCCAGAAGGCACCATCCCAGAAGCCTGAAGGGTCCAAGGCTCTCAGGGGATGGGAACTGCCACAACTCTGCTCCGGCCAAACTGGAGGCTTGCCCACTTGCTTGTTAAATCCTGCACACTTCACACTGATATTCACCAGACAGCATTTTTAAAGCTGAAATCCCAATCTTCTGCATGTCTATTAGAGAGGAATTGTCAGGCTTTATACCAGTTTGTTAAAAAAGACCAAGCAAAGCTTAAAAGCTTACACTTTAAGCTATAACTTAGTCTGCAGGGTAGGTTTAGATTGGATGTTGGGAAAATTTTCTTCACTGAAAGGGTTGTCAAGCACGGGAACAGGCTGCCCCGGGGAGGTGGTTGAGTCTCCACCCCTGGAGGAGGTATTTAAAGACACGTAGATGTGGCACTTAGGGACATGGTTTAGTGGTGGACTTGGCAGTGCTGGGTTAATGGTTGGACCTAATGATCTTAAAGGTCTTTTCCAACCAAAACAATTCTATAAACATTGATACAGAAAGGCAATATGACCTGTTCAAAGGATACTTGTCTGTTTATAGATCAAGTGAATATTTCCATGGTCTTGGTCCTTCATTTCGAACCGTGTTGCTTTAACCCCTTGTAATTTTCGTGAAAGGGAGATAAGAGATTCTAGGTATTGTCTGCAGTTCTCCTTTTCATGCAAATGCTTTCAGTGTTTATTTTCTATTTACTGAAGCAAGATATAATTGCAGTTATTGTTTGTTTAAACAGAATAAATCTATACAATGTACAATTATACGTATGTATATATATTACATATTATTATGCATACTATAAATACTATACTATAAATATATAATTCAATTTTTTTATTTCCCTAGAACACACAGGCTTTGTACTTTAACTTCAGTGCCAGGGACTAGTTTCTAGCAGCTTGCTATAATTGTGTAGAGTGAGTGTTCAGCAGAGGGAAGGACCCCATAAAGGCGGTATAATCCCACTTGTAATCATGGCTCTTATGAGCTGATGGAGGTAACTCTGAGGAACCTTAGTGGTTGTGGGACTGTCGCACGGGCCCTTAGTCCGGAACGACCGGCAGCACCTTTTCACAAAGACCAGCTCTTACTACATGTTTGCATTTATAATGCATTAGGTATCACCAAGAGTGCCAACAAACCCGTAATTCTCACTCCTTCATGCATTTCACAAAGGAGACAATCTGTACCTTACTCCTTGAGTCCCACTGTTGTTTGGGAAGGAGCCATATAATTTAGGAAGGAGCCATAAAAAATGCAGCAAAGCAACACTCACAGCAACTCTGTATGCTGATTCCTATGATGTTATGCAGGTCTAACTATCATTTGTCTTTTAACCCAGTCAAATCCTCTTTGAAAAAGTGAATCCTGTGCACAAAGAAATATTGTTGTTGTAGTTATATGGTTATACATGTCAAGAGATAGATCACATTTATTATTGTTTAGGCTTATACATTACTTACTCCATTTCATGAATAGCTGTGACAGCGTACTCAGGAATAAAAATAAATCCTAATGAACACTATAATGGCAGAAAGCAGTTGTACTAAATTGTGGGACATTGCCCAAGCAATGAAGAATGACTGAGGAAAACCCGGCACAACTGGCAAATGCTTACTAACAGTCCCAGAAATGTTTTGTGTGTGGGTGTGGGAAAACCCAGCACCACTAGAAATGCACTAAAGAAAGGAATTTTAGGGCTCCTCCATGCTCCAGAAGAGCCGCATGGGCACTTTGGACTTAGACTGGGACAAACTTACGATGGTTTGTAATGTCTTGCATTGAGTCGGAGGCTGCTCACTAATAAGCAGGAGACACAACAGGGTGCACTTCCCTGCCTCTGGAACACCCATCATTTCACCACGGGCTCATTTAAGAATCCAATTCAGTAAAGCACTTAAGTAGATACTCAGTAGCAGGCAGGAAAACCAAGCACACATGGCTCTGTTTGAAAGCTAAATCTGCTCCAGACCATGCCACAGGGCATCCTCCTCTCAGTAGCACAAATGCAACTGTTGAGCCTCCGGCTGTCAGCTCTTTCTTCCCCATCCCCAGGTTTCACAAGATTTAATGTGAAGTCCAGTGCTAAAGCATGAGCATGAAAGGAATCCCTTTGCAGATGATCCAACCCCCATCCCGGCTTGCCTTGCTTCACTGCGTGCTGTCATGCCAGTGATTGCTCCTTCTGGTGTAACTTCATTGTCTTAAAATAGACCATCTCTGAAAGGACAGTCATTAGAGTCAGCAGTTTATTTTGAACAGAGAGGAGTACCAGGCATTTCAGGAGCCTGACAGCTTCTTCTTTTCAGCCCCATGATCAAGACAAATCTCCTGAGCCGGTTTCTGAGCTGAACACCTTTCTGGCTAAAGTTATGTTCCCATCATATTCCTTTCATGTTTCCAGTTAGATGAAAGAATTTTGCATGGGGTTTCCTGTGATGACATTCATTGTCATATCTTTTCTACATGGGCACATACCTATAAGCTGTGTGTCAGTGACATGAAAGTGAAACTGAGCCTCAATATTACAGGCTCAGATAATGGATGTAGCATGACAGAGGCTTTCTGCAGAAGTCTTTCCATCTCCTATACTCTCTGCCAGGGGGTTTTGTCCACTGTGTCGTAATCGTGCTTGTCACGGTGCTTCCCACAGTAGGAAATAAGTGCCCTAAGAATTAACAGGAGTCTTAAGGAGATGAAGTCATGAGTGCCTTTGTTAAGTGAACACAGCATTATTCACACACATAGAGTTATCGTGTGCTTTAATGCTTTTAACAAGTGCAGGTGAAGGAAAGAGGCATCTCACTCAAAAACGTGCCGCATAATTAGAGGTGATACAACTGCATGCCCCTTCTAGGGCACTGAAATGAATATGACCTGCTGTCTCATGCCAGTTTTATATGCAGATATATGATTTCAGTCCCTGACTTCCATATGTCCTTTTTGCAATGCTCGCATTCACTCCTCAGATTCTTTTGCAGTCACTGCTGACGTATTTTGAGAAAAAACAAAGTAAGGCACATTTGCTGAGGCAGAGCATCTTCCCATCCCTAAGGTGATTTCCTTTTTTTTTTTTTTGTCTACAATTCATACCGCTGTACCTCATTTCAAACCAACATTTTGAAAGAAACTCTTCTTGAAAAGCTAACTTTTAAATGCTTTTCCTTTTCAAGGCTGTTGCTTCTCAGGTAATTTTCCTTATTGCTATGGTGTTGACTCAGAGCAATACAGGACAGAAGGAGGGAGGGAAGCAGGGATGCCAGGTCAGTACCGGGACTTCTCCGTCATCCAGGGACAAGCCACTTATGTCTTCAAGCAATTTATATCTTCTCTGGGGGAAAGTCAGTAAAAGATATAATACTGAAGTGTTTCCTTTCAGTTGTGAATATAAAATATCTTTAGTCAAGTGGAACATTTTTAAGCATCTGTGTTATAGCAGAGCTGTAAACACAAGCAAAAACACTTCCACACCTCCAGATTACTTTGCCAACAGTTCAGATCCTCTAAGCAGCACAGGAACATAGAGGAGGGATGGTCTCTTTGCTGCCACTCTTTCTGCATGGCAGCATATGAGGATGCAAAAGGTGAATTCATCTGAAACTTAGAAACTACTTAGAAAAGAAACATCTTGGGAGAGGTTTGTGGATTTTCTGTGTGTTTCCATTACAATGACTTCTGATCCTGAGCATTTGCTCATGATTTTTCTAGTCTACTAACTCCCCAGTTTCCCCTCAGCTACTGTCAGAAGTTTGTGCCAGTGTCACTTGGCAGGCCTGGCCCTTGGAGGGAGCTGTTCCTTCTCCTGATGACAGCTGCCGTGGCCTCTTCTGCTGCCAAGGCTTTTCAAGATGTAAAGACAAGGAGACTGGCAGCAGTGTTGAACAAGATTTATTCAGCAGTTCGTTGCCACAGATCCACAGAGGCTCGAAGGGGCCTCCAGAGGACAGCTGCTGTGACCCCTACTTAAAGGTGGACTAGTGAGAGCAGGTTGCTCAGCAGAGCTTCAAAGTCTCTGAGGATGAAGATTCAACATCTCCTCTCAGTCATTGTAGTCTACTTCTCTGTTTGATCAATCTCACAATTAATGATTTTTCCCTTGTATCTAATGATAATTTCTCCAGTTCCACCTTGTGTCCAGTGTGCCTTGACGTAGCCCTGTCCACTGCACTGCCAAGAAGAGTTTGGCACCATATTCTCTATACCATCTCTTCTGATGGTTGGTTGGTTGGCTCACCCCAGCATGTCCATTCTTTCCTGTACTGGGAAGCCTGAAATGGGACCCAGTACTCCAGATGTGTCTCCCAGTTCTGAGCAGAGGGGAAGACACACTTCCCTTGACCTTGGCAACACCTGCCCAGCCCAGCACACTGCTGGTTCATGTCCCACTTGTCCACCAGGACCCCCAGATCCCTTTTTGCAGAGCTTCTTCCCAGACAGTCAGCCCCCAGTCTACACTGGCGGATGGGGTTATTCCTCCCTAGGTGCTGGACTTTTTCCCAGTGTTGAATGCCATGGGATTCCAGCCAAACCATTTCTCTAGGCTGTTCAGGTCCCTCTGCACCACAGGCTGTTCTTAAGCAAATTGACCACTTCTCTCAGTTTGACATATTCCTCAAAACTGCTGAGAGTTCACTGTCCAAACATCCACAAAACTAACAAAGACATTAAAATATTGGCCCCAGTGGTAGCCCCTCTCACTAGTCAGACTTTGCAGCACTGGTCATGTCCTTTGAGCCTTCGTGTCTAGCCACTTCTTTGCTCACCAATACCTGATTTAGTTCATATCTCACCAGATTTGTTGCATGGATATTGTGGTGGATAGGTATGAAAGTCAAGGTAAACAGCATCCCCATCTCCACCAAGAAGGTCATCTCATCACAGAAATCAGTCAGGTCAATCAGGCATGATTTGCCCAATCACCTTCTTGACCCTCACAGGATCATAAGCTGTTTTCAGGAGGATTTGCTTCATGATCTTTCCAGGGGCTGCAATGAGTCTTTAGTAGTAAATGTAGGAGGATTCTCAAAACATTTCAGATAGAGAATAAAATATCAACTCCTGGAAAAGAAGTAATAACCCTGCGTCTAGCTATATATGTGGAAAAGTAGACTAAAATCCTCAGGATTTGTTAAATTGCTTTTACAGGAACTGGAGGCTAATGAAAACACCATGGAGGCGGTGTAAGGGAGCCTCTTCCACTGAAAGTTCCAAAAATGGGATGTCAGCCAGCATTGTCAGAGCACTCCTACCTGCATCCACCCCTGCTCCACACTGGTCTGTAACCCCTGAAAGTGAGGCCTTGGTCAGAGCAAGAGCACCAGGTAGTTGGTGATTAATAAAAACTCATCTACTTTTAATGCTCATGTTGATTTGCAGATCTTAGTGGCATAGGATGTAGGGCGAAAGGTACAGGATTCAGGGTGAGTGGTGACTTGTTGGATTTCCTTCAGATTCTAGGAAACTGTTCATCTGTTTAAAGTGTTTCCTTTTCAGGATAGTCTATTGAATTTTTTTTTTTTTTCTTTCACAATCTGCTCCTGCTTATTGTGCTTCTGGTAGCCAAAAAAACCCACACCAAAAATACCATTCATCTGTGCATAAAGACTACTAATGGTATTGCACCACCTCTAATATTTTATCAGAATGAAATTTAAGTGCATCAAGAAGCTCATACAAATAAAGTATGAACAAACTCTAAAAGCTTGTTCTCTTTTGGAACAAGTACTTTCTGCTAAGAGTTATCTAGTTTCTGGTTCTCAAATCATGGCATCACATACAGCAGCAAGGGGTCAGGCAGGGAACAATCCAGCACAGGCAGTGAGCAGTAAAACAACACCCTGTGGAGCCTGGCAGAGACTGATGTTTTGATTATCAATGCTAGAGACTAAGTCCTACTTCCCTCTGTGTCTGATATGCTGCTGCTTTCAGAATTAATGTTATCAAATCTCCTGGATTAAAGAAGATTTTTAAAAAGTGAATGTGGGAGTAACAGATTCAGTAGGTGGCATCATCATCCTGACTTGGTATTAGGGGCAGATCATGTCAGGATGGTTTCCTTAGCCCTGGTTTCACAAGGAGCATGTCCATGTATATAGTTTTGGTAGATGTGCCTCTTCAGCCCAGGCCTTCCATCTAGCAATGCTGAGTGGAAAAGTGGCATCCATTACAGTTTAAAACAGTTGCAGAAGTATTTAGGAGGAATGGAGAACTTCAAAATAGCACGTGACCATCCACCCCACTGACATTCATTTTGGCAACAGGTCCCTTTTGTGAACGAACAGTGACTCAAAGCCTGATCCAAAGCTCACTGAAATCAAGGGGAACTTCTCTTTTGGTTTCACTGGACTTGGATTAGCTGCATGACAGGCTAAAGGGGTTTGGACACATCCAGCAAAAGCGGGGAGATAATTGAAAGCTCATCTGCAAAAATGCAGTCTACAAGATCCTGTTCTATGGGACTGCTGCTTGCCCTCCTGAAATAGTCTGCTGCCTGCATTCCTGCCTGAGCAATGAAATTAACCTGATGGATTAGCTACTATAAAAAGCATAAATACTCTGCATGAAAAAATAAAGCCTGCCATTCCCTGATGCTTTCTGTTGCTGAATTCTCTAATAACTGAGACTGGTCTGCCAAGAAAAACTTGCAGGCTCATTGGCAATTTATTGCGGTGTCTGAAAGGCTACACATTACCTGCTACAACCTTTAACACCAGCTCACGGTGATCTCAGAAATTACACAGGGAACAAGCAGAATTTGTGTGTGTTCATCCTATGAAAATTACTGCGGCAATAGAAGAATCATCTGTCCATTTAATAGGAGAATCTGCTTTAAAATTACCTAGCTCTCTTTGCAGACAAGTATGTGTATAATTTTTTCTTTTTAAGCAAACAAAGAGAAGGAGTTGGGTTCCCTCACGCACACAAAGACTAAGGAGAGCATTTTCTGACATCGTTTTGTCCTGTTTTCCTGTAGTTTAACACCGTTAACATCAGTGGCTTTGGTTGGTTCTAATTTAACCTAGTTCCAGAGACCAGACCTGCTAAGGGCTGAGTCTGGAGTACATTTAATGACATCTGCATTGAATCTTCCCGGTCATCCCCTCAGGGTATCCCAGACTGATTCACAGGGGCTTACAAGCCCAACTATAGGAGTGTTAACATTGTTCAGGCTAATGGAAGAGAAGCTGCAACCATGAGCCCATGTTCCTCTCAGAAGATGCAGTGTTGAACTTTTCAGTCAGGGAAGATTTTGGCAGGATTTTCTGGTGCAGATCCCCTGGATTTAAGAGCAGCAAGACCACATCTTTACTTAAAAGCAGTACAGGTCAGGATCAAAAAACCCAAAGGGCAAATGGCACTTCAAAGTTTCTATACATCAAAGCAGAGCCTCTCCACTTCCTTGAGTCAAGGTGGCCTCATTCAGAGTGCTGGTGGGGAACCAGTGCTGCTTTGCACCCTCGCCAGGGCACATACCAAACCTCTTAGGGATGTGCATGAGTCTCCATAAGGCAGCCTTCACTACCAAAAGTCTTCTACTACCAAAAGTGTTCTGCAGAAATTACATAAATACTGGCTATTGTTTACATGAATGTGTAATCTGGGCAAGTCTTTAGGAATGAAAGCTACTCTGAAATATATGAAGGGACGTGCAAGATGTTTTCTGCTTCTGTTTATCTCTATTGTGTGCAGAGGTGCTTATTAACATTTGCATATAACTTTAGTTTGCCAAACTGTAATTTGTCTGCTTCCCAAATTAAAATGGACAATGAGAATATGGCCATTTTCCCAGCTCACAGTGCAATGCTGGCCATGTGTTAGAGAGTGTTGAATATCTAGTCACGTAATAATGCAAATGACTTGGAAGAAAAAATATAATTAGCTCATTAAGAAAACAGAAATCCCTCCTGTCAGGCCAGACCTGATTTAGCAGTTTCATCATTCATGTCCAGCCAGGCAACACAAAGTACAAACTTCCTTTTCATTTGGTTGTAGCCTACCTAAGGCATACAAAAACCTCAGATGCAAAATTAAACAGTATGCACTAGACCACTGTGTCAGGAAGGCTTGGTTCCAGTTATTATGAAACTCCTTCTTTTAGGCTCAAGTCTCCGATCCCAGCCTCAAAGAGGTATCTGGGTTGATGCAAAGGCTTCCTTCTGTCAGGTTGTCCTTGTGGCTGCAGCACCCGCTCCATACATCACTGCTCCTTGTCCTCCCCACTTCTGGCCACAGCACTAGCAGTTCAAAGGCACGCAAACCCTCCAGCTCACATTCCCAGGTGGAATAAAGGAAACACAGGAAAAGCTTACAGTAACCCCTCCATGCATGCATAGCCTGGGGAGATGCCAAAATAAGCATTTCTGAGAAATACGTATTTCTGTGAAACCTGAAAAGTGACGACTCTCTTCTTGTAACAGACTGTGGTAGGTTTAAAATTTGGTTTGATGGGTATGTTGTTAAACCAATGAGAAAGCTGGCAACGCCTCTGCCATGTGCATATTTAAAGATACTCAAGTGTGGGCATTTTGCTCTTTACTTCCTGCTTCCCCTGCTCTGTCCCGGAGCGAGCCCGGACCCCTCGGCAGCAGCGGCGTGGAGGCAGCGCAGCCCGCACAGAGCCAGCGGGGCCGGGCTGCTAGGAGAAAAACCACCCAGAGCTGCGAGCAGCCACGAGGCTGAAAACTACCCCGCACTGAGCTGGAGCAGGCAGCTGAGAGTCATCTGAAGCCACCATGGCCTGCATGGAGCCAGTGCGGCCCATGTGGAGCTGGCGGGCCTTCCCTGCAGCCGGCCCAGCTCACGCTAAATTGGAAAAAACTCCTTGCAGCCGGCAAATGAAGAACATGGCAAGTATTTTCCCAATGCAGAACCTAAACAAGATCAACTACTCGACTACAGCTGTACAGATACCGACCTCCTTCCAAGTTAGAGAAGAAAGAAAGTGAGGTCATGTGAGATGAACATGGTGACACGGTTGGTGGGGGAAGGGAAAGAGAAGAGGCGCTTCCAGCAACAGAGCTGAAATTCTTCTTGCAAGACATGGTGAGGACTGTAATAGAGCAACTAGTTTTTCCCTATAATTCATGAGATGAGGTGCATGAGGGGATGCAGTTTACGTGCAGGTGTGTCCTGAAAGCAGGTATCGCCTGTGAGACTTTACATAGTTTGTCCCGGTTTGAGAAGTCACCCCAGGAAAAAGTGCCAGAGCCTATAGATGCTGTGAAAGGCTTTTAGAGATTGAAGAAGAGAATCTTTGCTTTCGGGCTGGAATAGTTCATCCCTAAAAGACTACAACCCCATGATTGGTTTGACCCATGATGGCAGTGTGGGAAGACTGCAAAATTCATGGAAGGGATATTTTTCACTGCAATTTTCACTGAGATTCGGGCGGGGCTGTTGGGCTGTTGCCTGTGAAAGTTCAGAACCACACCGAGAAGTTCACAGAGAACTATCTTCCGTGGGGAGAGTCCCACGGCATATCAGAAGGAGCTCTTTTCCTTAAACCTAAAGAAAGACTCTTAAGAAATGAAAACACTGACTAAACCTCATGTTTTGTTTCCCTTGCACGGGTTGGTTGGAAGGAGGGGGGTACTGGAGTGAGGGGTTGTTCTGGGAGTTTGCTTTAATTTTTTAAATTTTTTTTTTTTACTTTTGATACTGTTAGTAATAAATCCTCTTTATACTGTTAAGTCTGAGCCTGTTTTGCCTTGAAGTTCTTCCGTTTTCCTCAATAATCCTAATTTTGCCACGTAAAAATGAACTTTTAATTTCCCCTTCTCTGTTTAAATAAGATTTTGTGTGCTTGACGTGTAATTCTGCATCTAACCATGACACAGACAAAGGTGAAAAGAGTGGAAAACCCACATTTCAGTTGAGAGCCACAATTACTTTTCTACAAAACATCCAGTTTTGATTCTTTTATCTGGTCAAAATCCAGACACTTCATAGGGAGAAATTCCAACCTTTTCTATGCTGTCTGGCTGTGCAGGAAAAATAACACTGCCAGATGTAGCTCAGGGCTCCTCTCAATAATATTTGGCTGTTTAAGGATTAGCTGTGCTTGGTCAAAAGAAAATCATCCAGTCTTAGTGAAGCAGCATCATCTGACAAACCAGGATTCAAGGGAATGCTGGGTGGAAACGAGGCTGTGGTAAAATTGTCAAAAAAAATCCTTCTGCTAATATCAGATGAAAAGCTCTGAACATCAGGGGGCCACGGCAGAAGACAAGAAAACTGTTTCCCACCATCCAGGGGTAGCAGATGAGTCAGCATACCAGAGTGACAGCTGCGGGAGAGGGATACTTGATATAGGGAAAGGGCACACCCAGGTGAGAAGAAAAAAGAGTGAGTGAGCCTCCTGTCAGAAGGTTCAGCAACGTCTGGTATGTGGTGCTAAGGCATCTTTCCCCCTGTGAACCCCCAGCTTTGAAACCTTACCTTCACATCTCATCTCTTCATGGTCTTCTAAGAGCAACGGGACTGTTCATATATTTGAATCAAATTTCAAGAAGCACTATGTGAAAAGCAAGATCTGAAGGACAAATACGGCAGTGTCCTTGGTAAAAAAAAAAAAAAAAAAGAATGGCCCAAAGGATTCTTTTTGGACTGTGCAGCTCACCTGCATCCCTGTACACTCCAGGCAGATCACTTCTTGAACCAAGAATGAGAGCTAACAGTGACTGAGTAGAAAAAAAAGCACAAAGACTTCCAGAGAAGATTGCCAGCTCCAAGATGTGATCCAAACCCCTCAAAAGCAGAGGCAAACCTTAAAAATATTTCAGAGTAAAGGATGTTTGGTTATTTTTCTCTCTCTTCTTTCACAGCACGTTACTAAGCAGTTCTCTGCGACCCATTGCATGCCACATAACTCCTCTTAGCCACACCTCAGAGGTGGAGAAGTTGTGTGACCACAATTTGACCACATAACCATAAGATTGGGTGAACTGAAACCTTGGGAGAAACGCTGCATGCCATTCAAGCTTCACAGTAACAGAAGGAGAGCTGGGAACTCTGTTGTGCTATCTCTGGGCAGCAGAGCACTCGGGCAGGAATAACTCTGCACGTCCACAGCAGGTGACGGCGTCGGCAATTTGTTTAAAAAGCAACATCGATTTTTGTATTGAAAAGGACCATGTCTGGCAACTTTTTGAACATTCCTTAAACATCAGCTCCTATTTTATCCTATGCTGAGTGCTGAGAGCTGAGATCCTACGGTCCATGACAAGCACTGAACCCTGTCCCATGGACACAGTCAGAGCAGAGCCATTTCTGGGGACATCTTTTCTAGCCCTCATGCAAGAGTTACCCTCCAAGGCCATGCCAGGGTCTGCTGCTTCTGCTGAGAGCATCTCTGTGAAAATCTACCCTGCTCAGTAACATCAGCTCATCTTCCTTCTGTTCCTGCTTGCCGAAGAATTTTTATGGTACCCTTTGAGACAGCTCCAGGAGAGGTAATTCCAGCAGCAGGCAAACACACCCTCCTCGGGCTCTTTTCAGGGAGCACCTATCCTACCTTTAATCAGCATCAGTACCTAGAAATGTTGAAATGTCATGGTCTGTTGCAAGAACAAGGTCACCTCCTGGTAATTCCTCTCTGTTGACAGCGGTACAGGTGAATACAGAGCAGTGTTTCACACCAGACTGCTGCCCATAGGGCTATGAAAGGCTAAAGTTCAGAGGGGCTTTTCTAAAAGCCATCCACCCAATTTGAGGAGCAGATAATCTCTGTGGCCCTCAATGTTTTGAAATAATAGTGCACAAGCCCATAAAAGCAACAGGATTACATTTGCTGTCAGATCACAGCTAAGCAGAAAATACAGTAGGGAAATAACTCCCTGCTGAGCCCTAAAGCCACATCTTGTATTTGCAGTGAGTTTACCAAATCAAATCACAGGGTAATTTAGTGAAACTGAAAACTGTGTAAAGTCTCACGGGTAATACCCGCTTTCAGACGTAGTGGAGCATCTCATGTTCAGCTCCAAGTGAGGAAGGGCTGTCTGTATATGGATATGATGGCACTGCAGGCAAGGCTCCAAAGAGCAGTGCAAAGCAGGTAATAAAAGTGCACCAAAGCACCAGGGAAGATCTGAGTTGATAAGTAGACCCCATTTACAAGATACAGACAAGTTTGGGGATGCAATTGCAGGTAAAATAGTCAAATAAAGAAACAAATAGGCTCCTGCTTGAGAGATTTGCAAATCACATACTTCATCTGCAGCATGCCCAGCAAGCTAAATTGGATTCAGACTTACTGAGAAATCTTTAGAGAAATTCTGTTTTTCTTTTATTTCCCTGTGGAGAGATATTTTCACTGCTCTACCTCCCACCATGTAGCAATGGGGCAGATAAGAATGATTGTCAATGTGAGCAAGGAAAAGGGAGCTGCTGCTGCTGCAACAGTTAGACTGATTTGTGCCTGTGAATTCCCATCATAGAATTAAGGAATTTCACCTAATATTGCAAATTGGAGGGGACCCACAAGGATCATTGAGTCCAACTCTTAAGTGAATGGCCCATACTGGGATGGAACCTGTGGCCTTGGTGTTATTAGCACCATGCTCTAACCAACCCTTAGATGATACATTTTTGCATCCAAATTGATTGTGTACAAAGACTTACAACTGAAATTTTCAAATCAGACTCTGATATGAGGCATGTTCAGTTGTTCACTTTTGACAAAGATTGTTACATCTCACTGATGCTATATCTTCCTAAGTAAAGGACTGGTTTGTTTTCCAATGAAAGGTTCTGGACAGTAAAACACCCCAATTCAGGTTGCATTTTGATCACCTTCTGCACATGCCAAAACTCAGAAACACCAAATGGGAAAAGATTCGGGAACATTTGTTAAGTTACTTTGTTTTCCAGCCACTGGCTCTGAAATAAAAATAGCAAGACAAACTACTCGGTAATGCTCCTTGACAAGTCATGCTATTACCAGTAACAAGGAGATATTATTTATTGACAGCAGCCCAGATGAATAAAGCTGCTTTTAAGTGACTCTGCTTTTTTCTTGCTGATATAATAATAATACTTACAACTGTAGATGGCTGCTAAAACCTTCCTAAGGCTGCCAGAAAGAAAGACTGTGTTGTGTCACCTTTTTGTGCAAGACCACATAGGGAAATGACAAGAAGATCTGCAACACTGTGTTACTGGAGGTCAGGGACTTTGTTTCAAGCTGAGTTTTCCTTTATGTACTTACTACAGTCAGGCAGAATTAGAATGGTTTTGAGGAAGAGGTTGGACTGCTGAAACACAAGAGAGGCAGATGCCTATTTGCTCTTTTATATTATCACTCACTCCAGGGAAAGGCCTGCAGCTTGGATTTTCAAAAATTTTTGTTTAAGCTCCATTAAAATCCACACAAATTGATATTGTTCATCTGAAGTCGCAGACCCGTTTGGAAGATGTACTTCAACATTAACTTTCACCAAGTACTCCTTACCTTTTTCTGCAATTAAATGTGGACTGATTTAGAGACAAATTTGTCTATGTTTGCTTATAATTATATTGTATTTTTATTACTAATTTATCTAGAATCATTCTGCAAATGCAAATAAAACCAAGACAGATTATTCTTTTAAATGGAAATTTCATGGTCAAATTACTGTGACAAGAAACCGAAGGCAGAGGCACTTTCTACCTAGATCAAACGTCTTATTGCTGAGCAAGATGAAACATTGCACTGTGCTGAACATGCAAAGAGAACTTTTTATTGAACAATCAGTCTCCTATTGCTTGTGCAGTTCCTGACTCACAAGGCTGCATTTTACCCACGTATGCCAATAAGGTTGTAGGAAGAGTCCAATGACAGCCTTTGCTCAGCGGGACAAAACAACTCTTCCTCCTTGCCTCTCACTGCTGGGGCTCATCCAGCACCCCAGGATGGCAGCAGCAGCTCCTTCTTGAATGTTCTGTTGGCTATGAAATCCCTGCACGCAAAATGGGAATCATCTGGCATGAAGTCATGCCTGAGATGGAACCCCTTAGGTATCTCCTTGCTCCTCTTCATTTCTATCCTCTATTTCCTTCTGGGTTTTTTCCCTTTCAGCTTTTACTGCTTTTCCTTCTGTATTTTTATCCTATGGGTCTTTTAATCTTTACATAATAATTTTCCTGGAAATATCATGACAGCTTTGGCATTTTAGTCAGCAGAAATCTGTGAAGCAATAACCTAGTCTACTATAAACAAGAAAGTATGAAGGCGCCAGATAATTTCATTTGCACATTTCTCCATTTTGCCCGATACTGTAATAACAGGGTCCAATTGAAAGTAAATATTTTGTGCCTTCCAACCCACTGATGCATGGTAAAAAAAAATTATTGAGTTACACTGCATTGATTTTTTGGGGGGAGAGCGTAAAAATAGTATTTGTCTCATTCTCAAATAATTTCAGAGAGAAAAGTATTGTGATGGACTAACTGTGTTACAAGTCATGACATCTACTCATTTAATGTCTTTCACTCTACAAATGTACGCCATGTAGTTGCAGATAGGCAAATATAAAAACATGGTAAAAGACATTTTCCTTCAACTATACCCAGCGTGAGAGGAGATAATAGCTCATTGCTGTTAGACGTACCAGCTGTAAAAAGAAACGATGAAGGCAAAGTCTGTGTCCAATATTAACTGTGAACCTGAAGGTCTGCAAGGTCCAGGCAGCCTGAGGACACTTGAAATTTAGTATCACTCCCCTGAGAAGGTCTAAATGATCTACCTGTCTTCAGGCAACTTCAAAGGTGGGATGTCACCTACTACAGGATTGCCTCTCACCTGCCATGGGCACTGCCTGGCAGTCTGTGCACATCTGCAGGGCAAAGCCTTCACAAGCACACAGCCTAAGTCTGGGACAGTCAACAGGTTTGGGAGAGGGATATCCCATGAGCATAGATAATTGCCCTCAAGGCTTTCCTTGCAGGGCTAGTGATGAAATGTCCAGCCACAGAGAAATTCTGGGAGTAGTTTTTATCAGATATGCCCAGTTCCATTTAAAAATTCCATTCCACTGGAATTTTTAAAACATGATCAAACTTTCGATGTATACCACATTAAGGCTGAGATGATGTTTTTGTGTTAGGTGATGCAAAATCCTCTACAACCTATGCCATGGAAGAAACTAACATGCAGCATAAGCAATAGGATTTATAGATGAAATACAAATCTCTGGATCTACTTCCTTAATTCCAATGCAGTGTTTGGTGTCAGGAGTGATTTTCCATCTGAATGAAACACCATTTTCTTTACAAGGGACAAACCAAGACTGACCAGCCAGAACAAGATAGGTGGGCAGTATTTCCATTGTTTTCCCAATGGACTAGGAGGTTTTTTGATAATAATTTCCCACTGGCACCACCCAGAAACTTCACTTTCTCTCCATTGAAGTGGAACTCCTATTCCCTAATAGGAAGGATTACGGGGAGTTCTGAGTGAAATTATTCTTCAAGGCTCAGCTCACTGTAATTAATGATTTTGGAGGCATTTAAAATGGTTCTGAAAAAGCAAAATCATACATGAGCTCTAGGATATGCTGAGAAGTGATAAGGAAAAAAAAAAGTGAGATATTCTGTGGAAAGATGGAGAGAGAAAACCTTAGTGTTTTTAACTATGGGAGTAGACTAAGATCTCTTTATTTGTTTGAGGGTGAATTTCAAAACAGCAGCATACTGTCAGCTCTCATTGTCAGCTTTGAAAACCCAAAGATAGCAAAGCATTAGACACAAATCACATGGCATACACTCAATCCCACCAAAATTTCTCTGTCCTTATGGGACTCCACTGATCCAAATGGAAATAATCTGCTTTCATTGTGCCTATGGAGGAATCACTGCCTAAAGATGGCTTTGAGAGTGTTGGCAAACAGTTGAAGGCCACTTACCTAGCGAATGAGCTCAAAGCACACAGGGGACAAACTCACCTTTACCCCCTTCAGGTGCTCATAGAAGAAAACTGGATTGAGGCTTTCACATCGCCTGGTTTTGGGGTATGTGGGACACACTAAAAGTGGGCAACAAACTAATTGGATGAAAATAGAAGTGAATCACACATTTCCCAAGCATACTACTTAATATAATACCACTATAATACTACAAAAGCTTTCTTGTCCTTTTTACAGGAACTATTTGTCCTTCCTCGATGCACTGAACAACTTTATATGGGAGGAATTATTCTAGGTATTTCTTCCACTCTTCCCTCACTCTTCATGTGCTTTGAATTGATTCATGCTCCACAGCACTTCCTGCAAATTAAAATATGAAGGAGAAAAATAAGTGTCAGACTAAAAATAACAGCTGATGAAATGCAGTTTAATATCCATAGATTAATATCCCAGTTGCTGTAGCCAAAACTGTGAGTCCCCATGAATCAGTCTGCATTTTTACATATGTTCTAAGGACAAGGTTCAGTCCACATAACTCCAGCTGTCTCAGGTCACTAAGTGACTGGGATAGCTATTTTGATATCTGATGGGGATAAACAGATACCAGGAAACATGAATGCAACCCACCTTAAAACTGCGAGTCAAGGGAGGTTACATGAATTGCCCTCTGAAAGTGCTCCCTTATCCTGAAAGTGCTCCCTTACCCACTGAGTGCAGAACGAGGCTTAGGGACAAGCTTAGCCCTGATACTTGGATTTAAGTATTAGACAAGAAGAACCACAACTCCCAAGAGTGACATGTTTGTGGCTACCATGACAGAGGTGCTAAACAGCTGTATTAGCACCTCGGGCACCTTAACTCTCCTTCAACCCATTGCACACCTGCCCAAATCACCATCCGTGTACGTTTGTGTCATTTTCACTGCATCTGGGAACCTCTTCACTTCTCTCCCACAGCTCTATGCCATTTTTATCCTCTGCTTTAAGACATGCTGCTGCTGCCGTTTCCTCACTTACAAGCAATCTCGTCCGTCCCCTCTGCTACCCAATGAAGGATGATGCAAGGCTGATGGTTCATCTTTTCCACTGCCTTCAGAAACATTTCAAACTTTGCAAAAGGAGCTGAATAAAGCTTTCCCCTGGCCCCTTCGGTTTTCATTCCTGAGATCTCTTGGTTCCAGCTGCAAACAACCAAGAAGAAAGCGACTCCAGTGCGTTGTCTGTGATTGTATGCATATTTGTATCTGTTGTATATATCCGAGTATGGACAGATATACACAGAGATATGCTTTAATATGAACATTAAAATAAAAACTTAACAAGTTTATTATAAAGATCCTGCTACTGTAGAGATCCCCATATGAGATGATCTGCAACTGTGTCAGTCCAGGTGCAAAGGTCTGCATCCCACCCAGCCTGTGCAGCCGTGATCCCCTTGAGATCTCACTGAATCTCCTTCCTTCAGAGGCAGCAAAGTCTGGAGCTTTCAGACAATCTGACTTTCTATATACACCCCACCCAAGAGGAGCGAGGTGACCATTTCAGCCTAGGAGCCATGGGAGGCATGATAATATAACTTTGAAATTCAGAAAATGGCCATCGTTGATGAGGCTTAAAAAATCCCAACAAGCAGACGTGACTGTGTTGCTATCTTGAAGTTGAATGACATACACACTCTGTATTAAAATCAAACTCCAGAATTGCTTTCAGGCTCTCGACCATGAGAAGGAGGCTACAGAAAATGTGAGAAAGTAAAGGGCTTCTTTGGGATTTTTGCTATCAGTGGTAGAAACCAACACATTTGAGAAGCAGCAGATGAGGTTTTGGTGCTCTTGAAATTTCCAGTACTTCAGCATCTGATTTTTCTGAAGACACCCGACCATGAAGTGCTAGCAGGAACCATTGCAAATATATCAGGCAAGCAGACAGTTAGTCCTTTACAAAACCCTAAAGAATGAAACATTGCAAATATTGTGATTTTTGAGAACTGGAAAATTCTACCAGCAAGTAACATATGCATCATTGCATCTTTGAAGAGCTCAGCAGGCAGCTCTTCCTGTGGCAAATGGGTTCACTGTAGTGTTACTAAAACGATGCAGATAATGTAAATGCAAATGTATTACAAAAGTGGAGCATAGATAAATAAGGGAAGAAAGAACAAAACCTGTGTCCAAAAGTTAACCAAAAGATTGTCTTTTACCAAAAAGATGCAAAGTTTGAAAAAGCAGTGAACTCCCTGTGGTGCAACATTCAGAAGCAGAATAGGAGCAAGTTTTAAAGACAGGGGTGATCTGTGGACTGGTAAGGAGGTATTGGCATTTCATCCTTTACTATTTTAAGAGTAGAAGCATTCATAACTGATTCCTTTTTAACCTCCAGCATTGAGAATTTCAAGCTGGTCATAGTCCAGCTCCATTACTCAAAATGGGCATGAGTAAATTTGCTCTCTGAGTAAAGAGGCCAGTGCCAACTAGAGAGCAGGGAAGTAAAACTCATTCAGCAGTGGTCAATGCAAAACAGCACCACAAGTCACAATGGAAAGGAAAGAATAAACTGGTCAAGGTTCTTTCACAGTTTCCACAGCATTTAGATTTGGTTTCTGAAGTGAAAATAGCCAGCTTCTAGGACAAAAAAAAAAATATAAAAGAAAACAATCCAGGACTGAATATTTTGTTTAAAATTCTCAGAATTCCTACTCTTAAAATAAATTGTTGGGAACAGTTCTTAAATACCAAGGCAAGCCCGACCACCTGTACCGAAAACACCTACAAAAAAAAGACTCGTGGTATCCTGTACCAAGACTAAATTTATTAATACCACAACAAAGTAAACTTTCCCCAGTGTAAATTAAAACCTTGCAAACCCAATATGCAAGGTACAAGTAATGGTACAGAAAGATGCTGGCCTAAAATGAAATGCTAAGTGCAAGCTTCTGAAGACACTTCCATACAACACTTTCAGAAATGTTTCCTTGTACACATATAACCTGATTCGAATCATGTGGGACTCCCACATGTTACTGCACCATGATGAAAAGTCATTAATGTTGTTCTTTTGGTTGTTGCTATTACTTTTAAAACCATGTGTTGTCAGTGACTGTAATGTACAAATTCACTGAAATCTGTGTCAAGATTCACCACCCACAAAAATCGGTGTTGAAAGCAGTTTGAGTCTAAAGGAGTCAATATTTGGCAAAGAAGCAAGACTGAAAGAAATTTTGGAAGTGCCAGCCCCTCAAAAGTGGAACTTGAATGAATGGGGAGAAGAACTGGCAAATACTGCTAATGACAACAGATGGCAACTTGCAAGTTGCATTTTATTTAACTGAAATATAGATGATTAACAAAAGTTGCCTCTTTCCAGAAACCAGCAGGTATGGGAACTTCGCCTTACATCTTTTTTTCCCATTAGATATTAAACCTGTACTACTAATGAAGGGTTATTTTCTAGTGCAATTTTGGTATTTACTGAATTTGGCATTGAATAAAATTGTCAAAACCACGTGTAAGGCAATTTTTCTTTCAGTCTACCAAATGAGATACACAAACAAAACCACCCAGTTATCCAAGAGTCACTCTCTTTGTTCTTAACTTTGATCTCAATCCCTTTGTTTCCCTGTCTCCACCTGCTCACTTTGGGAGTTTGTGCCCTTGAGGTCTTTCACTCTGATTCATTGGACTTTGAAAGCACAGCCCTTTTAGCAAAACCAAGCACAGCCTCGCATAGAAAGTACTTTATGCTAATGCTCCATCTGTGAATTGGCTTGGCTATTCAGAAAATTTAAATATGTCCACTATCACAAGCTGGCTCCCATTTGAGGAAGAGGTAACTCAGTGTTAATCCACACATTACCCTCCAGGACCATTTAAAGCCATGGTAGGAATCGGTCTTCAGAGCATCTTTTGGCCAGCGTTTCTACCTGATCTTCTGTAGCTCATTCTCCTCCCTAACATTTTTGCTGTGACAGCAGGGAGCTCCCTGGTAATACAGAGCTCGCAGGGAGACATCAGATGCATCTTTTCACTCACTGCCACTGTGCTCACACTGTTAATATTGTAATCTCTAGTACACAGCATGCCAACAGCAGACAACAAGGAGAATTAATTATCACAGGCTTTGGGGCTTTTAATCACATACTATCTACTAACGTTTTGTCTGGAGCAACCAAACGCTTGATAGAAGTCTCAAGCATATCATTAAATCCCAAGGAGACATTTTGAGGGCAATGTTTCAGTAGCAAGAAGAAAGGTAACTTCTTTGATAAGCCAGTTGAAAGAAAAAGAAAGGAAGATCCATCCAGGAATGTTCCCTATTCAGCAAACACCCCTGGAGCGCACAGCAAAACAACCTCACGTACAGGCTCAAAATGAAGTGATTTCACAGCCGTGGTGTGACGCTTTTCCAGCCGATAGCGTAGTGACACCTGCTGATGAACACACACATTGCAAACACTTGGGAGACGAAGGGCTGGTTCGCATCTGCATTAAGCCTATTATTCCTTCTGTCTCTGATCCCACACGCTGCTTACAGTACTACAGTTCTTCCGAAAGCACATCGCCAAGAGCACTGCAGACGCCCAGCCATTCTCCTCAGCCCGTGCCTGGCTACACCACTGGCTGGCCACAACAAGCTCCCTCGCCCTCTAGATTTAATGCCAATCCCTTTTTTATGGGACTACAGGTTGGATCATGACTCTCTGAGGGAGGATATTCTATTCTTCTGGACATAACTTTCAGTGATAAAGACACCTTCTTTAAAAGCGAGCAAAGGGCTTTTCTCACTGCAGTTAAAGTCTCCTGCTTGTTCCCCAATTAATCTCTAGTTGTTTGGAAATGACACCTGGGGAACGTATTTAAAGAATGGAGCAGGATTCAGAAACAAGGTTGGCGAGTTCCAACTACTGATTCAAACCTGAAAGCAGAGATTCATCCAGCCCCGCTTTTTCACATACTTACTCTCATTAATTTCCACCAACTGTATATCTATGTCCTTAACCATATTTTCAGTCTGAATTTCTACATTTCCCTTCCTTTATGCAGTGGTACAGGAAAGGCAGGTAGTCACTTCGGTTACTACTAGGCAAGGTTAATTTATATGCAGCTTTAGTTATCTTCAGGCCCTGAAGATCTGGATCCGTTTTCTGGCTCTACCACTGATCCTTGCAATGGCCTTTTTCAAGTCACTCCTGTGTTAGAGCAAGTGTGCTCTTGTCTCATTCAGTCATGTCTGTTACCTTCTCAGCGATAAGCTCTCTTTGGGTCTATGCTATGAGCCCTCATTCTACCCACCACAAAGAATAGCCCCAGATACACCGAAAAAAACAAGACTTCTTAACAGGCAAGGGATCCATTTAATATTGACAGAATAATGAGGCAATACCCAATTTTGTAACAGAACATTTTATACACATTTGTTAATTGGCATTTATACATAGACAGGAGGAATGACCATGGTGGCAAATCTCCTTGTGCCTCAAAATCTTATCAGCAAAGCCTTCTCTTCTTGGCTATTCTATCTACTCTTCAAGAAGCCTCCTTCACCACAGCAAAGCTCAGCAAGCAACAGGTACCAATGCTGCTCTGGCCACCTTCAGTAAGTTAGTATGTATCAAGGTTCATTCAACTAATATAAACAACATGAGGGTCTATAAGAGACTTGTACTGAACTCCTTGCCAAAGGAGGTGTTATCTGAACAGCTGCACCTTCCCTCCCAGCTGATTTCCCAAAGTGTCTCCAACGATGTTTAAACCGTCTTAATTATTATCTTTGGCAATTGTGCAAGGAAAATAATTATTACAGTATTTATTGCTTAAATGCTGATAGGGAGAGGCAAGATGCCTTTTCTTAATTCTTTGGCAATAATTAAAATTAATGCACAGTTTCCTATTAATTTAGATTTTTGTACCTCTAAAGACCTCATCTTTTCTGCCTCATCCAACAGCTGGATGGGAACGCACAGTAATAAAAATATGGGGGAAATTACCATTTTTCTGATTGAAATTAGAGCTGGAAAAGGAAAAGATCACATCCAGTATTCATTAGAAATCATTTTACCAGTTAAGCTGTTATTGTTATCAGAATCAAGCTGTCAGCAGCAGTAGATAACTATGTGCATTCAGCTCTGCCTACTCACAACCTTTGAGGTGGGATCTGGGGGATCTGGACAGGACAGATAGAACCAGGTGTGCAGAAATCTAGGAGAGCTGCCCATTCACCTGACTACCAGCCCATTCCCAGAGCACTTTTAATGTTGTCAGACTAGCATTTTACACTGGAAGACATTTCCCACCCAATATTTCTGCCCAGCATGAGGGCTGGATGCCATGTGAGCTTTAGTCCTCGCAGTCCTCACTCACTGTCTAGTTCCCTTGCCTCCCTCTGCAAGTTCACAGCTGTGTCTGACCTTCCCGCTGCTGAGGGTGTTTTGTGGGGGCATTAGGAAGTGCTGCTCTCTGCAAAGATAATTATGGTGTGTGGTAGTGCAGAGCCGTGAAAGCAAAAGCAACATCACATTTCCGACAGCAGACTTCTCCAGAGAGTTGTATGCAAATGTATTTTAACTAACATGAAATCCTGCATTTGTTGCCTCCCTGAGGGCATCATGCAAGCCACTCACTTACAATTGTTTCTAAATATGTATATCTGATTTGCAAAGGTCTCATGCTTCATTGAGACCACAGGAAAAGTCCCACTGGATCCAAAAGGACCAGGCTCAAGCTTGCCGCTAGCCCTGAGCAGACAACTTTGCTGGCTCTGTTGAGCAGGGCGGGCACGGGCAGCAGCATCGGGCCATCTCTCTGCTTGCAGAGAAGGGCAACACGCTGCAGCTCAGAATATTGGCTTGTTTGTATTCCCCCAACATTCAGAGGCACTGCCTTCCGCGTTTGTTGGGGCAGTGGTGATTTTTCATGTATGCCCCTTCATGTGAGATACTTGTAGAAGCTATTGCATGGTTGCAGTGCAGAGATATTTCATACCTATTCAGGCATTTCAGTGCAGTTTGGGGCAATTTTCCACCTACCTCATGATGCCATTTGCACCATGCTGAAAACAGCCAAAGGCACTGCCTGACCTGTCAGGTTACAAAGTCACACTGAGTCCAGAGTTAATGTTAGAGCCCAAACCTTGCCCAGGCCCATGGAGGGCAGTGGACACAAGGCACTCTGCCATACCTCTGGCCCCTGCTTCTCAGTCCATCATTACCACCAAAATCATGACAAGAAGGCAGATAACTCCAGACAGAAGCAGGAAAAGCTCACCTTATCCAAGGTGTCCTGCTGGTACTTTCCCAGTGGAGAGACTGGGTAGACTGGGGTTTGCAGGGACATTATTCCCCTCTCACCCACAAAACTTCATCACAAAATGCTGCACTTTCTGCTCCTGCTTTTTTCTCTTTTGTCTTTGGGAAATTACTTTAGAGGGAAGTGGTAATTTTAACAGCTGCTCTTTATCCAGAATTGGTGGATGAAGGAATTCTGCTCTCTTCCTGAGAAAGGGAGCTGCTGTGGGAAGAGTCCCTGGGGCCAAGCAAGGAGCTGCCCCTAGAGCACCTCACAGAACATTTTGCTGAGCACTTGGTGCACCTGCAAAAGGAGCTGTGCTATTTGAAGGGCTTTGAGCATGTGTGTGCATGTGTGTGAGCAGTTGCAGCTAGACAGGGTTTAGGAGGCACTAAAGGCAGAAAAAATAAGCAAGGTCAGCTCGAAAAAAGGGAACTCTCAGAGAAAGCTGAAGGAATGTGAAGTGGGGGCACAGTGCTGGCTGGAAACAGAGCTTGAAAAAGTGGAGGAAGGAGATGAACAGCCTCCAGGCATTCATAGTGACTGTGTTCAGCAAGGCACACATTTACACACTCCATAAACTAAAGGGCAGCACCAAGGACCAAGGACCAAGCACTGATTCCATCACCAAGACCTTTCCCCTGAGGTGGGACGGGACTCCTTCTTCTAAAGGGTGACTGAAACCTCAGGCCTCCCCTCAGGGCCACCCTACTTCCCTCTGGGGCTGCAAAGGCAGGGGAGTGCCCACCTTCAGCAGATGGTAGCCCACACTGTGATCCAATGCCAGGAGAAGCCTGAGACCAGCAGTGACCACCCGGCTGTGAGACTGCCTTGCCCTGCTTCTCAGCCACCTCCTCCCCTCCTTCTTCTCCATTAGCAGGACTGTGATTTTAGCCACTTTAATAAATGTCAAGATAGATCTGGCCTGTGGGTACCTTTAGAAAGGTTTTATCCTGGTTTATATACGCCTAATTTACAGGAGAAGCTGCAAATCAGACAAATTTAATTCTAATGAAGTTGATTCGTCCTATTTTATCCAACTTAGACTTTTTTAAATGGTATGACCTAAATAAGTGTACTACCTGTGAGCAGACTACCCTTGCCAAGTCAAGGAATCAGGAGCTGCTGGTAGTGCAGGGAACCAGATTTCTCAGGCACAGAATACAAATAATATAACCAACAGAGTTATTTTTCACACTAAACATAGTCCTAATTAGTTCCCATAATTGTTTTTGTTTGTTTACTTGCTACCATTTTTATGTCTGTATTAAAGCCCACATTAAAAGGAAAAAAAAAAAAAAAGCTTGTACACAATGTCAGCTGGAAAACACTGCTGTTAACTGAAAATCCTATTTGCACATTCCCTGTTACAAGCAAATCCTCATTGTTTAGGGTCCTAATAATGCTGAATGGAAATCTCTTGTTATGAGTCTATGATTACATTGTGCTTCCTGATATCAGGGCACATCCTACCAGTAAGATGCCATCCCATCTATTCCCTACAAAACCACAATTAGATCGTACAGCGCTTCCTCCTACTGAATGAGATTGCTTTTATCAAAGTATCACTGACAGCCATAACAAATCCTCCCACTGCTTGATTAGTATCATCAAAGAGTGAACTGTGATGGGCAGAAGATGAACTGATTAACTTCAGACAGTTCCTGCAAAAATAAAAAAAAAGGGGGGAAGGATCCCGAGGGAGTGTGGCACACTTCAGCACCTGTGCCAGCAGGGAGAGCAGAGAAAGACTGGGAAGCCCAGTCAGGGGCCAAGGACTGGGGAATGATCAAGTGCCCTGTGGTCAGCCCAGCACTGACTCCACATCAGGGCACAAGTAGCTCTGGGGGGCACAAAGGGAATGGTATCCCATCCCACCATCCCATTTCCACCCAATTTTCCAGTTGTGGGGCCATTCTCCCCTCTGACTGGCAGAGCAGTCTAAGCCTCTAAGCCAGAGGAAGAAGCAAACATTCCCAATGGATAATAACCTTCTCCTTAGAGATTTCTGGCACACCTGGCTTTCCCCCCAGGGAAGTATGTTGTGCTGTGTTTTGGATTTCCCTTCGACTGTGTCTCGTGCTCATAAAAGTCAGTAACAGAACACATCTTGACATGAATTTAGAGCATTTGGAGCCTATTTTGCCAGGAATTGAAATGTGTCAAGAGGGATCACACCTTTTTTTGCTCTAATTTTTTAACAGAAATTCCGTGAATTAAGTTGAGGACTTCCACTTTGCTAGAACACTTACCAGAGGCAGATTTAAGTCCCCTCAATCCATCAGAGCATGTGCCTTGGCTGCCAGCAGAGCATTTTGGAAGGCAGAGGCAGAGAGGGTGTCTGACAGCACAGCCACCTTTGACCCCACACTCAGCTGCCGCTCACCTCTATGCTGGAGCATTCAAAGATCCAAGCTCACAGGCCAGAGTGACTGATGTTAAAAAATACCCTTCCCAGATGAGGGACCAAATCTGATAGGAGCACAAAGGGGTGGGAGGCTGGCCACCACCATTTCCAGTCGCACAGTGAATTTAGGGGAGCACCGACAAACAGAGAAGCAACAGGTTCTGTGCATGCCAGGGGCTGAAAATATTAGAGGCAGGAGGTGAAAAGAGAATAAAAAAGACTTCAGGGACGCTTTTTGCAAATAAAGACTGTGGTGTAAAGGAATATATGAACTGCAAGCTCAACGGCTCAGCATGGCCACGGATACCAGCCAACTGCACGACTTTTCAAGACCGTGTGCAGCAAAATCTGGAAATCATGGATATAAAACACAAACTGTTCCTGTGGATTTCAGCACTAAGATAGATTTTTTCCAATGTATGAACATTAATGCTGCTTTAAAGGAATGTGATGAAATTTCAAGAGAGGCTGAGAGAATGTGGTATTTGCAAGGTCTGTGCCTGATAGCTTGTACATAATGGGAAGAAGAGACAGAACAAATGTGATGCAGACACATATCCCAAGTGATTTGAAAAGTGTCAGTGCCAAGTCACTTGGAAAATCTCATGAAATTAAATAATTCAATGTAGAAAAATGGTCTTTTACAAAGCAAAGAGGCATGGGGCGGGAACAAGCTTTATAGACAAGATGGAAATGTGGATTAAGTACCAAAATAGATTGAAATAAGTGAACAACCACTGTCAGATCACGCTGCATTTTATTTAAACACAGAAAATGTTAATGTAACACTGTAGGTTTATCTCACAAATATCTCTGTAAAACACAGCACACCTCTGGGAAGGGAGAAAAGGAAAAACCTGTCTCAGAGATGGAGAGATTTGTTTTGCAGTGACTGAGGTCAAGGCTGACCACAACCAGTGGAAATCTCCCCTGGTTTAGGTGCCTTTTCTGCCACATTGCAGATCCTCGCAGGGGAAGCCTTCAGATCTAAGCTTCTGAAAGCAGATCAAAAGCACCAAAATGCACACTGAATAACTACAAACTGACGTGGAAAACTGCGATCATACAGAAATTTTTGGGCTGAACACAAACTTCCACGCAACCAGCAGGAAAACTGCTGCTGACTTTGGTAGGATCAATCCTGACTTTTGAGAAGCAGGTAACTAATGATTTCCTGGGCTGGGATTTGAACCATCAGTGAACAGGGTAGTACAAGGACATTTACTGTAAAGGACAGAGCAGTTACATGAGGAAGGGATTGCATGGGACCAGCAGTGGGTGAATACAGCAGGAAAATGGATATGAGAAACAAAGGAAGATGTTGAGTGGTGGGACTTGTGAAGAAGTCTCCCAAGGTCATACAGCTTCCTTATCTGTGTCCATGTGACTCATGCACAGGTGTCACAAATCCCAATTTAGGATCCTGATGACTACACCGAATTGTCAAAAATGAGTGGCTTAAGCTGCTTAAAGAATCACCATCAAAGGTATTGTCAAAAGCAGGTTTTAATACAAATTTGTGGAAAATGCAACAAAGTTTTGCGGCAAGATTTCATTCTATTACTTAGTACATAGATGAACCATACAAAGGAAAATAGGCTTGGAATCACTTCAGAATGATCTGCGCAGAGACTGGGCATGCCAAGGATAAGGGTGCAAAGGATAAGGGTGCAAAGGGTAAGGGAGACCCTCATGCTGAGACACGAGGTTCATGAAAGGACCCCTTGCTTTAGAGAGGACCCCTTGCTTTAGAGAGAACTCCTTGCTTTCTAAACCCTTGACAAGGTCTAGGTGTGGCTGAGTCCAATCTTGCCAGTCCCAGACCTGGTCAACAGTTTATGTCTACAGGGTTTAGCAGCACTTAATCATTGGTTAATTTAACATTCATAAAGTGATTCAGTAGAATTTACTACACTTATAACAGTGACTTAGTTACAGATCTGAGACGGTGAAATTTAAGCTGTACTTGCCATAGGGTGTTTAATCAATTCACACATGCAGGCACACAGACACAGAGATGTATATATACATATCTGTATGTACAAAAGTGCCTGTTAAAAATTCCTCCTGTGTGTCAGTGAAATGTGTCAAATGCCTTGGCATTTCTCAATAGGCAAGGGTTGAGCCTCAAGGGGTTGGGGGTATCAGCAGAGGCCCCATCCTCTGCTTTCAGCAACAGTCCTCCAAGTATCACACATGTGGAAGTTCACAAGCTCCAGGAGTGTCCCTCTCAGAGGGAGGTGCTGGCTCAGCCTACTGTGAGTTCAAAGGACCTCACTCAGGTCAACTCTTTATAGGGTTGTGAGATGATTTGCTTTAGTCATCAGTAAGTTTCCATGCTGGGCACAACCCAGGTCAGTAATTCTTGGAGTTTCCAAAACTACACCAGCAATTGTGCTGTTCCACTCAAGCTATGATTGATGTAGGGAATGTTCCAAGGCTGTCAGGGATGAATTAACATCCCCACTCCCATCCTTCACCTCAGCTAGGCACCAGGAGCTCCTGGTATGGTCAGAGCTGCTTTCACTTTAGCCATGTGAAAGTTCCCAGTCTGGTCAAGGGATGCTTCACTGCCCAACTCACGACACAAATGCCAAATTCCTAACAACAATTCCAGCAATCAAAAAGCCATCCTGTGGGCAGGGGAAGATGCACCACCACGACTGGGGAGCTCAGAAGTGGGCACCGTTCTCCAAGTGTAGCATCATCCATGCTGATCAGAGAGTCAGGAATGTTCCCACAGTGTTCTGGCAGTGTTCTGTATGAGAACACTCTGAGGAGAACTCATTGTCGTCACAGAGGAGCTCCATTCTGTCTTCCCCCATACTCCTTCTGGAGAACCTGGCATTTCCTCTATGAGTGTGACAGAGGCATAACCATAAACAGAACTGAAAGAGCTGTGAAAGCCAACTGGGTCATAAAAATTGTGAATATCCTAGGCTTCATGGGCAGAAAAGCAGACAAGGCAAGCTTTGTGATCTTCTTTCCTTGAATCTGTTTCATATTTCACTTTTATTTCCTAGGAAGGAGAGATACAGACAGAACACATCCATCTCTGTCAGGAGGAAGTCCAGCCCTCGCTAACATAACAGGAGAGGGCCAAGCCAGAACAAGCACTTTTCAGTGTAATTGCTTTGCCTCAGCGATTTCGTTTTATCACAGCTGATGTAAGTGAAGGCGGGTGAAAGGGACCTGAGAGCGCAGCTAAAAAACGACACAGCACACAAAAGGCTTCAGCTTTCTCAAAGACAGATCGAGTCTGTCCTCTTTATCTGACACTAATTGGGAGCTTTTTCATTATCACTGCCAAATTCTGCCCTTGGCTACTCGCCCATAAATCTTTCCGACATTTTCCAGTGGGAGCTGGAGGCAGATAATCTGAGGGCAGAATCTGATAGGGAACTGGGAGAAGGACACAGGGGGGGCCCCAAAGACTTCTCCTGGAATTTTTCCCTTGCCCTGACTCAAGCACATCCGATACCTGCAATGGCACCAGCTCATTCTTTCCCCTGGATCTGGGGTGAAAGGCAGCACATGAGATTTGCTAGTTTTGAGAGAGATGGGATTCAGCTTTAATTTAATTTTCTTTATTTGCTTGGTAACTTCTGGAGGTGGGCTGGAGAGAGGTTGCTCACTGTAACGCCTTTTTTTGCACCGGGATTCCAATGGAGTTTGAAACTGCTCACACTTTTGGAGAGCTTTACAACTACTTTCAAGTACCTCATTCGAATCACATACTTGGGAAGGGACAGAGTGTAGTGATCCTGACCAAGAGGCCACTGCACACCAAGCAGCTGGCGGTCCACACAGCAGGTAACCCAGATGGGTGCCTATACAAGACGAAACCAAAACTCTCTTTAAAAAGCAAACACATCTGAAACAAACAGCATCATGCGATGGAAAAGGCTCATCAACTCAGGCAAAAAATGTGGATGCATGGACCAGAAAGGGAATTTTAAAGTTATTTTGAGCACAGGATGAGGTTTAGCCTTATTTTAGCACTTCTTTCTCTAGTAAAGATGCAAATGAATTCACAACCCTTAATTTCCACAGCACAGCTAAAATGTTGCAACATGCAGAGAGGCATTTTTAAAGTACCAGAAATCCAATAGGGAAATAGCAGTATAATTAAATAAGAGCACTCCACTGTGCAAAGAGGCTGGCCATGTGTCCATCTTGTTTGGTTTCTGAGTGTCCACACAGTTATTCACAGGTTTGCTTTAAAAATTATGTGTCTAAATTGAAGCCTGCTAACCAGAGGAACAAACAGCACTTTGGAGAAGGAGGAGGTTCCTTTGTCTACCCACCTTTACCTTTTGTCGTGCCTCGTGGATTGATTTGCATACGTACAAGTGTGAGTACTGACAACGGAAGGATAAGAGTCATGCTGGAAAGATGGATAGCAATGATACAATGGATGCCATTGCAATTGTTGGTTCATCTCTAGCCATTCTTCTAATCTCATTTTTGTGTAAAATGCCTGACTCCACACATCGGCTTGTATATTAAAACGGGAATTGGAGGACAAATTATTACACGTCTTGCATTAGTTGGCTGTACTGCAGAGTTATGTTACTTTGCACAGAGCAAGCTGGAGGGCAGAGCCAGGTAAGGATATTATTATGTCTATGTGACTGTACTTCACAGGAAGCCCAAAGATGAATCAGTGCCCTCTGGCAGGTTTTGTGTGAACACAGACTGAAAAGATGATCCCTGCCTTCAAGTGCAATTTAGCTTTGAGGGTATTTTCACCTGAGCTCAGCCTGGAGCAGCAGTGATAGAAGGTTCTTGCCGGGTGATGGAACTGGAGAGATCTCAGTTCACATCCTGGCTCATCACTACATAAATTATCATGACACTTTTTCTGGTTTCCACAGTGGGTTTTTCATCCTATGTGAGACACCCAGAGGCCTGGAGAGATGTCCTCTGTCAAGGACACAACAGATTCTGTAAAGCCAGCATCACTAATCCCTTGGAAAGAAAACTCACATGCTGTACAGCCACCAGGGACATCTAAGAATCTTTGGGACTGTAGCAGGTGAGGGGTAAAGGGGAAAAAGTGGAAACCTTTCACAAGAAGGTGCGGTTCTTCCTGCTGTCCAGGCTATCAGTCCCTGCCAGTGCCCTTTAGTAATTTTTTTAAAATCCTTGGTCCATCCCATTACAGGTCTCAGAATTAAATTACTATAACTTTTGTATCAGCTCCTCCACAGAGGCAGGGTGACTTCAGCCGTCCCCTCTTCTGCCTGGCAGCAGCAGAAGTGTAGGTCAGGAAATCATCATCCACATCATTTCACGTCATTTACAGTCTGTGCCGGCAGCTCCTTGATTTTCAGGTCAAAAGATGAGTAAAAGGCAGGGAGTGAAGAAAAACAGTGTATTGCAGTGAAAGTGGAGGCTGGGAAGAAGCTAAAAATACTGTGGCAGATCTATGAAGAAAAGGGAAGAACCGCAGAGGTGCTGTGGACTTGGGGGAGCTTGTCCAGGGCTAGGAGTCCGGGATCCCACAGTGTGGATATTATTGTAGAAGGAGGAAACAACAGCAACATGGTCCTGAGATGATTATGGTGGAAGTACAGGGAAAGCCAGGTCTCATATGAATATATTTTTTTAATTAGTTAAAAGCCATTTTCTGTTGTACTAAATACAGAATATTAATGGAGTAATACCTGTTGCCATTCACCCAGGCTCATTATGCACAGCTGCCTTTTAAGGGTGATTTTTGTCATCTAATCATTTGTGTCACATGATTAGATTGGGGGTTATGAGATAAAAGATGACCTTATTTTCTTGCACTCTAGGCCCTGTATTACAGTTTATAATTGAGATAAATTGAAGATGCACTTGGTAAAGAAAACAGTCCAGACCAGACTCCAGAACAGACATTTTTTTCCCGATCCCTTCAGTGTTTCTAACTCAATCTTTTAATTTTTGAATCTTTCAGATCTAATTATATACTAATACTACCAAATCTAAGTTGCAAATCTAAATCACCAGCACTACAAGGATGACTGGCAAATGTGTTCTGGAATGAGTTTCATGCTTTTCCTTCCTCAAACTCATTTGTCAGTGGGAGACAGAAGGTGAAAAAAACAAGCCAAAGTACACCGTGTCACCGAGGATTGTCTTTTGTGGAGACAAGAGCTACTCATATTCAGAGTAAGCTTTAGTGATACATATATATTTATATAGAAATAGCTAATAATAGCTGTTGATTTTGGTTTTATTGAAAGGCATTAATTTTAAACTTTCCTTATTAGCATTAATAAAAATCAGCCCCAGTGAAGTGTTGTTGCTGCTCTGGAAATCGGTTGCTCAAAATCTCCTTCAGTTCCCCTTCAGGCTCAAAGCCATTGTACGTCAGTGTGTAACAGCTCACTGGAAAGTCACGGATAAAGGTATGGACGGCACATGAAGTATTGCAGGTCAGATTATTTGTCCTAACCTCAGTTACATGCTATGAAAGTGGTGTCCATTCCTTCTGGTGTAAATTTCCAGCATCTGTTTCAAAATTAATTAAGGATGTGACCATCATCTGGTGTAAATGGCTCAGACGCCTTTTTGTCTTCCCTAAAACCAGACTAATTTCTCATCCCTGCACAGTTCTGCCAGCAGAGACTCTCAGTTTCTAGTTGCAGGGGTCCCTAATTCATTCTTCAGCACTAGCCAAGCCCAGCTTTTCCCTCTTTGTCTTTTCTCTCTTTAACCCATTTTAATCCATATTTTTGAATTACAATCCTCTTATTTTGGATTTTGAGCATAGTGAGGTTTGACTCTTTTGTATTCAGGTATGTACTATTTTTGTATTGTTCACTTTAGCACCGAGTAGTGAGAATTAGACTGGCAGAGTTGTAATTTTATGTCATCTTGCCAGAAATGACTTGTTCATGGACAGCAGCTCTGCAATCTGAAAACAGCAGTACACAGTATGCCGTGCAGTGGCTGCTTAAAACACTTACCAGGTGCTCAGTCCAAGCCATGTTTAAACCAAACAAATCTGTGCCAAAATTTAGAATGTAGCAGATGAAGAGTCTTACTTTATTTTGACAATTCTTTGGCATTCTATTTTTTCTGCTGACTGCAGTTTGTACACAGATGTTCTGGGGGGAAAAAAAACACAGAGAAAAGGTACACAGGCAGTGACAGTTCACTGTCTCTTCTGATACAAGAATCAGGTGTCAGCAGATGAAAATAGCGGGTGGTAAATAGCAGATCCAGAATGAATAGAAGCCCTCTTTAAATTTGGCTGAAGCTGACTGACATAATCACAAGTTTGGAGGGAAGACTGACAGACAGACTGCATAAAAATAAATATGAAAAAAGGGACACAATTTTCCCTTGAGAAACAAAGCATGCATTTAAAAGAAAACAGCAGTTTCCTTAGCCCAGGCAGGGCATGCCTGTCTGGCAGGGAGAAATTATGCATAACCATTGCCCCTTGAGGATGCCAAGGCCGCTTAGACCAGCGAGGAAGATGAGTCCCATCCAAAACCCTCATTGCCTCTGCCTGTGGACTCTCCGGGGGCGGAGACCAGGCCAGGGTGATGTCCCTGAGCCAGTCTAGTATTTGTGGAGGGTGTGCTTGGAGCTGGGCCGAAGCAAAGAGCAGTGTGAGAGCACCCGGGGGCAGCTGGAAAATCAGATGCCGTGGCTTTTCCACCGGGAGTCCCTGTGACTGATGTGCTGACACCAACACGTTTTGTGTGACAGAAGGATGGGAAGAGGCTCACGCTTGGTTAAGGAAAAAGAGGGGATGTCTGTGCATTTTTTGTGATCTCAAAGTTGCTAATAAGCAGGCAAGCGCTTATTGTGTCTCACCACAGCTTAGCAGGGCGCACTCGTCAAGAAAATTAGAGGCCTTGACATTACCCTTCCCAGGTCTACACACCCACGGGCTGCTAATTACTGACAGGCTGCAAAAGGGTTGGCATCCAGAACACCTTCACGTTGCAGACAGGCACTTCCCACTACTCCCAGCGCAGAAATCATCAGCAATCAGGCTGCCCTGTGCTGTAAAGCTTTTCTGAAAGTTCATGCTGAATTTGTTCAATTTTTCCTGGATTTACAGCACTACCTCTTAGATGGTTTAGGACAACTTGTTATACATGGCTCAGTAGCTCACTTGCTCTGTGGACAATTATTGAAAGATGCTGGAAACTTTTTCATGCTTTTCAGAAATGACACTGATGGGGAACTTCACAGTTTCAACAGAAAGCTTTGCAAACACGTCTTCTACAACAGTTTGTTGTGGTACGATAAATAGCAAAGATTATGAAAATATCAAAAGGGAAATAAAAAATACAAGCAGCCAGCAGTTCAAGTGTTGCCATGCTAACACTTGTAAATTCTAAATAAATAAAACAATGGTTCTCATTTTAGCTAATCACTGTGCTAGTGATGCTCAATTAGTCTAATAAATTGCCAGCAAAACAACTGAAAGCACCCATGCAATGATGCCTTTGTCTCTCCCTCCCAGGCTTTTCACATGCACAAATTTATTAAATCAAGACATAAAGCATGCATAATAATACTTGGAAGTCAACTGCTAATTTGCATCGGAAGATCAAACAAATACATTTATTTTGTATACAATGCAGGGTTAAGAAAGGGCTGCAGTGTGGTGTGGGATTGGATAGGTTGTATAATACAAAATTAAAAGACAGAATGGATTGAAGGAGCTGAATGGACAACTGAGTCTATGGGCTAGGCTCAAGGTGGGCTCAATGGGGCTGTAAGGCCAGCTGAAGCATCAGGACTATGCCACAGGACTGATTTCTGCAAATACATGTGGGGGTTTATGAGCCTAGAAAACCTAAGGTAACAGAAGTAAGTTAAAGAGTGCTGTTAAGGTTGGGAAGCCAAACAAAGAGAATTTAGGATCTGCCAAGACTCAGGTCATTGGTATATTTCTTATTTATAATATATCCCATGACAGTCCCTCAGGATATGTTCACACACCAGTTTCCTGTAGGACCCTTATCAGACAAACCATTTTAGCACTGAACAGGAGTCACAGACTCAGACAGAGTAACCCTTCAGCCCTTGCTCTCTTACGGGAGGATGAAGGACATCACCGTGGCCAGAGCATGCTGGATAGTGACCGGAGACGTGCCCTTATCCCATCCTCCCTGCTGTCGCCCAGAAGTGCCAAGTGAGTCATACAACCTCACTTCTCGGTGGTTGTCACCAGCTGAGGGCTCCTCAGCTCGTGGTGCCTGGGGTCTGATTTACAGAAGTACCCAGCACTTTGGAAGACAAGCTAAATCAGGCAGAGCTGCACCAGGCAAACCAAGGGCAATTCTGCTGTTGATTTCAGCAGGGTCAAATTCAGATCAACTCCTGCATTTCCTTCCACACCTGCATTTGAGCAGGAACCACAGACGAATAAGGGAGGAATGAAAAGATGAATGAAAAGAGGAATGAAAAAATACAGCATGTGCAATCCTCCCTCTCCATACAAAGCCACCCTACTAGCTGGGAGATGGAACCATCTGAGAATGTCTCAGCGGAGAGCCATGAGCAAAAAATCAAGGTAATAGGATTCATCTGCCTTAGCTTAGGTGTTTAATAGACTGATGCCTGAGGCACAGTATAATCCCTTAATAATGGAGAGAAATATGTAGCTCTGATACTTTAAGCCAAGTGTTGTCTAAGATAGACCTGTTGCCTGACCTGTCTGTTGCTGTTCCTCTCTGTTGACTATAGTAGGACACTAAGGCCATTTTTGGTTTGGCATCTGCTTTGACACAACAGAAGAGCAATGAGGATGGTGCTGAAGTCTCAATGTCCACTCCATATCCATATGGGGTTTGGTTTGGACTTGATTTAGTCTGGCTCCCCTAGATCAGCTATCCTACTGTCTTGGGCTGACTTTATGATGTGTATCCCCTATGGCCGCTCCATGCTCAGACATGATTCCTGTGCCTTTCTGTGTCTTTAAAACTGGGTGTGAGAGAAAGAAAAAAGCCAGACAAACTTTTCAAAACAGTTTTTGTGTTCAAGGACACGGGGGGAGATAGCTGCTGCTGCTGCTGCAGAGCAGAGGAAAGCACCTTCCTGCTTTCCCCGGCTCTTGGCTCCTTTTCTCGTAAGAGCGAGATGGAGAGTTAAACTCCTTTGTTTCCCTGGGACTTTGGTTTTCTCTTCTTCTCTTCTGGACTGTTCAGAGCACCAGAACATCAGAACCTCACTGGGAGGCCTCACACCTCGGCCCGGAGGGGCCCGAGCCGACCCAGCTCCGAAGAGAAGAGAGAGAGAGAGAGAGAGACCACACTCATGGAAAGGACTCTAAAATCTTCCCAGGTTTTCTCTCCACAGTGAGAGGTTTTATTATTTAGCATTATTCTTTTCCCATGTGTTTGTTAAATAAATAGGTTTTTTCTCTTCTTTCACTTTCCTTTGAGGAATTTTTTTCCCGAGCCTGTTGGGGGAGGGATGGCTGTAACCTGCCTTCCATAGAGGAGACGTTCCTCCCAGAGCGTTCCTCCAAATTTTGTCTCAAACTGGGACACCTACCTAGGGCAGCTATTCCACCACAAGCACATTTCAAAATTGCTTGAAGGATTCATTTAGACCACTGTGCCTTTCTAGAGACAGAAGGACATTTGATGTACACCTGGAACAGAGGTTTTGGTTAAGTTTCCTCTAAAAGGAATTCAGCTAAGCAGAACAACCGCTCCAAGAACTGAGCTGAAAACAGACACAAGGGTGAGATTTGATTTAGAACTGCATCATTGCACAGATCCTACATAGTGCTGTATACGCATCATATCAACTCAGACTCAGATATTTAATTTTCAGATAAGTGAATGCCAGGCTTAGTAACACAGATAATAAAACCCAATTATATTGTTTTAACAAAATCAATCAAAACTATTTCCATAGCTGCAATCATCACAAATCCTTTTGAAATGCTGTCTGTTCAACAGATCATAAAATTTGCAGAGAACAAAATGAAAACACTGAAGTGGTATTTTTCATTTGAAATTAATCAGCTGCAAGGGATTACTAGTCAAACTACAGGTCATCATTATAGAGTAACTTTCCCTACAAACGTAAAAAGCAAACTCCTAATTCAGACAGTTATAAATAACAGCATTTTAAGCAGGATTGGAAGGAAAGGCTCTTGACTGAATGCGGAGAACATTCGAATACAGATTCAGTGCAATTTCTCTTTCTATTTTCTTAGATGTAGTGGGAATGTGCACAAATTAGTGTGACAGTGAAGTCTATTTCTTTCTATTCACTGCAACTTCCCTGGAGAAATTCTGGCTCTGATCACAAAAGACCCCTTCATCATACTCAGCAGGGCCTAGATTTGTTCCTAAGCTTCCCTTTCTAAGAATTAATGTCTTTGGAACAGATTCCTTAAAACATTGCAGGACCAGCATCCTTTGAGCAGAAATAACTACAAATTCCCTGCTTAAGCTTTTCAAAATATCTATTAGTACAGAATATTTAACATCTTACGTGGTTGCCCTTGCTTATGACAGCATCAGTGAGGACATGCAGAGCTTTTCTGCTCTCATCAGAGATATCAAAAAACACATGACTTCTCAGATGCTTGGTCTGGTCACTTGGATAATGCAATCCTGTGCTGAATCTTGTAGGGGAGGTGAATAGTATATTGTAAAGGCAGAGTAAGGGAAAAATACAAGTATTTATGAGTGAAATTTATACCCAAGAAAATACAAATATTTTCCTGAAATTTTTATCTTTATTTACAATTAGTCTAAGTGATAATAAATTATAAATAAAATGATAGACCACTGCATGGAGACAAGCAGGACTTTTTTCTCCAGCCACCAAATCATCCATGTAAGCAAAAATGAAAATAATTTTAAATTGCCCCCTGTAATGTCAAACAACAATTGCAGATGATACAGACCTCTCAGATGCTTGGACCAGTCACTTCGGTTATGTGTTCCTGGGCTAAAGCTTGTAGGGAAGATGACTGTAAAGCCAGAGTTAAGTGGAAAAGGCATCTATTTATGAGTGAGAAGAAAGGAAACCCAAGTAGTGGACTACTTGGGCTAAAGGACTCTAAGGGCTTGGACTAAAGGGCTCTAAGAGGCACTGTAAAAGGCAGCTAAGCCTCCAGTGGAAGCAGGAGTGCTCTGGCCAAGCTGGGAAAGGCAGTGGCATCCAGTGACTTACGACCATTTGGTTTGCTTTGAAAATGGACTCTCGGTCAGATGTGTCTCGTGACCATCACTGCCATTGCATCTCAGCAGATTACTGGCCAGTAATAGCTGGCCGTGGCCAGTGTTGCCTACCAGGCCTCAGAAGCTACCCTTGTTCTGTCTGTGTAAGAGGTCTCTGTCCTAGAAACCTGCTTCCCAACAAAGTGGTGCTTAGCTCTCATATCAAGGCAGGCAATCAAAGGTGACTTGGAAGAACCAGGGTGAGTCATGCTATTCTAAGGGATCTGATTAATTTTATAGCCCTGACAGAAGTTCATGCATCAAACAAGCCCCAGCTGTCACATTTTATCACCTATTTCTGCTCTCGAACAATGGTATTATTCCAACTCAGTTGCAAAGTGTAAATGTAAAGCCTGAAGTGCTGAGCTCATCTTTGTGCCTTATCGAGACCGCCTAGTGTTTTCCTATTGCATTTTATTTTTCTGTTTTCCTTTAACTTTTTTTTGTCCTTGGAACTTCAAAGGGTCTGTGAGCATTCTCCTAACAACAATCTCTAAGCAAATCCTGAGGATTAGTTCTGTCCGTCTTCCCAGCCATGCAGGCAGTAGACATCATCACTCTAAAACCCTGAGCACCTGAAGATTCCCCAATGCTTCTACTGGGATGTATGACACGGCACACTGGCATTGCCCACCCACTGTGGTTAACACAGGCTCAGGTTCCTGGAGTATTTTGACATTTCGTTTTTGCACACAGCGTTTTACATGAGACATCAGATGGTATAAAGCTTCTTGGAACGAGAAGTAGAAGGGAAATTTTGTAAATCCTATTGCATTCAATGTTTTGGTTTAGAGTGTGATTCAGTAAACAGCTCTGAACAGGAGTGGAGAAGTGAAATACAGCACAGTGGGAAGAAGTCAGGTGGTAATACGAAGAAGACCCGGAAAATCTCAAAGATGCTATTGGCCAACAAGCCCGTGAAGCCAGAGATCCTAGCACAACTTCCCCAGCTAGATCAGTCGGTTTATGAAAAGGTGATTACCTCTCCCTCCAAATATTTCTGCGGTTATTTGCAAAATAATAGTTCTAGTCCTTATTAAAATATCTCTTAAAGTCTTTGAAAATCATGTTAAAACAAGAATCATGAAGACTAACCTCTTCTGTGACGTAAAAGATCTTTTGGAACTGTTTTATTTTAAAATAATATGAGTGTGTTCTTCCACCTCCAAAGCTTTTCACAAGCCTTTTTTCAGAGCATAAAAACAATTCAGACCCATGTTGCCGCTTTTAACTGTGAGCATTTAAATCTGACCCTTTTCCCTCCCGCTCCCCCAGTGGCGATTGCTTCCCGCCACCACACCAACACGAGGACGCTGCTGACCCCAGAACAACTGAGCAAAGAAGCAGGACTGCACAGTTAGTTTATTGAGATGGTCCCTTAGGATGCTGCTTGCTTTTAAAGGCAGGAGCTGAGCTACCACGGATCCATACCACCACTTTCCCAGCCTGCATAACCCAAAATTAGCCAGAAGAATTAAACTGCTGCTTGAGAAATCAACATCCATTTATGTATTTCTTGCTGCTCTTTGCTTAAGGCATCTTGAACACGCAAGACAATTCATATCTTATCCATACTGCAAAGGTTTAGCTCACTGACTCCTAATACACATTTGAAGTACATCTTATATTTGAGGAATGATATATGCTTCTGAAAATCAGACAAGACTTGAGTCCAGCTACCATTTCCAGACAAGATAATGAATACAGGAACATGCAGCAGTGGAGCAGAACAGAGGGAGGACAGCTTGGAGCAGACTGGGATGTGTACCTGAAGTCACAAGAGACAGAGGTGAAACAAGGAAACCTCGAAGTGGAAGTGCTCATTTACAGCAACAAAGCCAGGCTGTCACGGGCCAAGTTCTTAATTGCATTAGCACCATCTGCCATGGTTCAATCCCATCCAGCAGCCAAGCCCCACCCACTCATTCACTCCCCTACCTGCAGGATCAGGGAGAGAATCAGAATGGCAAAAGGTAGAAAACTCACGAGTTGAGATAAAGACAGTACCATAGGGAAAGCAAAAGGCACTCACTCAAACAAAGTAAAACAAGGAATGAATTCCCTGCTTCCCATGAGCAGGTAGGTGTTCAGCCATCTCCAGGAGAGCAGGGCCCCATCACACCTAACGGTGATTTGGGAAGACAAACACCATCACTCCAAATGTCCACTTACTCCTCCTTCCCCCCACTTCATGCACTGAGCATGATGTTCTATGGTCTGGAATGTCCCTTTGGTCAGTTTGGGTCACCTGCTCCGGCTGTGTCTCCTCTCAGCCTCCCAGGCACCCCCAGCCCCCTCCCCAGTGTGACAGCACAAAAATCAGAAGAGGCCTTGGCTCTGTGCAAGCCCTGCTCAGCAATAACAAAAACATCTCTATATTATCAACCCTGTGTTCAGCACAGATCCAAAACACAGCCTCCTACCAGCCACTTTGAAGAAAACTAACTCCACCCCAGCCAAAACCAGCACACCATGCAGCTGAGGTCTCTGCAGTCTTGACAAAATAATCGTTGCTCAATGTGGCCCAGCATCTCATGGCTGTGAGGAACCAGAGTCTATCTTTTGAGAATTTTTTCTCTTTTGCAGAAATCACCACACTTACTGATGCAAAGGCTCAGGAGCCAAGTCAAACAAAGCACAGAAGCATGTGAAATGTTATTTATGCATCAGGATTTAGTTTAAGCAGCGGCCTTGCATTTATGCATTATTACCAGCCGATTTCTTTGTCACCTTGGAGAGGTGAGGTTTGTCCTTTATCTTTGTGCTTCAGCTCTCTGCACATTATTCCTCAGCAAACATTTAAATTCACCATAGATCCACAAGAAATCTTTTCTCTTTTTTTCCCTGTCAGTAGACCTCTTTTCTTTGTTGCCGCTTACCCTCCCTCTGTGCAATCATTTACTCAGGCTTCAAATTCCTTTCCAGAGTTCCCAGACTTAATTTGAAACTATTGCAGGAGACAGCAAAAATTAGTTTAGAGAAATAATTTTTTCTGCCAGCTGTCATTCCAGTGTTTCCTCCCATCAATTCTCCAGCCTACCTTATTCCTTTTCTTCCTAATAGAATTTTCTGCATTATCATCCCTAAATTGTTCGTATTCCTGTTTAGGCTTTAGTGTTCCATTTGCAGGCAACAACAGTTTATGTTTACTGCTTCAGGCATTTCTTAGAGGTTAATCACTGTGCAAATGCAGAGAGTAACTCCATAGAAGTCAGTGAGACTCTGCCAGTTCTTGGTAGCAGCCCCTTTGACCTGATATTTCTAACACTTCATTGACACTAAATCTATTTTTACATAACTCACATTTTAAATTATATACAATTTTCTTATTTATTACAACTATTTAAAACCCTGGGTTCTTCGATTTGAACAGCAACAATAAGCAATTTTACAGCCCAGAGAAATTAATAACACTCATCACTGAGCTCTGTTGTCAGGCCAGAGACCTCCTGATCTCAACGGATTGCTTGGCACAGTCTCTGTATCCATTATTTAACTGGAAATAATATTTTTTTTGCTCAGTGTGATGGAATTCTCTGAAATAATTCAACTGGAAGGAAAGTTACCTTGTCAGAAAGTCATAATCTTAAGAGTTGTAAAGCAAATTTGTGAGACAAGTAGTATTGGATAGGAAGAAAGAGTGTTTGAAGAATATTTCTTTGGAATAAGTCCGAGACTTGGACTCTAATATGAAGTGGAAGATTATCAGCTGTGCTTATTCCAGGACAGATTGGTAGGCAAATTTCTTTACTAACTTTCATTGGGGCTAAAAACATGATCACACATCTGTTTCCAACACAACGAGAAAAATTTAGCCTCATCCACTCTGCTTCCAAGGAGCGTTTAAATTTTTGTTTAGCCATCTCTATGCAAATAAGATAAGTGTTTTAATAAATATCAGGAGACACAAATGCTTTATTACTGATTGCATTACATGTATATTACCACTATAAAACTTTTTGTACACACCAATTAATCTTCCAATTTTTTCTTCCTGTCCTAAGAAAATACCTGCTTTGTGGCAAAACAAAATTAGTGACCCACATGGAGCATAAATTACCTTTATTTCAGTGATAATGGATATTATTTAGCAGGAGATTCTTTCAAGTATTCATTAATGTCATTCGATAATGTCATATATAGCATGGTCCTTCACATAATTTACAATATAAAGCAAAACAGTTCTATACTCACTAGTTAAGAGATCAAAATTTAGTATTTATATAAGCCTGATACTTACTGAAATCTGTCAGCTCAACCAATCCTGCAGAAAAAAGTGAGCCACTCACGACCCATGGCAGTCCATCACATAACACTGACACTGACATTGCAGTAATATCTGCTCAAGAATGGATGGTCGCTCTAATATTTGCATCCAGAAACTACTACAGTATCTACAGAGATGTGGTATGACTTTTTTAAAAGCCAAGTACTGACTTTTTAATAGAATTCCTTTATTATGAGAAAGACCAAATACATAAGCTCAGAAGAGAAGAAGCTCAGCGTACCTTTCTCTACACGTCCAGCTCCAGGCATGGACATTTGCCTGGCACAGCAGAGAGGACTTCCCACCTGGATGGATGGCAGTACTTGTGCTGCAGAACAGGCACACACAATCCACTCCACTTCCCTTTCTCTGGTGAGAACCACCTGCAGATCATGCATACTGAGATAAGTGTAAAATTTAAGACAGTCTTGCTGAGATGAGTTTCAGACTTTTTTTGGATTTATCTTGGATTTATTAGTCTTTTCAATAAACTGGAGGATATGATCACACTCAGAATAGAAAGACTCTCAAATTCTATTCCTGACTTACCACTGGCTCATGAGTCAGTCTTGAGAAATACTCTAAATTATCTAATACACAGAGAATTCTTTTGAAAAGCAGTACTTTTCTTGTTTCATACCATCTCGGGGTTTGATATCCACTCATGTCTCACACTAAATGCCTCTGTTTGTCTACGTGTTGATCCAATGTTTTGCTGGTGGAAACCAGACAGCAATTTCCAGACTGGTCTTCACAAACTACATGAAAGCAGCAGTGGCAGCCCATAAAGCCAGTCACAGAGGACACTGATGGCTTACCTCCAGCCTGTCTCCCCCCTCTGCCTTGAAGATGGCAACGGGGGGAGTGTCTGTTTTCAAGTCAGACACAACCCCAGCACAGCTGGACCCCCCAAGCCAGCAGCATACACAACTCCTACAAGAAAGTAGTGACAGGTTAATCGTGGTGTTGAATTGAAGTATGCAGCTTGTTGGCTACTGAGGAACAATTCTAATCAGCTGCCAAAGAGATAATGCCTAAGTACAAGATGAGGGAGGAAGGGCAGGAGAAGCAAATGCCTTTCATCTTTCGTAGCCAAAGACAAAAAATGAAATTCTAATTACTATGTTCTAACAGATGGTCGTTTGCAAGAGTGAAACAACTTTGGGAGGTAATTTCTACTTCCAAGATACTCATTCCTCCAGAAAAACACCTGAAGATTTGGAGCAGTTTAACATCTACAAAAACATTTGCTTGTGCAATGTAAACAGTTTGCAACTACTTACTACTTTTTAAAATATTAGTCATCTTGCCCGACACAATGACTGATTTCACATTTGACTTCTCAGATATGAAAGACCCACATGAAATTCACTCTGTTATGAAGGAAGACAACAAAAAAAAATGTAAAAACACTTGGGGCCAGTTTCTGCTCTGAGTCAACATTGCTACCTCACTGGCAAGAGACAGCATTGCTCTGGACTGAGCCCAGCGCTCATAGCAAAAAATAGAACTCAAATAAAATGTGTTCCCACCTTTAACAAATATGTATCTACAGCTATGCTGAACTTTGCCAAGAGCTTCCCTTGGTGAAATATGGATTTTTCTTTCTATCTTCCAGTAGCAGCAGGGATCTCTAAACCCCCACTGTGCTCGGAGAACAAGACTTCTGGAGTTAGTGCCACAATATCATCTCCTTGCAATATGGTAATTTACTCAGGGAAAGAACTTTCTTCTTTCCTCTCTTGATGCTTTCCAATTCATTTTTCCTACTTTGCTGAAATCAACAGTTTTTAATCACTCATATACGCAGAGCTTAGGACAACATTATTGTTTATATATATCGATAATAATATTATCTATACTTACATGCTGGGGAGCCCTTCACTTAAAAAATATTTCAAAAAGATGCCATTCTTCGTAAACTTGTGCAGTATTCATTATTTAGGCCAGTGTGTCCAAACACAACTTAATATTAGGTTTTTTCTGCATGGTTCTTTGCAAGGCCGGTTCTGTTGGGCTGAAATCTTTGTCCTTCTGCAGTTCTTTCAGCAACTACTTTTATTCCTTGTTTTCTTGATCCAAAACCAAGTGAAATGTGATGAGACTGCTCAGCAGCAAGCTGAGAGCCCATGAAAGATCATGCTGCTTCATGTAGGCGAATATCCCGTCCGTGCGAGACAACACTGGGGCTGAAAACTGAACCCAGTCTTCTGGGCCGCTTCTTGGACTTCCTAAGCCCTCAGTTACATTCCTGGGATAAACAAGTTTCTGTCAGAGGAAAGCTCCAGTCCTGAACAGCAATCCTGCCACAGGGACCCAACAAAAGGGGAGAAGTATGAGGTGCTGGGGAGAAGACCAACAACGGCAGTGGGAGAAGACATAGGAGGGATAGAAGGACAGGGAGAGGAAGGAGGCAGGAGCACATTGCAAAAGTGCCAAAAACAGACAGAAGGAGAGTTATTTCCAAGAAAAGTGAGCAAGCACAAAAAAAACCAAAACAAAAAACAAAGGGAGAACGCAGAGGGTAGGTGAAAAGAAAACTACAGTGTAAGAGGCTTGTGAATCAAAAGGCTTCAAAGGCAGCAGAAAGCCTTGAGGCAGAGGGAAACCACCTCATGAAACCTCTCTCACTCCTGGGTCAGCATAATCCACAAATGTTATTTTCTTAATTACCAATGCTTTTTACCTTGGAGGTTTTATTTTTTCCTAGAATTAAAAGATTACTGCCATGGCAATTTTATTTCAGTATGAATCCTACTTAATTAGATACACACACATAAAACCATGGACCAGCAAAAGGAAGAAAAAACAACCTAATTTATTCACTTGCCCATGGGAGGAAAAATGACATTTTTAATCCTTTTTCTTGGAAGTAGTGAGAAAGATCCTGATTCCCATGCCTTCCTCCTTGGGGATGTCCCGTTGGCTGTCAAGATTCTCTGGAGTCAGGAGGAGTTGGTGGAGCAGACTGATGACTGAACTGCATGCCATGGTGTTTGTGGATTACTGCACACAGTAACCAAGCCTGGCCTCTGAAATCTACTGGGAATTTGCTTGTAATGTGCAGATAAACCAGGAAAAAAAAAACTAAATTAAGAATCAGGCAGGGATTGTTAATAGGGAGTATACTTTCACAAAGTGCAAAGCCATTTAATGTGACTGCCATTTTAAGAATAACTCCAGAGACACTGTTCAACATAAACCACGTAACATCTTTTTGAAGCCAAATTAATGAACACAGTTCCCTGCCTAGAAGAGTTTGCAGCTGAACCAACCACACGCAGTGTGAATGAAGAATTAGATACAATATGACACAAATTAATGACAGATGAACCTTGCTCCAGATTTTCCCTCATGTCTGAGGGACTTGGAACGCCTGAAGGTCTGACATATCAGTAAAGATCTAGGTGAAGAAGGCACTTGGCACTTTGGCCTTTTCCATGTTCTTTGTCACCAGATTCCCCGCACTATTAAGCAGTTGTTCCACATTTTCCCTAGTCTTCCTTTTGCTGCCTAAGTACTTGTAGAAGCCTCTTGATGCCCTTTACACCCCTCAGCAGATTCAGCTACTGGTGGACTTCGGTTTTTCCAAGCCCAACCCTTCATCATGCATGCCTCCTGGCTCCCCAATCCCTGGTTCCACCTCCTGCGTGCATCCTTTTTATGTCTGAATTTTGTCAGGAGCTGCTTGTTCATCTATGCAGACCTTCTGTCTTCAGCTTAAAGCGGGGGATCCTTGAAAAGCAACCAGCTTTCCTGAACCTCTCGTCTCTCCGGGACTATATCCCTTTGGATTTCTCCAAGCAGATCTGTGAATAGGCCACAGCCTGCTCTTTTGATATCCAGGGCTGTGATCTTCCTAGTTGCTTTGCTCTGTTCTCTCAGGAACCTGAACTGCACCATCTCGTGGGCACTGTGGTCAAGACCATCTCCAGAATTCACATGGTCATGATTGTCATGGAAAGGAATTAATTTTGCATTCTTCAGACTGCCAACCCAAACTGAGCTTAGGGACTTTCTTTAACCATATTGCACGAAATCTTGTGCTTCAATAAGAAGTTTGGACACAGGAATACTTTAGAATTGCAGACACCTGTTGTCATTCCCACCCAAGCAGCACTCCTTTTCTGTGCTGTTGGATCTGCTGTTTAGATCACCAGACACTACAAGCATGAATGGACTCACATTTGTGATTGTCCTGTACCTCCTGGGGGAAACAGAAAGAGTTGTCACCTCCCAAAGCATTTTTAAGAGCTTCTATAAATATGCAGTTTTCTTCAAGAGTTAAGGAAATATTCTGCTTTTAAAGAGGTAAGTGTTCATATCCAAAACCTGAAATTATGTTTACACGTGAGAAAAAACCATAAGGTGTGCATTTTCAAAGCACTGATTTCTCGACATCCAATTCTTACATCTCTGTTCTCTCAAGTACACGCTATAGTAAAACTTTTTGTGGGTTACTACTATGTCTTCTATCACAGCACATTCAGAAAGTCCATCATAGGGACATCCCTTTCTAAATTCAGACATGGTAATAAACTTGAGCAAGTAAAATGGTCTCACAACAACTCACAACAAATTTGACTCCACTGCCCTAGACCTTGGCAGACCTTTCCAGCAAATAAGGCTAAAGGAAGAGTTATATAAGGAGATAAAAATCTCAAGGTGTGTAAAGGCTGGGGGAAAATAGACAAAGTGATAAAGTGATGCCCTTTCTCAACCACCATTGTTGCAATGTTTCTGTATATTCTTCATTGTTTTGGAAAGTAACTGCCTCGTTCTATACAGTAATCTATTTTATAAAGAGCAAAGTCTATGGGATAAACACTTTGTGCTCTTCTGAAAAATCCACTTACAAAAATACTAATAAATAATACCTTGCACCTGGCAGCGTGATCACCTTTCCATGATCTATACATACAAAACGTGCATTCCCAGACACTGCTAAGTATGGCAAAGTGCAGGTGTACACATCCAAAAAACATGGCTCATACAGAACTATCTGAAACCATGAGCAAATCACACTCTCTCCCTTTGTTACTCTTACTTTGACGTACAATTCTATATCAAAAACTCTCTCAAACAACCTACAATAGATTTTTTTTGTGTGTTTACAGATATGCAGGGGAATAATTGTCAGTACATCCAACACATTTTCCCAAATTCTTTTATCAACTTTTGCTAATACGAAATACCTGCTGCAACAATAGTTCTTATTTGCTCACAAAAGGAACAGCTAGTACTTTGGGGATGGTATTTTAAACAAGCCTTTCTTAAGCTGAGTGGAAGAAGTGTTTACTTCTTCCACAGAGGCTTAGAGGGTGCAAGAAAAGTTTAGCAGTAGACCAATTGGAGCACAGACAGTGAAGGAGTCCAGTGAGGACCTCGGTTAGATCCATGTGATCTCAGGGAATGCTGCAGAGCAAATAATGTGATAGCATCCTAGAAATTCAGTGCACGGGGCTATTTGGAGGCTTATGACCCTAAACCAGAAACCCCTTCCTCATGAGATAATATTAACTATTTGGAAAAGATTTGTAAGGTCTGAGCAGATCAAAGTGGGCAGAGAAGAGTCATGGCTCTCCTACTGAATGAATTTCCTTGGCTGTTCCATGGCAGCCTTTTGTTAAAAAAGTTTATTGCTAAGTTTTATAACACAAATTCTTGGCTCTATGTAAAGGTTCGGGGGGAGTTTACAGCAATTTTAGTCATTCCGCTGACTACAGGAAGCACTGAAAACATGTAGAAAATAAAGTGAAGGGCAAGAGATGATCTGTATTCTGCTCACATAAACAGACTGCTTTCCACGCAGGGCAAAACTGCCCTTGCTGGAATCCATGCCGATAAATTACAGGGAAGATCTGCTATATCTGCTACATGAGGTGACAAATTCTGGCCTGTATCATTTTCAGCTGCAAAATGTTGCTCCCCTCGAAACAAATTTCTTTTGATATGTCAGTTATGCTTGTCTTTATGGGGAAATATGTCCATGACAACACAAAAACTTAAAACATAAAGGGCCAGGTCTATTCCAGACGTAATTTTAATAACAATGTGAGATCTGGGTGTTCAGCACTAGCAGCTTCCTGCTCTTTATGGAGCATGAGTATAGGATAGGAGCAATTGTGAGTGGCGTATCAGTTCAAAGCAGCGTGTAATAAATGGCATCCTGCAAAGCAGCTGTTACAGTAATTCACTATAAGATGACAAAAAGCCCATTGAAAGAATTTTCTGTTCCTCCTGATTGATGTGATTTCTTTAAATTAAAAAAAAAAAAAGAGAGTGAGAGAAAGAGGATGTTTTCTAATCACAGAATTTCTTTATGTTCCAACTACAGCTCACATCAGCTGGCAATTTGAAACTCTTGACATGTTATTTCATTTCACTTTGGGGCATAACAGGGTTCAGATAATTTTGACCATGAACAAACTGGTAAAGTTCTCTGGCTATCAATGCAGAAGAAAGAAAATCTCCATGCAAGCACTATCTAGTTGTTGTCAAGGGATAAAGAAAACTAACTGATTTTGCACTCCCGACTAATTATTAGCCTTACTAATTATTTTAGACTGAAACAGGTAGGTCTTTGCATGAGCTTTTTGTATATTAGTCCAAAGCTCTATTGTGGACTTCCATGAATTTTGAAAAACTAAGGCAGATAATTACTCAAGTGAAAAAAACCCCAAAGTTTATGTGTTTTAAAGCCTTTCAGGACATTAAAGAACTCATGTGATATTTGTAAGAAGCCTGATCCAAAGCCCACTGAAGTCAGTGTGAGTCTTTCCATAAATGTAGGGGGTTGGATCAGGTCCTTGGTTTGAAACCATGGATTTCAGAAGGAAGATGATGAAATGATATACTAGCCTGATCTAGGAAAATTCATCTATTATTTCCAGTATGTTTTATTGATACGGAGAGGCCATTTAAGATTCACCTCTCTGCTACACCAGTTAATTATGTATGTTGCAAATCCTTGAGCTTATATCTGAATACATTGCACAGACACAAATTCTTCCATGCATTCAAGCAAATTAATTCCTTGCCTGGTCATTTTATATTTCAGTTGTTTTGCTGCTTTTTGATGGATTGGAACAGATTAACTTTTCTGAAGGCAATGCCTCAGTTAGTCACTGAACTCTTCAGCTCTTTTTTGCACACCAGCTAGCCACAACCTATTTCCTCGCCACGGTTCAAAAATCACTGTATATTGCACAACCCCCTGTCTGTGATCTCCCACACACTGCTTAGCACCCTGAGATGGCCAAGTTGCCAGGAGCAGGTGAAAGTTGTAGAGAAAGTGTCATGACTTCTGGTTGGTACAGTTGGAATTTCTAACACAAATTTATTGGGGTTTGGGGGTTTTTTTGCATTGCTTATACACCAGGTTCATGAGGGTTGAATACAACATGCATATGAAGTATCACTACAGGATGATGTCTCATCCATTTATCTAGGTTATATGGAGCTGGAAAATGATTTTTCTGGAACTTTAAGCACAGCACCCTATCCTTCCACAATTCCTTTCTTCAAAAAGAGTGGAGAGGCACTTAAAGATAAAAATTACTTTACAAAGGACTTCAAACTGTAGGGACCCTACAGAAATTCAGTGCACACATTCAGTGTGCTCTGTGGCTAGAAGACCTCGACATGACGGTCTCCTTCACCGTGCAGAATCACTCTGAGGAACTGCTGAGGTTCCTAATACGGCAGCCTTCACAGCTTATGGGGCTTCCCAGTTAAATGGTACAGGCCTAGTCTGTGCTCTGTGCTTGGGATATGCTGACAAAAACTCAAGCAAAAATTGTTTGTGTGCACGTGCATGTGCACCTTTCCAGATTTCTAAGGTCCCTGATGCAGCCTTCAGCTGGTGAGGGTAATTTGATTTGTGCTTTGAATATCAAAAGACCCTTCTGTCCCTTCCTGCCTATTTCCCTAAGAAATGAACACTCAAGTTGCAATTGCAAAACATCCATGTGCCACATATATATGTTCTTCCCTCTGGTAAGAGTATGTTTAACTGGGCAGATGTGGCAACTTCTGTGTGTGGGGAATCTGAAGAGAGACAGCTGATCTTCAGGCAGCTTGTCCTCTCTGCATGGTGCAGGCTCCCAGAATCCACAACAGAGTGTATGAAGGAAGCTGGAGGCACGTCAGGGAGCAGCAAGAGCTGACCGTGTGACTGGAACACAGCGTTCTTCTAACTTTGACCTGGGTTACATGACTCAGTTCAGCACCTTTATGTTGTCTGTTGCAATATAATTACAATATTACAGAAGTTGCCCATGTGAATTGCACAATGGAGCGTCCCAAGCCTTGGCATGCCCTCGGCTTGTCCTACTAACGCGCTCCTTCTTGTTCTACTGAGTAGTCCACTCTGAATGCTAGGGCTTTCATCTCAGTTCTCCTATTTGCTTTACGCTGAAAACACCAGTGATTTACTGTTGCTGACTCCAGAGCTAAATGACTGTTTCCTGTTGTGTGTCTGGTTGAGTTAATGCTATAGCAATATGTTAAGTGTTGGCTTTTCCCTATGAAACAACATACTGTTAGAATAGTTTTATTGATTTTCAATTTTAATTGCTGAATTTTCTAGGAACTTCTACATATTTTACTTTTATTATGAGCTAAATGCAAACATCCTGCTCTCAGAAGAGCGGTTTGTTAGCAATCATGGAGTCATAGAATGGTCTGGGTTGGAAGGGAACTTAGAGATCATCTAGTCCAACCCTCTGCCGTGGGAAGGGACATATTCCACTAGACCAGGTAGCTCAGAGCTCTATCCAATCTGGTCTTGAACATTTCCAGGGATGGGGCATCCACAGCTTCTCTGGGCAACCTGTTCCAGTGCCTCACCACCCTCATAGTAAAGAAGTTTTTTCTAATATCTAATCTAAACCAACACTTTTTCGGTTTGAATCCATTCCCCCTTGTCCTAGCACTACATGCCCTTGTAAAGAGTCTCTCTCCGTCTTTCTTATAGGCTCCCTTCAGATACTGGAAGGCTGCAATTAGGTCACCCCAAAGCCTTCTCTTTTCCAGGCTGAAATTTGGATGGACATTCAAACAGAAAGTTCATACTGTTCAATAGTGCTACTGAAGGTTTTGAACGTTATTTCTGTAAAAGACTGCTTTTACCAGGTAGTGGAAAGAGACTGAGCAATTCAGAGTGAGCCCAGTAGATGTCCATAAAAGTGTGTGGTTTTAGTTGAATGGTCTTTGTACAGCAAAACTGTGGAAGGACACAGCCTCTAGCACTAATTCCCCAAAAATGTAATCACACACTTCTTCTCCAGCAAGTGAAAGCATGCAGACACTAAGAGATAAAAAGACTCTGAAATCGGAGTAAGTGAAGTTTGGCCACCACAATATAAAAAAGACATAAAGCTTTTAGAGAGCATCCAAAGGAGGACCATGAGGATAGTAAAGGGTCTGGAAGGGAAGCCGTGTGAGGAGTGGCTGAGGTCACTTGGTCTGTTCAGTCTGGAGAAGAGGAGACTGAGGAGAGACCTCATTGCAGTTACAACTTCCTCGTGAGGGGAAGAGGAGGGGCCGGTACACATCTCTTCAATCTGACGGCCAGTGCTGAATCAGGAGAGGTTTAGGTTGGATATCAGGAGAAAGTTTTTTACCCAGAGGGTGGTTGGGCACTGGAATAGGCTCCTCAGGGAAGTGGTCATAGCACCAAGCCTGACAGAGTTCCAGAAGCATTTGGACAATGCTCTTGGGCACATGGTGTGACTCTTCAGGTGTCCTGTGCAGGGCCAGGAGTTGGACTTGATGGTCCCGATGGGTCCCTTCCAACTCAGCATATTCTATGAGTCTACAAGTAATCTAGTGAACACTCTAGAAATGTGGCCTTGTCCCTCTGAGACATCCAGTAGCTCAAAGCAACAACAGCAGATCCCATTTTTCTTGGAAATACCTGGGAAGTAACATAGTAGAAGACCATTAGATTGGGCAGATGTCAAGGAAAATGTTCTTTGCCTGGTCATTTAGCCATTGTATCTTTAAAAAATATTATCTTTTCAACTTCTCATGGGTTTTTTGTTTGATTTTTCATGAGTTCTCCTTAACTTTGACTTTTCTTTTTGCTATTTATCGCATGACCCGTATTTCCTTGTTTTTCTAAAGAGGTCTTCTGGATTTTTAGGTGGTTTCATTGCAGGCAAAAATCCAGGCTGCATTTATTGCACGCTTTACTGGTAGGAGTTATAAGCATATATCATACTGTCTTCCTGGAGACAGAGCACCAAAGTCCCTCCAGGTGCAGCTGCTGGTACAGATGTGGTTAAATTGGAACAGTATTGCCCTCTTTGGAAAGAGCAGTGCCTGGAATAAACTAAACCGCACTAGAGTATCTTTGAACCACAGTCATTGCAAGTGCTTTCCTTCCCACATTTCACCAGAAAACTTGCAATGACAGTGGACTCTTTGAGCAGGCTTGGCCTGTGCAGGATGGGATTCACTGACTTTTGCAGCAACACTAGGCTGTAAGCACTGCAACTTTTCTCTGATATCACAGTTCAGGATTGGCAGGCAGAGCTGGAGGTATAACTAAACATGTGACACTATTAATGAATCTCATCAAAAGGAGATCACAAAATCCTTGAGATGCATAAATATCTAGGGGCTATCTACAGCTAATTTTCTCAGCTGTGTTGTTTCTCCAAGCTCCCTGTAATAATGAAACAGCACTTAGACCTTTTAAGCACCATATTGTATAAATTATAGGTGACACACAGCCCTCACAGCAAGCCAAGGAAAATGACAGCATTAAATTCCCAACAGCTATCAGGATACACTAACAATTTTAGAAGAAAATTACTTTTGAGAAGACAAATTTTAAATTAATAAACATGAATCTACAAGGTTTCAGCAGAGCACAGAATTTCATCCACAAAATTTTGCTTTGGGGTCATGTAATTCCATCCAAAGCAAAGCAAAAGCACCACAACGGATACACACGGTTACAGGAAGCTAATCTCAGCCCTGATCACAGATTTGTCAAAACTCAGCTCAGCTCAGCAGGGATTTATGTTGGACTGACACTGAAGAATTTATCAGCTGCTATCAAAGAAAGCAGCCCCAGTAAACCACAGGAGAGATGAAATAGTTGGGGCTGCAGCTTCATCCTATTTGGCCACAGTATCCCTTCAGCTGCAGCTCCCTTCTGTGCACTGCACTTGTCCATGTCCTGACACAGCCTTTCGGGTGACCAGCTTTGCTGCAGTAGTACGGTCTGGGTCATAAGCATCCATCTGTTTGGGACTTGAGCTTGCCAAAGGAACAGCAGTGAACAACCTGGCACCTATGAGACAGTGGCACGGCTGGCCAGGCGGCCGAGAGCCAGCAGAGGAATGGACGTGCCCAGCTCCAGCTGGGATGCTATGGATTGTTCCTCTGTTTCCCCTGGTAGTTGCCTCTGTGCCTCCTTTTGTTGCTAGTGTTGGTGCTTTGGGGAGTTGCACACTACACTTTTGGTGTCAGGTGAATGAGAGTCACCATCTCCCTCCGTCAGTAACACGCAGTGCGAGGTGCCAGGTGCCCACTTTGGCCTCCCAGTGGAACATGCAGCACTCCCAAGGACTGCCCTGAACACACATCCGACGCGTGGTATCGGCACTCACTGGAGCAGCTCCAAGGGTCACTTTGGAAAGGCTGTCATTCTCCTTTATTGTCACCTTGGGGCTGCAAGAGCAGTTGAATTTCAGCAGGGCACAGATGACACCTAAGGCCAGTGTAGATCCCTTAGCTTTCTACTTTCAGTCTCATTCCATGTCTCTAAATCACACACCTCCAAATTGGTCCCTGCAACACGTGAAATCTGCTGAATCAGCAGCTCTGGGAGAGGGGAGTTATGCAAAAAAAGGTTTCAGAGCTGCCAAATTTTCAAGCAATAGCATGGCACAGAAAGCAGAAGGCATGCAGATAACATACAAGGAGCAAGCTGGAAGGCACTGGAGGTCACTGCACAACCTATGAGGAGAGCAAAGGGCACGTAAGCAGCACAGAGAGGTGAAAAGTATCATGACTATTGCAATCAATGCAAATGGGTCCCCGGGGAAAGCATATTTTTGTACAAAGAGCCAGATAAGAAGTGATGTGATTTGCTATTTATACAGAGGACAAAACACAGGCCTGGTAGTCAGCACAGACTAAGCAGAGCCCAAGGTCAATTGCTGTGTAATTCATATTCATATCAAAACAATTATGGTGCAGAACAGTGCATATCTGCATATGTAGCAAAAAACTGCATATCCCATATTGGTGCAAAAATATTCAGAGCTCAATTAATTAAAATCTAGACCGAGAAAATGAGATCTTGAAATGCTCTCATTGAAAAAGAAGCTGCAAACACAGACCAAGCTGATTATGCAGAAAGCAATGCTGTAGAGAGAGAAACTCAGATGTTTAAATGGATGCATAACTCCTTCCATCAGGAGTGCAAGCTAGCCAGAGCTTTGAAGCATATATTTCCAAAATAAACTCCCTGAATGAGAGTACAAAGATTTTAAACTTTGGAAAATCAGGTTTCATTGGAGTATAAACTCATATTCTCAACTTCTTCTGCAGAGAAAACCCGTAGTCCTAAATCAGGCTGAATAGAAGTAAAAAAAGGGTATTAAATACTCCTTCCCCCGTGCACTATGCCTTTGCAGGGCAAGCCTCTATTTCCAGTTTGTTTTTTTAAGTCAATTCAGGGATTTTCTGAATTGCAGAAAACTGCCCAAATTACGGCTTTTTCTCGTTCTGTCATCACTGAGACAGGCAACACCTGGAGTATTAAATACTGCAGGCATGGACCTCTTTCTGCTCTTGAAGCCAATTGGTACACTACAGATCACATCCACAAGGCAAACTGCTCTTCCACTTCCCAGAAGTAGGGTGTTTATATCCAAATTGCCTAATCAGGAATGGTGCCTTGTTTCTTTAGTCCCAGGTACTCTTGCATCTGTCCCAGCCTCAGCCTCTGCACTTCCTTCTTTTCCTTTCCTTGAAAGAATTCTTGTCTTGGGTTGTTCTCTCCATAAGTATATCCCACTGCTCCCCAGGGAAGTAGTAACCTCCTCCTCACCCCTCTCATCCCAGATTCAGCTGCTCTGTCTTAGAGATATTTGAAATCCATATTAAACCAGTTAGGGTTAACTACACATCTGAGTTTTTAAAGAGAGGATATGAAAATGGCATGTATGTGTGAAATCTAATCTTAGTTAAATTAAATCAGAGACAGGCACTTAAAATTCCTTACTTCTGGATGTGTTTATAGGAAATGGGTCAGTCTCAGTGGCAAAATCACTGGATATTAATCTTTGGAATATGGCAAATGGAAGCAATCTGCATCAAATATTGTAGGAGGGGTAGCAAATTTGGAACTGAGAAACCAACAGCAGTTCTGAGACTTCAGCGAAAGTAAATCCAATGACATGTTTCCATACTGATGAAAAGACCAAGGGATTCTAGCAGTTAACAGGCATAAATATCTGCAAGAGGGACAGTGTATGTCTTTGGCTGCTATTAATAGCTTGATGAAGAGAGAAATCCGTCTGGCTCCAAACAACTCCAAAGATTTATGAGGATCATTCTAAGGCCTATGAATATAAGGCATTTGAAAGTGAGAATTGAAAAAGCGCTAACAAGGCAGTGAGAGACAGATGAATGCTTCTGAAAACTAAAAGTGTTGGCAACATCCAGAGAGAGAGATGCATGGAAAATGATTTAATAATTAGCTAACAAATTTTCCCCCAATAACTGTTTGTTGACTCAAATAAACAAAATTGCTGTTGAATAAGAAGAAACTCTGTCACATAAATGAAGAACTGGTTAAAGAGAAGGAATGTGGTTGAAATGAGCAATTTTCATAGTGAGAGGGATTCTAAATGAAGCACCACAGGAATCTCTGCTCTAGCCTGTGCTGTTCAATATCTCCCTAAATGATCTTGAGAAGAGGATGAAGAGAATAATTAAAGCATTTGCTGGTGGTAAGCTTTCAGGACAGCTAAAATACTGTAGAAGGACCTTGTGGAATGATAAAAATGGGCAGGTGAAATTCAGTAGATGTATTAAGAGTAAAACAAACCCAGTTTTATAATCAAAGGGATGGGCTCTTACTTGACTATGATCTCTTATAAAGAAAATCTCACAGTTACAGTGGGTATTATTAAAACATTATTTTCACAAACAGTTTTGGTATAAATTAGGTGTCAATGACTGTTAGAAAATGAGCAAAGAACAAAACAAAGCCACTATGAAAGTCTTTCTGCGTCCATGTCTTCTTTATTGTAATTTGTGTTGCTCTACTCAACTGAAAACACAAATAGGGGATGATCAAGGCACGATTGTCCTTCTATATAAGAAAACTGAACACATGCAGATCCTTCTGCTTGGAGAAGAGATGACTGAAGAGGGTATAATGAGCACCTTTAAGAACTCAAGTAGCAGAGCAGTGGCTGCAGAGCAGCTGTATTTCTAACTGAAGAGCTGAAAAATCTGGGTTGAGTTCAGCAAAGAGAGATTTGCACTGAGGATGAGCTGTGGAACTTCTCTGGCAGCTCCTGGTTTATTTCCTGGCTTATTCCATACACAGTCTTTCTGCATTTACTTCCACCTCTCACCTCAATGCCTCGGCCAAAGATCCCCTATATGTGTCCTGGAGACTCCAGCACAGGGCAGGACGGAAGTATTCTAACACATACCCATGACAAGCCCAGCCTCCTCGTACAGATGGCATCCACCCCTTTCATTGCACTAAGCATTTCTCGAGATTTGGACTTAAAAGCGTTTCTAAGCTGCCTGTATAGAAATGAATGATCAAGAAAACCCCAAAAGGACCGAGAAAAACCCATATGTCAAAGTAGGTATCAAAGTATTTCCCTATTCATTATCCTCTCGTTATTCCTTCTGTCATGATGAATACAGGTAGTATATGAACACTGACATGTAAAAAAAGTCATTTAACATTTTTCCCCCAGAAAATTGTCAAGAAACATTGTCTTTTCCTAGAACACTCTGAGTGCTGTTGAAGGGTTCAATCCGAAACATAGCCTGAGTAATGAATACATCCATTGTTTCTGTAGCAACAGTAAGCATTAGAAAACTTGGGGAATTCAGACAATGATGCCTTCTCAGAGCTTGGCACTTAACTTGAGAGGGAGTGTCTCAAATAAATTCCTTGTTTCAGAAAGATCTCAAATTTAGTTACCTCTTCAATAAGTAAACAGCAAGATACCCAGCTGACTGGCTTCAAATTATTTTGGTAATTTAGGTACAGCTCTGATAACCTTTAAACTGCAATCTATATGGATGTGCACATTAGATCAGTATCTGCTTTTTTCTTATTAAAAAAAAAGCTACAAAAAACCTATGATAAAGTAATGAAGAAAAATTAAATTCAGTTTAGATACAAGTTAGCATCCAAAACCAACAACTGTTGTATCATGCTTGATTTCACTGATAGCCAGGGGTTTGTATGTGCTAATCTAGAGGAATCATTAAGGAAATTAGATATTCTTTAAAATGTCTGGAGGATATATGTGCTTCCATAAACACAGTACATGCTATAGCTTAAATTGCTAGTTGCTGTTATTAAACACTTTACTTAGTTTTGGACTTGTGGGACAGAAATTTTCATGGACTATCTACACAACAGGAATCTGTAAAAGCTAATTCCCTCCTCCTTGTCCTTTTACCATCATGACACACCACAAACACCTATCCCATCTTTATGACATAGGGCAAGGCTGTATTGGACTGCTCTGGGTCAGATGTAAAGACAAATATACTGATCAAGACAGAGGGCAAATGTATTTCCTATAAGCAACTGTATAAAGGTAATGAAGAGTTATTCACAACTAAAGATATTTTTTAATAATTTGGCTCAAGAATTCAGGCGTGTTGGACTGGAGAGGACGCCCAGGGTCCGTTTCTGCAGTTAGAAGCACCTACATTATGTAGTTCTTTAGAGGAATTTAACAAGCTGACACAAGACTGTCCCAGCCAAGGGCAAGTTCAGCTGTCCCTCTCGCAGGCATTGAAGCTGTATGAGTGCCTGGTGTGCGGTCCCAGCTGCTGTGACAGAAGGATCTGCGAGGCTGATTATAATGAGGGCTAAAAAATCTATTACCTGTATAAGGGGCTACACATATCTATGTAGATAGCTAAATTAGGTATCATTACTTGCCACTGAATCTTGCCCCAGGTTTCAATACCCTCAGAAAGCCGCTGTTCCCTTCCAGCATTAAGTTGTACTCTCCACACTGCAGTTCCTCTTAAGATCCATCTCTTTTTCTCCTTCCTCTCCACTCACTGTTTTTCATTACTGGTTCCTGGCTCCTCTCTCTCCTCTCTTCTTCAAATCCCAATCATAGATTTTCTGTCTCTGAAATCATTCCTGCTAACCTCTTTTCTCCCTTTTCTCAAAGCCAAGCATTTCTTGACTCTGGATTCAAATAAGGCAGCTTCTCTATGCACATTGCATAAAAAAAGCACCTGGGGATCTGTAAGGATGCAGGAAAGGCAGTCCTCCTCCCATTTTCCATCACTCTCTGGGGGGCTGGGAAGGGAAAGAGGCAAGGAAGCTGCACTGCTTAGTGTACATGGAAACTGCAGAGATTCATGGAAGTCTAAGCTGCGATTAACATTTAATAAGCAGAAGCAAATGGTGAAAACTTAATCAAACTTGAACACATATTAATGGGAAAACGCAAAGTTCACACCTGGCATAAAGGGTGCTGTTTAGCAGATGTGATGCCTTAACCTCAAATTACAAAGGCATCAGAGCTTTTAATGAAAAGTAATCATCTGTTGTTTGCAGAATTATTTTTCCCCCTGCATTGTCAAAGATTTGTTGACTTAAACTGTCCAAAAGTACTAAACACAAGCTGTGCTGTTCAGTGATAAAAGCCAAGGTGTGGGCAACTTGGGTAACTGGTGGTGCTTCCAGACACTTTATCTAATAGTGCAAGCTCTTAGCTACATATATATAGCATATAGATATGGATATACACATATGTGCATAGAATGTATCTATATATACACATATACATATATATTCAGGACCTTACATTCGAGCCCTGACTAACGTTGCATTTGATCCCTGTTTATGCATCACCAATTGCTCCTCCCAAAACTTCATTGCTTCCAACTGAGCCACAAACCCTTGGCCCATCCCCTTCAAGATGCTCCTGGCAACGTGGGAAGAGATCGTTCTCCATGGTGGCATTTTCCTACTGGCACAAGACACCTTCAGCAGCAGTCAGGATCTGAAGGTTTAAACCAGCTGTATACTTGGAGAACCCAGAAAATAAAAGGCACATCCACATCCTTTCAGGTGCTAGGCATTTAGTTCAAGGAAGATGAAAAACTATGTAATCCATCGAATATTGCTTTTAGGATATTTGCTCTTGCATTCCCATTTACTTTTAACACGTCATCTCTTCACAAAGTCAGGCTCTCTCATCAATTTGCAGGTTCTGCATTCATGTTTCAGAGGTACCCAACTGCAAGTGCTATTTTTATCAGGCAATGACAGAGTATTTGAAAATGACAGCACATATGACAGGATATTGAAAACTGGCATCTTTTCCCTCTACATCCAAGGAATATCCAAAGTAGCCCAAATAGTTTGACTCATCTGACCAGTAAAATGCTGTCGTCCCACTGAGATCAATGGGGTTATGTTAGCAGTGACTGTGCTTTTTAGGCACTAATGCAGCACAGCACTTAAATATTTTGCTTATCTATCTCATTTTTTGATCTGAGGCTAAAGGTAATTTTGTATAGAAAAGTACACCAGAATGTGAATGTATAAAATTGCAGCTAACATCATTGCTCAGCGTAAAGGTGGAATCAGCTTCAGATTATTCTGCCTCAAAAATTAGTCCTGCTTTAAGCAAAACACAGACCAGAGCGCTTCAGTGAATACCAGTAAATTATTGAATTGACACTTTCAGATTTGCTATCTGACTTTGCAGCAGGAAAATCAAGGGATTCTCAGTTATTATGATAAGTACATACGTTGTCTCAAAAGTCACATTTGACCTAGAAAGATTCTATTTTTAAATATGCAAATAGTGCTGGACGCAGAGATTAGTTTTCCAAAAAGGATGGTATCCATTTACTTCGAGAACTGGGGAAAAACTGCCTTTATTTAAGGGATAAGACATTTATAGGCCATGTGTGCATGCAAATGTATACCATATTATCTTGGGTAAATCATGGATGTCATCTATACAATAGGGCAGACACACACTGAACTGACAATTTTTAACTCCGAGTCCTGGAATTCTGGTATTTTACAGGTTATAAAGTAATTAAATATAAAATAAAGCATTAATGGCACACAACCCTGTTAAAATGCTACAAGCATTTATGGAGTATATCACTGTTAAAATGCTCTCCATTAAATTGCTAATTATTAAACTCATTTAAATTCAGTCGAATTGTGTTTCTTCACACAAGTGCCTTAGTGACTCACATAAAAACATGTCAGTAGTTTCTCTTCAAGGACATCAACACAACGATGGTTTTTTCCCCCCACTCATTTCGGAAAAAATGCAAAGTATCTGTGACCCGGGCACCTCAAGCAATGCCCCCTAGAAGAGCTGCAGGGTACACGCTGACAGGAGGTTTTATGTTTCCCCGTCTGTGGAGCAATAGACTGGCGTATTGAAGCCAGGCACGTGCCACAGTAGCTAATTCGAGAGAAAGCTGTCTCATAAAACCTAGTAAGAGTCTGCTGAAGACTGCAAACAGCAAAATTTTTAAAAGTTTGCAATGGTGTTGCGCAGATTGTCTGCTGTGTAGAAGTCTGGATACTTTTATTGAGTCAGGCTTAAAAATTAACCCAGTTTTATTTCTAAGAATACAAGTCTATTGTTAGAGAAAATTAGCTCTGCAACTCTGAATTCTTGCTGTTCTAAAAAAAAAAAACCAAAACCAAAGCCCGGTTTCATTTAGCATAGCAATGTTTGCAAACTGACACATTGTGAAACTCACGGTGCTTTCTGCTGATATTCAAGTGGAAATTCATACTCTTAAGCTCATGCAACACTTGCATTATGACAGGCAAGGCTATGGCTAACTACGTATTTTGCTACATGTTTGACATTGAACTCAAGTCTGTGGTGCACCTTTAGAGCAGTCTGAGAGAAGAGAAAGCTTAATACTCCGTGGCAAATTGATGTGAAAAACCCACAACATTATATGTAAAATACACCAACCATGAGTTTTGGGAAAACCAACATGCCAAACAACTCCCATCAATTTCCACATGACTGCAATGGAGAATTTTCAGGACCAGAGTATCTGCCAGGCTTTTAGGTACAGGAATTCAAACAAAAGGAGAAAATCCAGCTTCCTCTTTCAAGGCTGTAAGTCAGTTGGTTGTGAAGACCAGGGGAAAATGGTAATTTCCAATATAAAGAACTACATTCAGTCAGCATTACCGAAGATCTCTCTCCTACTGCAGCATCGAGTATTCACCAATGCCAAAGCTAGATCAGCCATCCGATCCAATATAGCAAATTACACGGCTTGGTAGTTTGATTTTAATATGACAGTTCCTGTAAACTGGTTATTCCTGGTATGAGGTGTTTAATTAAAAGGCAAAGATCTCAAAGTCAAAAAACACCTTCATAATTCATGCTGCCGTGCCTGGGTTTTGGAAGCTGGCATAGTTCCAAAGTGCCAGTTTCCCAGTCTGGTCAATTCCTATTTCAGTGACGGACAACTTTCCTGTAACTCTGACAATTACTGACTGCATGAGAAGTGGGTGCTTTTAAAGATCACCCTTGTATTATTACAACATATTCTGAAAGTAGGGTTTCAAAAACATTTTGAAAAAGCCACAGTAACACTGCCTGTGTCGTGGAAGTCCCTCAAATTAAAATCTTGACTTGATCCCTCACATAGCAGCTAGAAGAACCAGAGTAACCAAAAGGAACAGCCCTGAAGAGGACAGATTTATGCAGTTGAAGGCAGCTGTTATAAATTAAACAAATCTCAGTTTATCTTAATTGCACTGGAGACCTTGAACACAGTTTAAAAAATTAAAGATTAGCTCAAGATACTGCATTTTTTCTTCACCTCCACCATACCCTCTGCCTGATGAACTCCAGTCCACTGTTCTTGGAGCCACCCCACAGAAACCCATTCTATAGTAAGAAGCCTCTGTGACAGACAGATTCAGGTCCCAACCCTCCTGAGTCTGAAGTTCCTGTATGACCTGCACTAATAATTCAGTAAACCTCTGAAAGGCATCACTCTCCAATACATACCAACATAGAAGTCTTTCTGAAGGATTATTTTCCTCATAGACTGCATAATGTCTTCGAAGAAATCAGTTAAGGCGAACAAAATTAGTACGTGAAAAGCTAGTTCTCGACCTAATGTCTAAATAAGAGCTTCTGTTTGAGTCTAGCATTTCATCTCACACACCTGATGTGCATTTATGCTGGGCAGGCCCATGTAGTCAACTCATCAGTCATGCTGAGCACCAGCCTTCCCGTGAACCAAGCTTAATATACTAACACCAGGAACTCCTTAGGCTTTAAGTTTCTCTGTTTTAAGCAATGCACTTTGCCTTTCCTCTCATTTTTCCCAGCTGCATTTTACAGCTGTTACCAATAGGCCTCCTGATCAATTCTTGATTAGCATTACTATTGCTGGGATTCATTCTAGGCACAAGAAAAACAGGTAGAAGTCTATGGCAGTTATGCTCAGACAATGAAAGAAGCAGGTCCTCATCCCCTATTTTTACTTTTACATCTTTTATCTGATAAGAAAAGTGTATCACCCCTTCAAACATACAAGACACTTTAGGTTAAAGGGTATGGAAATAAAAACCACTCGTGGTTAAAAAGATGAGAAAAACAGGGCTGAACCCAGTTAACATAGTGACACTACAAGGTTATTAATACTTCTGCAAATTGTTTCTGAGAGCAGGGTTATCAACTTGTCTGGTATTTATGGATTTTTGTTCATTAAGAGGATTGGCATCTCCTGCTCTTGTAGGGCCCGTGACAATGGTCTCAACAGAACTGCTCTTACAAGAAACCTGGTGAGCCCTATGAAACACCATTTTAATCAGATGCAGCTTTTTGTTGTCCTCTTTTTGCTCACGGAAACTGAGGCACAGAGATGACACAGCTTTCCAAGGGCAGGCAGATGGCAACCTAGAGAAGGAGAAGTCCCTGAGCATCTGGAGCACCCACCCAGTGGCCCAGCCATGAGCTCAGGATGCCCTTAAGACCCTCATGCAGGTAGTTGAGCAGCAGCAGCATGAATATCAATGACTTGTTCATGCTTGGTAATGCACTTCTTTTATTTCTCAAGTTTGAAGGAAGCAGGGGGAAGCAATACAGAAGAAAAGGCAGATGATGTCCCCAACCCTGTGCTGAAGGGACTCTCTTGTGGAAAATGAGGACGTTCAGAAATCTGTGTTTGACCTTCTACAGGACTGGAAAAGGCCAATGTGACCCTGGGAGCGCAGACACCTTTCTGCACTCTTAACAGCCTAAGCAGCCCCCTGCAAATCTTTTATGGACAGGCAGCCACACAAACCAGTTTTAGCTTGTTCAGGCCTTTTAAATGGAAATAAATTCTTCAACCTCTCTTATCACTGACAGAGCACTTACCAGCCTAAAAGTCTCATAAATGTATAGCTGGTGTTAAATTGCCCTCTAGAGGAGACAACACAGAGGCAAGAGAATGAAGAGCTGGAAACCAATTGTAGCAATTTTTTTTTAAAGCAGAAAAACTACCACAGTAATGCCATGCTGTTCTTCCAATACATCAGGAGAGAAATCTCATTGTACAATTGCCCTTCGTTCCATTTTGCTTCAAGGGCATAAAATCATGTACTACAAAATAAAACTGTGTTGTAGTTTCAAGATGAGGAGATAGATCTTTGTGGATCAAAGGTGGAGTTCTGTTTTTCAGACAGGGAGATGCACTCTTCATTTGTAATTTGCTTTAAGGAGAGCAGGATGAGTTTTTTGATTAGAAATGGATTTCTACTGATCAGAGTCAACTCTGTTGCTTCACACCCGTTCAATTCTGAGGTTTTCAAAACTTTATTTCTCACCATGCTCAATTGATAAGGTTTTGCAAAAAGAATTCCTAGGGGGAAAAAAATCACTAACTGTTGCATTTTTTTGTTCTTGCAACAGGAATTTGTTAGATTCCTTTAATTTTTCCATTTTATAGAAAGCTGTCTTTAAATTTGAAAGAAAAGCTATATCCCTTACCTGGACCTTTTCATCCTTCCTAAGCCTGCCTACCCATGTCAAAAGGAAACAAATAGTATTATATATCTTAGGAGTAAAATGTGTGATAACGGCCACCTGGTTTAATTTAAAAAGATAAATAGCAAATCAAAGCATTTTAGCCTTCTGTAATACTAATGGAGTGGGAATACAACACATAAGAACAAGTACTGAGGTGAATGGAGGTAGAAAAACACAAAGAAACAAAGAGAATTCAAAAGGCTGGGCATCTGGGGGAAAATTCATGCCTACTGAAGGTTTACCGCTATGAATTTGTATCAGAGATGTTACATGTCTCATTTTTTTGGAAAACCACAAAGAGGTATATTGTCACATAAGCTACAACGATGCATTAGTCATAAATTATTAAATGCAGTTAGGAAACTTGTTAATCTTTTAATGCAGTGTTATGTTAAAAAACCCCAAAAAACTAGAAACAAGCAATTCCGGTTGCTATACCTGCAAAGATGTACGAACCACGGCTACTTCACCAAAATAACAGTGGCAACATTACCGTCCATTGCAAATGATGAGACTGAAAAATGAGAGGAAGCTGGAGAACCCCAGGTCTCTGATATGATACAGCAACATGAGAAATCACCTGGCTCACACTGATACATTTCCCAGGCACCTGCCCTACCCCTTTGATGGATATTGCTGGTCCCAAGGCAGGGAAATCTGATGCACTATTAATTAGTTTCCAAATTGCTGTAAATTACCATATTCAAGTAAGGTGATTCCTCTTTCAATGTACCTTAACATAACAGGCTGAAAGCCTGATGTTCCAGGAAAACCATAATGAATAGACTGGATGTCCTTTGTACAGGCAAGGAAAATCAACTGGAGTTACACTGACCTAAATTTTATGAGTATCATCTGTGTTGACCATTAAAAATGGAAGTTACAAAGTTAATTACAGTAACTATTTTTCTGTGCACATATCAGTCAGCTCCCTCAGTATTCATGGGTGCATCCCATTAGGGCCCTATGAATGTCCAGTTTGCTTAAGTGTTTGCCATCCTGGTCATTATTCACAAGAGATAAGACATCCTTTTTCCAGACTTTTCCCTGGATCTCTGCAGACTGGGATCAGTTGCAGCTAATTTATGCTGTCCCTCTATTTGGGAACAAAGACCTGTTCTGATTTGCCCCCCTCCCGCATCTATGTGAGAAGAGAAATTTATCACCTCGAAATTTAAACAAAAATTCTAAGTATAACTCTAGAGCCCTTGGTGCATTCTGAAATGAACTTCTTTTTGTAATTACTTCAATCCTGAGACCCATGGTAACAAAGGGCAGTTGACGTCTGCTTAACTCATACCTAAATATTTAGAAATGGTTGAGAGAATACGAACAACACAGAAAGAGAAACATAACAAGAATGCAAACCCATAAATCCGGTGTGGAAGACACGTTATTTACATCACATCATATTCTTATGATGCACGAGAACTGCCTAATAATTTGATGGGTGCATTTCTGGAATTGTATATAGGATGTCTCTGCTGCCTCTACAGATTACAGATAGGGGCACCGTATTAGTGTGGGGATGAGAAAAATGAGTTAAGACATTCATTTTACAAAGCACTAAAATAGAACCATAATATCAAATCAATGTCAGCTACTGTAAAACATGCATAGTAAAAATGTGATCAATTTAGGCTTACTCATGACTTTGCTGGAAAGCTTTCAAGCTGATTTGAGTAAGAGCATCATATTACAAAAATGGAGCTGAGCTTTATTTGAGACATTTCATCCAACCTTCTCCTTTTAGGAAGACTTTTGTTAGTGCCTACCAGTCTGCAATATGACCACCCTTCAAAATCTTCCGCAAAATACTGTGTGAGAAGCTGCAGGTGCTTTCAGTGGGCCAGAATGGAAGCAGTTCTAGCACAGCAATTAATTTCCATCTTCCATGCTCTCGCCAGGTTCTCAGAGATCATTTAATGTATTAATGTTTGGCATTCTTTAAATTCTCTCAACTAAGTAACCAGAAGAGTGCCATTACATTCACAAAGTGTTAAAAAGTGAAATTTTGGGAACAAACACGGGGGATCTGGAGTTATTGTAAAGAGAGGGAACAGGCTTGGTGAGGTAGAAATTTGCAGAAAATAAGGCTTCAATCATCCCACTGGCTGTGACGAAGAATCTCATCCTGTGCCAACCACAAGAGTAAGCTGGTCTGCTTGCTTGAAACAAATACACATTGCTGCACTCCCAGGCATGACAATAATATATCCGTGAAAAGAAAACCACCTACGCAAATTAACTACGTGCCAGCCTTTTCCTGACATCCATTTAAGGAAAATACTACAGCCAGAGAACACTCTTAGAGCAACATGAAATGCAATTAAATGAGAAATCAAGATCTGAGGTTTGCTGTACATATCATTCCTTTTTTCTTGGACGATGGTCCAATCCAGGGAGGCTGTTTATCAACAGCATGAGAGAACGGGTCTTGAAAGGAACAACACACATTTGTTACTGTGGTACAGCGGGCCTGCTGTAAATAACATGGACTAACAAACCAGCCAGCAGCAGTAGCTCATGGGTACTGGACATTTTTAGATGGGCAGAGTAAATCTCTTGTCAGAGACGTCAGAGATAAACCCCACTTCATCATCTTTCCCCTTCACTGAAGGAAATCAGTAAGAGCAATAACGGAATATTCATTTACAGAAACACCTTTGAAACACATGTTGAAGGACTGATAGAAGATGTTTGCAGAGTATTTTGTAAACAATCTCTAGAATCATATAAGAAACTTAATACAGTGTATCTTGAAAACCTATGCATACACTTAGCTTACACAGAATAAATGTAAACTACTAAGCATGTTCTTCTCAACTTCTGAACAGCAGCTGTGTTCTCCTGGTGACAGAAGCATAAATACTATGCTGCATCCTACAGTGTTGTGCCAGCGCTACTGGTAGTGTGCCCTTATTTTTGCATATCTTCGCAGAAAAGTGAAGTGACCTTGAGACATCGAGATTTTTCCTCTAAATCTGTCAGTCCCAGCAAAACTGGGCTCCCTCCTTGAAGAGATCTACTCCCCTTGTCTGACTGAAGGTCCACGGAGGTGGGCTGTGTAGCTGTCCTTTCTAGGGTAGCTCTGCACTGATGATGTCCAGAGTGAGAGACTGTGAGAGACTCCCTGCACCTCAGACAGACATTTCACAGCAAAAAATTCTACTTATTTATGTTCTTTGTTACCCCTGCAACCAGTTTTGTCCAGATCTGCACTTCCTTATCTGGCAGCCGTAGAACTGTTCATAGCCTTGGGGTCTCCAGAGCCAGGACAGCGCCCTATCTTTTATCACCCCTTGCCGGCATTCCTCTGTGCTACGTCTCATTTTTTCATTTCTCAAGGCCGATGCTATCGCTCCAGGGCTGTATTTCTCTACGCTACATCACTGTGTTAGAGCCGTAAATATCTCATTCCACATATAGAATAACTGTCTGCGAAAATATCTATACAGAACCATGGCTGTACCACACAAAGACAAACAAATGTGAAACAAATTAACCACAGACACCTGGTCATTTAGAGAAACTGCTGTCACAGCTAGACTAACTGAAACCAAGCCACAGGCATGTCAAGAAAAGCTCAGACAGAGCAAGCCTGACAAACCACAGTCACGCTGCCTTGCAGATTCAACACAAAGATCACGGTCTGCTATCTGAGAACAGCAATCCTGTGCTGCAAGGACAAGGCTTGCATTCCTAGATCTGTACATCCCGAATCCTGGTTTTTTTATCCCCCTTCCTCTGGGGGGAAAAAAAAAAAATCTTCCTTCTCGAGTGAACAGATCAAATCGCCAGCATTTAACTTCTTCTTTGGAAGTAGCTCACTTGCTCCATGCCTGCTGATATCTTACCCAGCAACTCCCACTATTGAGAGAACGATTGCGATGGGCTCACCACCCATCTACAGCCACACAGAGGCTTCTAGGGCAAGCCAGTGTGTCTCCACAGGGAATCCCTTCCTGAGAGGCAGAATGAAACAGGAGAATCAGATTTGCATTCAGTGTTAATCAGCACAGATTCACTGCGATTAATGACAATGAACTTACGAGACATGTGAGAACTATTAAAAATCCTTTTGTTCGTGTACAGCAGGAATTTTTACTTGCAATTCCACCTTCTAAAAATTCACTATTTGAGTTCTTTGAATCGTGTTTGAATTTACAGCCAGACTCGAAGGGCAGGCTTCTGGTCTCCTAGTCAGTGCTCAGGAAGCGAATAAGCTCCTGCAGGACCACAGGGTGGGTTCATCCTCATTGCCTTCCCATTCACTGAGCACAAGCACAGCACCTCTGAACATTTGAATTCCTTAGGGGAATCCTCAATGCCTCTCACAGATCTAAGGAAGTAAGGAGGAGTGGAGGTGGGTTTTGAATAACACTACACAACTAAGTTCTTTGACATTAGGGATTCAAAACTACAGGTTTTCTGTTTTGATTCAGGCATTCAAAAAGTCATTTAAAATGTTCAGCTAAAATGGCAAAATGTATGCAAACTTGTGACTGTTACTGCCCTCAGATGACTCAACCCTTTTCCTCTCATAGTGCCCTGGTTACTATTGTTTTGCCAAAACAGAAATTATCCACTCAGATTAATAATTGTGTCATGTCTAGGCATGTTAGTTAATAACTCTGAGCTGCTATTACCTGCTCACTACCCATCATAGCCCAAACTGCAGCGTTGGGTGTCTTGGTTTGCCTATCTCCAGAGCACTGCATGAAGATGCTGGACGTACCATGGATCATGCCCATGAATATTAGAAGTCCATGTTTAAATATCCCAACTTGATCTCTCATTAGAATAATGGTATAGAGGCCTCAAGATTGTACATCCTTGATGTTGAGACCAAATTATTTTAAGCCATAGCCTCACGCTTAAACTGCAGCTTCACAAAGAGACTGCGAGATGAAGCACAGCCTTGTAGTCATTGCACCAATATACAACTTAGCAACGCCAGCACTTTCATACTTCTGTTTCTGAATGCTGCTTTGGCACCCATGACATTGCATAGTCCTATTTTTCAAGAGAAATTTCTGCTCAGCAGCATTTTGGGGATGCTTTGTTTGGAATTTCAGGAGCTTTTCAGAGACCTCTCCTTTGCTGGTGAACGCCGGCAGCAGATGGCTAGAGCTTTGTGTCTTATTTTTAAGATGCTCACCCAAATTATTCTGTTGTCTCCATTCTGGTATTTCTCAGTGACATAAGTTTTGACTTCATTCTGGTATTTCTCAGTGACATAAGTTTTGACTAAAGGTCTAGTAGTCAGTTGAAGGACTTCTGATGTCAGTAGATGCTGAGTTATTAAAGTTGTAAACTGGAACACTTCTGTGTCTTATCTTTCTGTCCCATTCTCACACCACACAAATAACATGAAGCAAGTTTTCATTTCATTAACAAGAATTATTGTGGCAGATTTTGTCTACAGCCATTGCTTCATGATCCCCCACATAATTCTTCTTGCTGATTTTCCTCCTTGCATCCCTCCTCAAATTTCTGTACAGCCAGTCAAGTACACTAATACTCTGCATTATTTGTGTCCTGTTTCAAAATAATCCATCTCAGTCTTCTTTTTCCTGCTGGATGGTTTCCATCAGGGCAGTTGCTCTGTCACTAACTGTGGTAGGTTTCTCCAACCAGGCAGTCATCCAAGAATCTGGAATTAAATTTGACTCATGTTTTCAAGCATGATTCAGGACATATTGATTTATCCCTGTCAGGATCTACCTTCAAGGTCTTTTTAAACTACCATCCACCAATGCTATAAGCAAACCATTTTTGTCATTTCACTTGGGAATGTGATTTAAACAAACATTTTTGGTGTAAGGCCTTTCACAAGTTCTCTCCTTGGCAATCGTTTCCTGCACTGTTTAAGCACATCCAAAACTCAAGTCTAACCATCTGGAGAAGTTTAACTCTTTATTGCTAAAGCGTAGTTGACAAATGGAGATTACTGAGCCTACGTGGCCAAGACTGGCTATCCCCAGACAGCACAGGCCTCAGCACATCCCCATGCTACCTGCAGTGCAAGAGGCTTCTCCCTGTGCATTGCAGCGTGCCCTGTGCACCAGAGGCTGCCCGCACAAAATGCGAAGTTTTCCATATACAGCTCAAAGACGGGGCAGAAAAGCTTCCACACAGCATTTGTGGTTGTGACAGTCACTGCACCAACACACCTCTGGCCAGAATGCCTCGTGTCGCTCTCAGAGAGGAGAAGGGACCTGGAAATGGGTTTGTCTGCGATGGAGGATGGGATGTACAGGCATTCCAAGCTGATTTCTTCTGTTTTAATAACCACTATCGACCCTTCTTGGGGGAGCAATTTCCTGGTGCTGGCAGAGGAGGCCTTCAAGCAGCCAGCCTCTTCAATACAGTTCATTAACATTGCTAAAAGTCAACTTTTACGACCATCATTTCAGAAACATCCATACTTACAAATCATTTATTATTTCTGAGGAGAAGATCATGTTTGAAAATTAAGTGAGCACCTAAACCCAAAAGGCTCTGTCTCAACTTCATTTGTTTCAGGCAGAATGCACATTTTCTTAAACCATATTTCTTTGAAGAGGCGACTGGTAACTGACAATTCAATTAGACTCAATATTTTTCTATGAAGTTACTTTACAAACACCTTGTCTAGCTTTAATCTTTTCAAACCACACTTAACAGTCTACTTTATGAAGCAGTCAGGCATGAGCTTATGGGTCTGCTGGGCCATAAAATAAAAAAGTAGTGTCATGAAGATAAAATGCAATGCAAGACTCCACAGCCCATACTCACGTGCCTTTAATGCCAGCACTCTACATAATTCTTATTCTAGTACTTTATACTTCTGGTCCCTCAAATTTTCCCCCAGAGTGCTGTACTAGATAGTGCTGATCTTTCTTCTGTTTCTTGCTTTCAGCATCTCGAATCAAAAATGTTCTGAAAGAGAGACATCAGACCTCTTGGCCAAAGGAAGAGTTGTTTAGGAAATTGGTGGCGAAGTTCATAATGACCAAAAGAAGCATGAGGGTAAGAAGAAGGGGTAAGAAGTGCAGGGGGAGATCACCAAGCAGTGTCCGGACAAGACTCACGTACACAAATTTGCCATATCCCAAGGGGGACTGCCAGGCTTCTCTCCTCTCACCCCATCCCTTATTCCACTGCCTGACATTTTCTGTCTTGTTTGGCAAACAGAGGCTAGAATAGATTCACAAAGAGGGGACCATTAAGGGACAATGAAAAGTGCATCCCATTTACACAAAATAGGATGGAAAAACACCTTGTAGAAAGAACGTGAAGAAGCTAAATGTGCAGTTAAAATTTGTTTTCCCATGGAAAAGATTTAGACAATACCAAAGAACTCTCTCCAAATGAAGGAATCGTAAGCATTTAAACTGAGATAATTAGCACGGTGGACTTCAGAGTTTGTATATTTATATTTACCTTTAAAGAGTAATTATTTATGGATTTCATTTGTATTTCAAAATGGACAGAAAGTCTCCTTCACAAGCCTAGCTTTTCTTTTACTGTGATGAACAGTATTAAAAGTTATTAAAATCTTTCTGAGTGATCAAGTGAGACTCTGACCCCTACAGCTGAGAGACCCTTGAGTAAGCTTAAAATACTTTTTTTTCTTGTGCAAGTGACTAGAGTGTGCAAAGCATTGATAGCATAACACATAAGGCAGACAAGAATGAGTGGGCAAGAAAAGCTTATACGAATGGATCGCCAACATTCTGCGTTAAGACGTGAGTGGTAGCAAGCGAAACAACTTTAAATCTCATTACCCCTCTCTGTAGTTCCTCTTGGTGACTTTTTTACTGTAGACAAAACAAGCAATCTCTGTTTCCATGAGATAATGTACCTAAAATCCCAACAAGTAGCTTCTAGTCCCGCAGTCTCAGTGTGATTCTGGTTAAAAGGACATGTGAATTTTGTTTTTACTTCACTGAGATCAGGATTAAACTCAGTCTTTTCTTCATGCATACTAATTTAGAGAAAGCATCGAACCGAGAGCACATTTCTTAAGTATGGCCTGTAAGTGAATGATCTATAAATGCTTAGAAATGCATTGTGTTGTGCTATCAAAGCATGTACAAAGGATTAGCTGCAAATCTGTGCCGTTCCATTACAAACTTCCGTGTGCTGCAAGCCATCGAGGAGTGAGGCGGGAGTGCCCTCTTGTGTTTACAGAGGAATGAGCTTAATGGTCATCCCATTCAAAATCACTAAGTGGGGAAAATTCATCCACTCCTGTATCAAGCATCTCCAGACTGGCTGCAGGTCAGGTGTACACATATCATCAGCATTGCAAAACCAACTGCTTACTAGTTCAAAGAAGGTTTCAGCCTCTTGTTCTGTCACGCAGTATCCTGCAGCACATTTCTCCTTCACCAGCTCTTCTGCTGCAACCTTCAGCAATCCCTGGCTTTGCACAGGCCCAGGGCCCCGTCCTACGCAGCATGTGGAGAAACACGGGCAAGAGCCACTGCCTCCCTCTCTACGTGATGCTCCCTCCCAGTGCCTGCAAGGCAAGTCCTGCCTTCGTTGAAGAAATGTAGGTATAAAGTAAGATCAAGTCACTGCAGATCCTAGCATGGTCTGTGGTAACTCAAAGTAGGGGGACAGCAGGAGAGGCAGGTATGGAGCTGTATCCACATGACTCCTGAAAGGAGAGGACATGGATAACCTTTAGTCTGCTTCTGCTTACAACCAGTCTGGTAGGCTGGGTAAGGTTTTCAAACTCTACGACAGTCCTAGTATAATATGTACTAATTATGCTAAAGCTACCTTAGTTTATCCCTTACTTGCCTGTAATAGACAAACCCTACAATCAAGCTGTGTCACAAACTCCCACTGCAGCCCATAGAAACTGCCTAAATATGCCAATAAACTGCAGAATCTTCAAGAGAAATGAAAGATATCAATTAACAGGGCAACTGGCAGCAGCCAGGGTCACGTGGTAATTCTGGCAACTGTGGCAGCTCCTGTGGGAACAGTCAGCTGCATTAGAGCAAGTATTAATGGTTTTCACTGTGCATGCAGCTACCGGGGCCACTCAGCAGCTTCCTCAGCCCCATCTGGCATTCTAAGTTCCCCTATGCAACACCAGGCTGCCCCTGGGCAGTGGGCTGCTTGCCTCACCCAAGAACAGGTAGTGGCCAGACCTTTCTGTATCTTGCACAACACCACCACAGGCTTCCAGCTGGGAGTTGCTCCGGAGGAGGCTGAGTCAGCTGGTATTCCCTGGAGGGATGCACTCAGATCTGATCACTGGCGTCTCTGAAAACTCCCCCAGCACTGCTTCTTGAGAGGGAACAGAGAAACAGAGACCCTCCTGATCATCCATTCCTGGCTCCCAAGAAGGCCTAGCTTAGGGATCGCGAAGGATGCCGATGGGATTACACCATGAGGCTCTGGCAGCAGCTGGAGATTAAGGAGCACCAGAGGATTCATGTCTGTAATAGAGCCCCAACTCAAGCTTCAGACCACAGTTTCTCTGATCTGCAAAGGCCCTGTGTTTAGAAATGGTGCGTGCTCATTACCTCTGGCAGACCAATTGCTTCACGTCGCATGAAGGGGATGAAGAAATCTCGTCTGCCTATTAGCTGCATGTTCTGTAGCCAAGGAGAGCATGTTCCCAGCGCCGACAAGGAGTGGCAGCCTTGTCCCATAATTTCCCCACACAGCATATGTAAAACTGAGGACCAAAAACCAGGATGGCCTTGTCTTACTCTGCTATTGAACACACAGAGGGAGCCTGCAAGTTCTGAAACGCTCAGGCCTTTCCCTCTGTTGCCCTGAGAGCCTGGGTAAGTTCCTCTGAGTTTTGGTGAATATTCAAGAGAGCACGACCAGGCAAAGCAGGTTAGATCATGGGAGGGCCTTCAGCAGAAGCCACCTTGTATGAACACTTCCATGACAGAAGGATGCAGCCTCTCTGCTACCGGGAGGTCTGTTACCCGCTCCAGTCAAGAATACCAGGACAGGGCACGTGTGCTTGGGTACATGGTAAAACTTTGGAATGCTATGAGTTCCCTCCTAAGAAGTTATTAACATTAGTTTACTTTCTCTTAAAGTTAACAAATTACTTGCACAGCCGAAATGGCTTATTTGGGTTTTAATGAATATTATCATAGTTATAGGATTAACTGTGCTGCCTGCCTCTTTCTGTTCTTCACAAATACAGACTTCCACCTTCAAACACTGAACACATCAATCTTACATATCCTAGGGCAGAGCACCACAATTGTGTTGCTCATTAGTAGGACCAGTCATAAGTTTTACTGCTCTGAATATAAATCGTTCCTTTGATTTAATTGTATTTAGATAGAGATAATTTCTTCTTCACAGTATGAGAGTAAATATCAGCAAACAGTAGAAAAACAGACCTCTTAAACATCGAATATTGTTTATTTTAATGACCGAATCCTTGCATTTAGCATAATTAAATAGGGGCTACACTGCATTTTGGAGGGATCAAGCACGAGATTTCACATTACATTTACAGCAGCCCGAGTATTAGCTGCTGTCAGGGGACATCACCCTGCTCAACAACTCCCCAGCCCGGAGGTTTTGTTCCCACCACTTCCTTTCTGTTAAATCTAGTGGTTAGATGGTCAGAGTGTAAGTCAGCTCAGGTGGCTGATTTGCTAGAAAACTAAAGGGGAAGAAAAATTTAAAAATGTTTTCTATTGCACCAGGTAGTTGCTTGTGGCAGCACGTAGTAAGTAGCCTGTAGTAGTGACAGGGGAGGAGGGAAGAACAAGGTTATCCCTTCCAGCAGGAGCTGCTAAGTTCTACTTAACTGCAAAGTCAAACCACAGCTACAGAAAGTGCTGTTTGATCTCTCCCTGTATGAGAAAAACTGAGCTGCTGAGAGCAAGACACACTCGCAAAACCTGCTAACTTTTAAGAACAAGAGAACATGGAAACAAAATTCTACAATAAAAGATTTGAGAAATACCTGCGTCTATGCAAATTTCACAGAAGGAAAGACTTATGCGCCATCCTAAGTGAAGACCTGATGTGTAATTACATCTATTAAAATTAATATATTGGCACTGTAGCAAAGGTAGTAACATTTTCCTACATCTTTTAATTTTAAAAAAAATATATTTGTATCTGTTTTAATAGGAATACAATGAGTAAAATAATATGTATGCCTATTTGATTTTCTTATTTTATCATATGAAACAGTCCAAGCAGTTGAAGAACTGTCTGAGAAATATCCACTCTAAAGGGAGTGCCTCTTTCTTACCCAGAGTTCTGTACTTATCATATCCAGATTCAATTCCAGATACTGGAATGTAGTTTTACAACTCCTATTTCGTTATAATAGTTCACATGGTATTTCATTTTAAAAAGAGCAAAGTGAGTACGTGCTGTTTTTCCTTATTCTGTAGAGTGTGATTTTAGGATATTGTAAGAAATACGATACAATTGTAAGAAAGGTTCTGAAAGATGGCAATATTAAGAATAGCTCTGGTAAAAATAATCAAATAGCTCAGCAGCCTTGTGTTCTCTAAGAGCCAGAGGCAGCCCCTTGTTAAGGAACATGAAGATATATTTCCTATTTAAAAGCGGATTTGACACTCAATTTGCCAAGGCTGTACAAATATGACAGCAAAGCCTTATTTCCCCTATGCCTCGTTAATTAATGAAGTGATTGCAAGCAAGAGTAATAAACAGCTGGGTCATACAACTATGAGAAGAACATTAAAAAGCAGGTTGTTCTTCTCCCATCTTGCTACTTGAATGCTTTCGTCTCACCCAAATCCATCCATCTCACCACTTAAGGGTGAGAAAAGCCAGTAAGATAAGTAGCAATTATATAGCAATTAAATAAAACATATTATTTTCCAGTAATATGTTGTTTATGTGGAATAACATAGAAGAGATTTAAACACTGAGGGAAAGATGCTGTTCCCAACCACTAACAAAGACTCAGACTGAAATTTCCCTTAAGTATTTTTGGGCATGCTGCTGCCGTAGTTTGAGATAATGAACGCTTCTGTTAAACAATAAAATAGCTACAATGATGTACCCCTGAGACAGCACACAGAATTACCTTTGTAAACAGAGGAAAAACTAGCTAATTTAACTTAAAATTATTAATATTAATTAGTTTGCCTGCCTTAATACACCAACTTTATCGCTTCTTTTAGGTAACCAAGTGAAGAGGGTTTGAGGGTTTTTCTAGCATAAAGTTTAGTTATGCTTTACTGGTAATTTTAGCCATATAAACTGACTAGATTATGGCACTAAACCAAGTGTGTCAGTAAAAGCAACTATTGTACTTTTAGATTAACTTCGCAGCAGCAGCCCCAAATATCCGCCACAGCCACACTCAACTTCAGAATGGGCAGATACCGAAAACTGAAGATGCTTTTTAAAAACAAAAGTAACAGAACCATCAACGAGAATTTGATCCTCGCAAGTGGTTTGAAGACAAACTAAGAACACTGTCTTGAGGGCACAAAATCACCATTCAAGGCTTGTAAAAGGGCAAAAGGAAGCTTACCTTACATGTCAGAGTAACACTGTTTAGTCATCAAAACTAATAATATATCCCTTTTCAAATTCATGAATCTGACCCCCATGAGGAAGTCCGTTCAGAGAAAATTAGGCCACGTAATTGCATTCATTTTTTGCTCCTGTGTTTAGTGTGAAAAATCTGGGGAAATTCCCTGCACCGCACCACACCACTTTTGAGGCTTTCACGAGGCAAGTTGCTTCCAACTTCTTGAAGATGCTGCAATTTCAACGAGACCAAATGATGCTTTAGAGAAAGCTAGCGAAACACACAAACTTCTAACTGTGGTGTGTGACCTCCTCCTTGAAATTGCTCTGGTGCTAAAAAAGGGCAAGTAGCAAACAGAATTATAATGTTTTTAACAGGTTCTACAGAAATCCAGGAAACTAAAGCCCACTAAGCCTCACATCTATTCAAGGGAAATAAGCAAAAAAGCTTATAATAAAAAGTAGTGTACATCTAGATAATTAGGATCTGTAGGGCAATGGTCAGAACACTTGGTAAACTCACATCATACTTATCATCACGCATGTGATAAATCGATCTAGTGCATGAGTTCCCTAAAGTCTCTTAGCAAATGATTTTAGGCAAACTAAGCAGATGTGTGACGAAAGGTAAAAGATAGAAAACAGAAGGTAGAAGCAAACAGTTAATTTTCACAGTGGAAAAAAACTACCACAGAAATCTGCACGACCTGTACTGGTGAACTTACTGAATGGATCTGAAATAGGTGGTACGCAGAGGGGTAAAAAAACGAGTAATCATTCATTGCTGATGCAAAAGTAGCTGCAGGAGCTTAAAAAGGCTGAGTGAGTACAACAGCAGCACACGAAATTCAACACAGGTCAGTATAAAGCACCGCTTACCGAGGAAAGCAAACACAACAGCAAATGGAAAATGAGGGGCTCTGGCCTTTATTGCTCAGATGTGAGATCCTGCAGTTATGACAGACAGTTCTGTGGAAATGTCAGCTCCATGCACAGCGACAGCCAGAAAAGGACACCAAAGTTTAGGAAGTGCTAAGGAACAAAAAAAGAAAGCGGAGAACATCTTGGCACCTCTGCATAAGCCCATGTCATACCTGCTTCCTGAACACACTCCGTACTCTGGGAGTCCCCTCTCAAAAAGAAAGCAAAAGAAGTTGAAAGAAGATCAACGAGAGCAGGGTCAAAGGTAGGAACTGATTCCCCTGTGAGGAATGATTAAATAAATGAAGTTTCCTCAGCCTGAAGAAGAGATTGGGGGATAGGGGCTCTATGAGGGGATGACTGTGGAGGGAAGGATTGCCCACTGCTTCTTCTAAAACTGTGCAAAAAGCAAACAGAAAGCAGATACAAAGCGAATTAAAGGAGACGCGTTTTCCTGTAACACTAATTAAGCTCTGGTATTGCCATTGTTATTGGGGATGCTAAAATTTTATAAAGGCTCTGGGGAAGACTGGACAAATTTATGGGTAGGAAATTAATGGAGGATTGTTACATTCTCATGCACAAAAAAATAATAACCCTCTAGGAGGTTTCTGAGCTTTATATTCCCAGAGGTTGGGAAAATACTCAGGGAAGGACGTGCTTGTTCTATCCCTACTCCCCTCCCTAGGCATTTACTTTTGGCTACATTTGGAAGCAGAATACTAGTGGGTGGTGGGGGTTGGTAGACTTTTGATCTGACCCTGTACGGCTGTTCTAAAGTTTTTATGATCTCATTTATTATTAAAAAGAAAAAAAAGCACTTGTCTTTCTGTGACACTGAAGTGACTAAAAAAATCAAAGAGAGAGACTTGAGAAATTTAAATAAAAAATTCTGGTATCTGCAAAACACTAAAAACAGGGTCACATTCATAAGCTAAATTGTTTCCCAACTCAAGTATTTTATGATGCATAATGTGAAATATGGCAAAGTCAGCTGAGGAGTTTACAATGAGTACTATCTGTTCTGAAAAGGAAGAAATTAAAGCTACATACAATAGACTTCCTGCTGGGAAGGTGAGAGGGAAGGGAACTCAGCATCCCAAAGGATGCGCTGGTAAAAACCCCAAACCAAACCAAGAGACGTGAGTCATCAAAGCTGCAACGTTATTGGAGAAAATCCAGGAAGCCAGACCTAAAATAGGAACAGAAAGGAAGTGGGGGGAGATAGAAATAAAGAGAAAGAACAAGAAAGAAATTATTTGAAACAAGAAAAGAGAACTTGGAGAGTGTTGCCTAGACCTGAAAAGCAATGGAGGCAGTCGCACCACCAGACTTTCGGGCTGACATACATTTGTGTGGGCCAACACGAGAGAGTCAATCCAGCACATCCCCATTATCTCACAACCAGCACTCCCTGCTGCCAGCGCTGACACTGTGCATGAATGTGCAGCCATGTGGGGAGCTAAATTCAGAAGCGACTCATCTATAAACTAACACTTTATGGCAACCAGGCTTATGGTTCAGAGCAGCCTCAGGATCTCTCTGGGGAGTGGCAGTAGAGGATCAGGTCTTGCTCTACAGCTTGCACCCTCATCCAGACGCCTGGGATACAGGTTAAAGATGTGGAAGCCCGAAGGAGGGGAAATAAAGGCAAAAGAAGGAACCTTACTTTGAAAAACAATCTGCGTTTGTGGTGTACATTTTTACTTTGGTTTGGTTAACTTTTTTCAGACTTGTAATTGTTGCTGCCTACCTACAGCAAAGATATGCTTCACTTGGCCCACAGGCTTGTCCAGTGCTAGCACCCTTGAGCGATGCTGAGAAACATGAGACACATTTCTTTGGGGATAAAAGGTTTGCGTACAACGCGCGTTCAGGCGCTGCTATAAACCTGTTCCCTCCGATCTAACAGAGAGATGAGGAGTTTCCTCTGCCAAGTTCCAAAAGCCAGGGTGCAGTAGCACTGCACGGTGTGAGGCTCCCCGCAGCGGGTGCTCACCTGCAAAGCTCACACTACAGAGCAGCACCCCACAGCCCTGGACAGCCCTTATTCACCTCAGTATTTATAGGCTTCTTATCATCAAATGCAAACTGAAATAGTATCCATTCATACTTTATGTAATGTACTTCTGGCTTGGGAGTCTTTTTTTCCCCAAAAAGAAATTCCAGTTTTGACAGAATAGCATGCAGTAAAAGCCCTCCACAGGAGCTGGTAGAAATGTGGAATTATTTAGCACTTAGTAAAGGAATGGTGAGGAGCTGCCTTCTTTCTTTAGGGCTAATTGAGTAGTGATTAATGGCTGTGATTACTTCACTTATCTTTAACCCCTGATGTCACTTAGGAAGGGTGGGTCAACATTTTCAGTGCCATGTGGCAAACATCAGTTTTGGGGCCTTTTGAATAGGTGAGATGGAAAGATAACAACAGCATAAACTGCTTGTGTGTGCCCAAGTTTGGCTGCTCAGCGCTCCCTGAAGCACTAGCAGCTCTTCCCGGATGCTTACAGCATCTCCCTCTCTCTCCGGCAGAAACAGCAGCTCAAACGGTTGCCGATGGGAGGCACTCGGAAAAAGGCAGCACTGTAGACCTCTTTCCTCATGCCTCTACAGCAGAAAAGGGGCCAGCTGCAGCTCACGCTCAAGATTTCAGACAGGTAAAATGGGATGTATAAGAAGAAAAGCAGAGAGAAGAGTGTCATCCGCTGCCATGGACTGCAGAAGAAAACTTGTTTAAAATTTGTCAGCTGTTTAGTTTTCCTGGTAGTATTAATCTCAATAATTTTAGGAATAAAATTGCCAAATACTTTAGCACCTTACAACTCACTATTCTAGATTTCCCTTATCTGTTCCCAACAGTTAAACCCTCCTAAAAAGAGTCCGTCTTGTGGAACATTGTTTTTTGTCATAGTGTTAATAACTTGTCAAAACACCAAACATTTTTTTCAGCTTTTCTTCATCCTTCCTTGTTTTTCCCTTATTTCCTCAATGAAGTTGATTGATACAGGCAGACAAAAACCCCCACTATTTATGAACAATTAGTGAGAACCTACATAAATGAGAACTTAGGATGTGGTTTCCCATCAGTTTAAACATCACCCAGGCTGTAGTGCTCCTGCTATCCCCACTGCGGCCCAGGTACCTTTCACTAAGACTTTCTTTCACTAACACTTCCACAGCAGTACAGGAGGCAGATTCAGACGGAGACTAAGTCACTTTACAAGGTGCAGCTGTACAACTTCCAGTGGCTAAAGCTGTGGTGGAATAAGGTGAATCATAAAATGGTTTGGGCTGGAAGGAACATTAAAGATAATCCAGCTGAAACCCCCCCTGCCATAGGCAGGGACGCCTTCCACTAGACCACGTTGGCTGGAGCCCCATCCAAACTGGCCTTGAACACTTCCAGAGATGGGGCATCCACAGCTTCTCTGAACAACCTGTTCCAGTATCCCACCACCTTCACAGTACAGAAGTCCCTCCTAAAATCCACTGTTAGGTTCACTGTTGAACAATATCCTTAGACTGTATGTATAGAGTGAAAAACTGCAGAAAACTCTATTTTTTGCCAGCTGTGGGTAAGAGGACGCATGCTACTTCCAAAAAGTAGAAATGGGTGTGCCTGTGGTTAATGTTTCAGAAACACCTAATTAGAGTCGAAGGAAAGTTGAGGCATCAAGGCACAGCTTCACAAGGTTAACCAGCTGGGAGCCCTAGGGAACAGGAAAAGAAGATACTGTGCCTGCGCAGGTTCTGTGGTGTTGGGTGAGAGCAGCTGCTGTGTGTTCCACAGGATCCCTTCCATGAGAGGTCCCGGGCAGGGCCAGACCCTTGCTAGCCAGCTGTTCCCCACCCAGGGCGATGGTGGCCAGCAACCACCCTGTGCATTGTTGGTTCAGGCACCCCCAGAGGTTTAGGAGGTGGCTCTTGGGGTGGACAGCCGGAGATTTTATTGGGCGGGACCCCAGGGAAGAGAAGGTCCAGCATCGGCGTCCCAGGAACCAAGAGGCCGAACTTCCATTCAGCTGGGGATTATGAGGGGGTCCCGAAGGGGGCAGGGTAATACAAAACAACCAATGGGAACAGAGGGGCAGGAATGGGGGCTTTGGTTACATCTTGCAGGGGTACATGAATATTCATAACAGTCGATGGGAGAAACTTTTGCAACAAAGCCGGAGGGGGCTTCCTTGGACCCAACCATGGGGCTCCCTTGGTCTTCTGGCCCCCACCACTACCAGTGCTGGTGGTTCAGCCATCGCAACAATAAGATATAAGAAACAAGTACTCACTCTGGGGCAGCTGGGAAGCTGCCTGGTGGAAAAGGAGCTGAGGGTGTTGGTGGCTGACCATGAGTCAGCATGTGCCCAGGTGGCCAAGAAGGCCAATGGCATCCTGGCCTGGATCAGCAATAGTGTGGCCAGCAGGAACAGGGCGGTGATTGTCTCCCCTATACTCGGCACTGGTGAGGCCACACCTCGAGTGCTGTGTCCAGTTCTGGGTCCCCTCACTACAATAAGGCCATTGAGGTGCTGGAGCAAGTCCAGAGAAGGACAACAGAGCTGGTGAAGGGTCTGGAGCACAAGTCCTATGGTATGTGATTGAGAGTTGGGGGTGTTTAGCCAGGAGAAAAGGAGACTCAGAGGTGACCTTCTCACTCTCGACAAGTCCCTGAAAGAAGGGTGTAGCCAGGTGGGGGTCGGCCTCTTCTCCCAGGCAATCAGCAACAGGACAAGAGGACACAGTCATAAGCTGCACCAGGGGAGGTTCAGGTTGGACATTAGGAGGAATTTCTTCACAGAAGAATGATTAGACATTGAAATGGGCTGCCCAGGGAGGTGGTGGAGTCACCATCTCTGGAGGTGTTTAAGGAGAGACTGGATGTGGCACTTAGTGCCATGGTCTGGTTGACGTGGTGGTGATTGGTCATAGGTGGGATTCGATGATCTCAGAGGTCT
>VZTA01019689.1:9901-22752 GCA_013398855.1 Mohoua ochrocephala
GATTTATATATTAAGCATGACACCTTAGGGAACGGAATGTCTCTTTGGTCAGTGGGGGTCAGCTGTCCCAGCTGTGTCCCCTCCCAACTCTTTGTGACACCCAGACTACTCACTGTTGGGTTGGGGTGAGGAGCAGAAAAGGCCTTGACTCTGTGCAAGCACTGCTCAGCAACAATGAAAACATCCCTGCATTAACAACACTGTTTGCAGTACGAATTGAAAACATAGCCCATATTGGCTGCTGTGAAGGAAATTGACTCTATCCCAGCCAAAACCAGTGCAAAGTGTCTGAGATCAGCCATTACAGACCTTGAGGTCACTCTGGTGAAAATAAAAGTACTTCTAAGTGCTTTTTGCCAGCAGTGAAGCCAACCAGAAAGAGATGCACTTTAGGGGACACAGACCATCTCATGGCATATAATGGCTGTGCCAAACTTCAGAAGTAGCTTTTGAATGAAAGCAGTTGGACAAGTTATCCCAGAGGCTCAGCTGCACATCAAGTGCAAGGCCATCCTCTCCCCTCACCAATCTGCCAACATTTGCAAAAAAGAGGCTTGTGAGGTGCTCGTGGCCATGCTGGGTCACAACATGATGGGAAACCAGAACAGCATGAGAAGAACCTGGCAGAAGCTGCACACATGTGGCATACAGCAAGGGCAGAAACGTGTTCTCTAGGGTTCAGGAAAAAATGACCCTTAGGCTCTAAAAGCTGGTGCAGCTTTGCTTGTCTCTTGAATGATGCCATTCTGGGTGCATTTAAGCCAAAAATGATCAATAAAACTGGTATTTGACTAAAATAAAATCTTGCCGTGTGTATACAAACACAATTAATACTTCAACACATAATTCCATTGAAGTTGCATGAATTTTACCGATGTATTTCTCAAGAAGTATTTTTTCTGTGCAATGACTGAGTGGATGTGAAACATTTTGTTTTTTCCAAATGAGCACCCAGAGTATATGCTCTTCGAGGTTAGAGGCCTAGCTGTCTCATCAAAACAGCATTTTTCATGGTTTCTGCTTGTACTTTCCAGCAAGGTTCTGATATAATAAAAGTATAGCTTTTGTCATAGCACTTATTCATCCAGATTCAATCCAGTGCATACGCATTGCTGACGGTAACAGAGATCAGAGAAAAAGATTGCCCAGCCATATTCCTATTTGTCAAAGGAGCTGATCTTTCTTTTTTAAAGAAAATTTAAAAATAGATTTTAATTTCTTACTTCTCATTTTGATCACCATCAGAAATGACAACCAAGATAGAAGCATAAGCCTCAAAATTCAGGCTTGGTCTGAGCCCACATTCAAAGTTTTGAGGTACTTCAGGATGCTAATTTCAGGATTTTGGTTTCTATCCTTGCACAGATGAAGTCTCACCACATCGTGCAGATACAGGAATAAGGCCAAAATCCAAATCCCACAGGTCCTTTACATTCAGGGTGATTGGGCAGATCCACAACTACAAATTTCTGTAAAATTGCGTGTGATAGTGTGATAGTGTAACTGAATAATGTTCACAACTGATGCTGCTTAGTAACCAAACTGCATCCAGCTTTTCAGATCAACAGAAAAGTTTTAGGATCTGAGCTAGAGTGAAAAGAAGAGCATCCAACCAATCTATAAAGTTCCTATTGGTCTTTAAAGCAGAAAACATCATGAGTGGGTTGTTAGATGAATTTAGCAGCAGGGAAGCCTGCAGCTCATCAGCTTTCTCTTCCTCAAAAGTAGGTACTTATTGCAGTCAAGAGGAATTATTGCTGGGGTTCTCCAAGCATGGTGATGTTTTTGTTATAATAAAAAACTCTGAACAATGCAATCGCACCCCCCACAATTATCCTTTTTGTTTCTCCACTGCAATGATGCACTCTTTACGATGTGCAAGATTTATACTTTGATTGCCAAACCACAGTGCACGGAAAGAGACAAACAAAATAATGGCTGGCATTGCTCGCCAGGTGGACAAAGCAAACCTGAGCAAGGCGCACAGACTGGGTGAACTGCCTTTCTTCACTGACTTGCTTCTTCTCAAATTCATCATGGGAACAGCTTTCCTTATAGAAGCTTGTTCATTTACTTATGATGACCACAAAGTCTTCATCACAAACTCATATTTTGCTTTGAAAGAAAAAGGCTTTTGCAGAAGTGCTGGTCATGCTGTTATCAACAGGACCCTTCTCTTCAGCTCAGGAGTATCTCAGCAGTTTCAGTGCTTTCACAATAATTTTCTCAATAAGCTCCAAATGAAGAAAGAAGCCTGAATAAAACCTGAAGACAAAGCTCTCAGAAGTCCCGTCCTGCATGTGAGCACACCTAGGTGTTGTCGATCTACGACCCTGTGAGGAAATTCTGGGGTTTCCTCACAACCGTTGTGGATCTTTGATCAGGCTTGGAAGCAAAAACTCCTAGGGTCTCCTGGGCATCTCTCTGTCATTCCTAGACAATACGTGGAGTAGAAGGAGAGATTTCCACCAGTATCTGCACACCATCAGCAGTGTTAGTGTATACAGTCAGTTTTCACCTTGTTAGTAGCTATTGTCACAGTCAGCCTTCCCTACATATCCGGCAGAAAACATCTGGGCATCAGCACTGCTGAGCAGCACCATAAACTAACGAATTGACATAATGATCAATAATGGAAGGAAAATGGCTGTATCTGTATCTATAAGCAAAAGAAAAACAGAAGTGTAACACTTCAAAATTAAAATATTCCTTCATTTGTTTCATTATTAAGTATCTGAGAAAGGTAGAGAAGAAAAACAACTTTTAAGTCAAATCCAAAATTGGTCATTTCAGCAGAAACAATTGACAGTACAAGATATAATCACACTTCACCTCACTGTTGATTTGATTGTTGAATGTGCTTGGTGTGTAAAATAATGCAAGCCTATAATAACAGAAGACAGGTAAAAAGACTTCCATTTTCTGTTTTGCTACTCCCTGGCTGGAAGACCAAAAAGATATTTCCAACCTCTAGATATTTTTTTATTTACAATCTACAAAACAGATACAATAGAACAGAATCAAACTGTGACATTTAATTAATATTTGTAAAGAAATAGGACATCAGTAGACAAAAATAAGAATTATATATTTGCCAAGTATACATTTTGTCCCCCACAAAATACATCTGTCAATATTTGAAGGAAATGCAAAATGTCTTTTATTCTGCTCTTGGAATGAACCTATTTCCCTTTATAAAATGTGTTCCATTTTATAGCAATCTTCAGAGATTGGTTCCCCCTATCTTCTTGCTGATTAATGCCTGAAAAATGCTTCTGTGTTTAAAAAAGTAGCACAAATGGGGTGAGGACTGCCCTGAAAATAATCATTTGACAGGCATGTTATTCACATGATACTGATAAAGCCCAGTTTTGTTTTCCTTGGGGTAAAAGGGGCTTCTTCCCTTACCATACAAATAGCATAAAATATGCAAATGAATCTTGCATTCAACAAGTCAAATATTCTGCATGTTTAATTTACAAGTTAACAAAATTCAAACCATTTTAAAAGCTACAACCATACCATAAAATGAAAGACATTGCACATGGCAGAAGCTGTACTTTTGCTCATTGATAAATTATTTTCTAGAATTCACATTAACAACCACATTACTGAAGTGCTCTCTAGCCCTCCAGTGTTACAGTTCAAGGTAATATGTGACAGATTTGAGCATTCTTAAGGAAGAAAATCTCCAGAGTGTGTAGATTGCAGCTTTGCTCACTGGGAGATTACAGTGGCTTTTATATCTGTTACAAACGTGCAGTTATACTGATAACTTCAAAAGTGGAATATTATATATCATGCTAAAATTCTCCACCAGCCCATTATGTCCTTTCTTTGTTTCTTCTGTGCTTGCTTTTTTTTTTTTTTTCGGTGTTTGCTTTTTTTTTTTTTTTTTTCCTTTTTTTTTTCTTTTTTTTCTTCATTTAGCTATTGCTGGCTTGCCAGAGATCTTGAACTTGAGAAAGGTTAGACATCACAATGCTGAAGCAGTTTGTGAGCATCAGCAGATTTAGCTTGTAATTTCATTGATCTATGTGGGCTTGCTGTTTGCAAACCAGCTGCTGCACTGTTTCCCCACAGCTACTGATCTGAGTAGCATTGATTTTTTCCCTTACATTAACATAGCATTACTTCTTTAATGGGCATTAAATGACTGGATGTAAATACAAACAGGGCTTCAACAACAAAAGAGAAAAAATGCATTAGTTCTTTTTATTTAAAGAACTCTATTAATATTTTTCAAAAAAAAAATTAAAAGCATGAGTTATTGATCAAGATAAATGCTATTTTTTAGTGTTGTAATTTCCACACATTTCTTTTGCCAAGAAATAATCTTTTTTCCTCAGTGTTTACTCATAGTCCAAAATGCTGCATTTACAAAGATTGCCTTTTTGCCTCAGTAAAAATGACAAAATAGATTTTTTTTAAGAGTCATCATAGAAAGCAACAAAAAAAGCTCTTCATTGTGCTCATACCAAAACTAGATGAACCCATTTCAGTTTTGAAGGAGATATCATCTGTTAGCTCTCACTGTTTAGCTATTAAAAAAAAAAGAATGGACTTCAGACAGAGTAGATGTGAAATCTGCAGCACACTATGAACTGAGTATCTTACATATAGCATACTTAATAGAAGTCACAGTCTTCCCACATGCTACTTTAGTCCTTCAGTGGGTAGGGTTTTAAATAATCTTACAGATTCAAAATTCATCTCAGAGTAGAAAAGACAGTAGGGAAAAAAGTAAAGCAAATGATAAAACCCCGACCAAACAAACTCCAACCTCCAGAGCCAATTTGCCCAGTCACTAATGAATTAATCTGATCAGGCAAGATTAATCTACTTTTAAAGACAATTTCTGATTGTCTTTAAAAGTAGGTGACAGCCAGCAGGGATATCGATACCAGGAGATACAGGACTGCATGTTGTTCCTACTGACACTTCATGAAGAAGACACAGGACTGAGAGTGCTGGGAAGTACCAGGCAAGAACTCCCAAAGAATACCAGTGGTGGGTTACAGCCTTCTGGGCTGCAGGTGACAGTAGGCAGCAGTGTCAGTGCCGTAATTAAGAGTGCCTCAAAAACACAGATACTCCAGCAACATCTAACAAGAATAGGATTTACTTTTAAGTATTTATGAAGGAGGATTTTTATCTTTTGTGATAAACACAGCTCTTGTTCTGGCCATGCAGCCTGGTTGCCCTGAGGAAAAGGTCCAGTGACCTGACAGATGGGAATTCCTCATTCTCAAGTAACCCTGTCTACTCCTATACCTAGAGAGAGCAAATCATTCCACATGGCTGCTGCAGGGATATCTATTGTATCCTTACTCAGAAAGCAGATAAATTATTCTCACTAGAATGTAATGACATAAAATATGGTGCTGGAACTGAAAATAATCCATAAAATGAGTACCAAAATTTATACTTATCTAAGGTAAAATATATGTGTTGTCAATCTAACCAATCTCTCCTAGTCTCACAGTCTTCTCCATTTGACTAGCTAATGTCTAATGTCAGTTTTAGCAGATATAATTTCCAAATCATTAAAAATAATATTAAGTAACACTGGCTCTAGTGTGAACCTTTACAGCATCCTACTATTAACCTCTTTACACTCGTAGGAGAAGACTTTCAGCGCAAGTTTTTCTCCATCATTTAATCAGTTTTTAGTCTGCTGTGAGATCTTGCCCCTTACCTCCATTATATTTTTCCTTTAATAGTCTTTTATGAAGGACCATATCAGGAACTTTTTGAAAATCCAGATAAATTATGTTCACAAGGTCACCTTTATCTTCTTATTTATTAACTTTTCCAAAGCACTTTAGCAGGTTAGAGAAGTATGCTTTCCCTTCACCAACACTGTGCAGGTTTGACTCTATTAGGTTATACTTATCCATACGCTGAACTATTCTATCCTTAATTAAACTCTCAATCAGTTTCCCCAGAAGCAAGGTGAAGTTCAATGGTCTTAATTCCCACCATCTCTTTTTGGTCCTGTTCTAACAACAGACACCATATCAGAAATTTTCCAGCCATCACTGGTCTATATCACATCTTCCTTCAAGCGTCTTTTCTATTTCATACTTTCTTCTGGTGTATATCCTGCTATCTGCATTAAATTATTTTCCATTTTTACATGAGTCTATCAAATTAGTCAGCCCTTCCCCTTTAAAAGACTTCAAATTTTATATATATATATATAGATGTGTGTGTGTATATATATATTTGCTATATATTTAGCACAATATATAATAAAGAATAAGGTGAAATTCTGTATAACTATTGAACTCTTTTTCCACAGTGAGTATGTAACTATGGCTTTAGTTTGATATTTTTTGTTGTTTTTAATAATTTTCCCCCTAAAAGTACTTAGATGAGCAACAATTCACTTCTTCCTCTGAAGTCATAAAATCAATTTTGCAGTTTTGGGGGAATTTGGGGTTTTATTTTTGTGAATAGACATGGGCCATAAATCTCAATGGATTATTTTCTAGCTTAGCTTTGAGCATTCTTCCTGGACAAAGAGTGGAAAGGAAGGATCAAATCCTAACACCACCATACATAACAACTGGTCACACTCACCAGCAATATCCAATACTGGGAGTTATTAAAACTGGATTTCATATGAATCTGACAAATAGCAGAAGGAAAGAGGTTGTGAAAAGGTATAGATTTGTATTCTGGTCTTGTAGAAGATGTTCTCGGTCTATGCTTTAGGTACACAGGTCTTAATGATCAGGAAATATTGTTGAACACGATTTTTAGTGAAAAAGCATTGAAAATTCCCACTGAAATGTGTACATGGCTAAGTAAAGGTCAGTAAGCTATTGAGTAAACCTGAAGTGCTCACATTAGAGGATTAGAAACTAAGAATTTTCAGCATTCAGTGAAGTCAGTGGATTTTCCTCTAGAATTTGAGACTTACTGTCCCTAGCACTCAGATCTAAGTTCGAATGGATGAGAAAATTGAAAAGGAACTTTTAGTGAAAATTATGGGTTTGGTTATGAGCCAATATAAAGCCAGTATAAAGTCACCAAGTATGAAAGCCCAGGTTTCAAACTATGCCTTGCTTCTACAACAAAACCCAAAGCACATTGTCTTCACCTGGGTTTGAATTTCATTACAAAAATATCACATAGCTCTAACTGTAATTATTAAGGCACAGTACTGCTGCCTTTGTTTTCCCTTCAGATAGAAGTTTCAGTTTCATCTGTGTTCAGAGATTCTATATGCTGCACCGTTAAGCACAGATTTCTGCTTAAATTATAATTCTATCAGCTTTAACATATGAAAATAGAACACATTTTAATGTGTGTGTTGAACATTAAATCATTTTTGCTTCAGGGAAACTCTGGTAAACAGTAACTGTCAAAAATTATAATGACACAAAATTAAAATAATAGAAAATAGTCTGTAACAACAGCTTTTCTAATCATGTTAACAGAAGTTCAGCACTGCGTCTTCTAACTATTCCTTTACAGAAAGCAGGAAGGTTGAGCAAGGAAAGCTCAGGTACACAATTTTACCCCATTGAACAAGAAGAGCTGGAAATTATCTTTGCTACCATTCTTTCCTTGCTTACTGTGAAGTGCCCATCAATCAATGTAGGAAAAATGAGACCAAATTATTATATGTGTATTTTTGTTGTTATGACAATTACATTTTCATTCAGGATTTTTAATATGTAAACATTTTTTGAAAAATATAAGAATATCATTTAAGCACTGTAAACTGGACTAACTTCTGGAAGTCTGCATTAAGTGAGAAAGAAGCTGATCTGAAGAAATTAAACTGCAGCAGAAATATTGACAGGCATATAGATTGAATTACATGAATATGAGATACATACAGACTTGGAGCAGTTCTGCTTAGATCAATGTCAAATGAATTTCAAGACTACCTTTGTTTTTTATGGCTCGTTTTATTTTAGATTTTAATTTCAATTAGTAGTATGAAATAAAATCACTATCTATTAACTTTCACTTACAAACAAAAACCATCTAACTAGTAAAAGCTTATCTGAAGTTAAGACCTTCCATTTTGTGGAGGCCAGGTAACAATACAGTTTACCTCTATCATGACACAAATTATTCAAAAGCAAGAAGTAAAAGCTGATTCTTAAATGTTTCCGCCTATTAACGTGGCACATAACCGATGTACAGAGGCTGTATGTGTATGGTGAGGTTGTATTGCCCCCTATAGTCACTCTGTGTCATCTGGGAGGGGAGTAGGAAGAGAAAGGGAAGAGTGGGAGAAATTGCCAAAAGAGTGGGAGAAATTGCCAAACACCTTTGGCTTGGATTCATACTTTGGAAAGGACATGGTGGGGAACGGTGGACAAACCTTGACACTGCCATGCTATTCAAGAATTTGAATGCACTATTCTCCAAGCACATATAGATGAAATAAAACATACTCCCAAATTCAGCTCAGAAGACCTCTGCAGCCCCTGTGGTCTGGCTGTGGTGTTGGTGCATTTGTTGGCTGCTGGTACCTGCGCTCTGGCAGCGCACCAGGGTGCCAGTGTCCCTGCCCCGTGGACTCAGATGCAGGACGTGGCTGACTTTGATTCACCAGAAAAGGCAGGAGGTCCCACAGGTGGTATCTCTTCTCTTCTCTTCTCTTCTCTTCTCTTCTCTTCTCAATGGGCACATCTTTGGTGGCTGAGCACTACAGGGCCTTTTTACTCCAAGGCACAAAGAACTCTAAAGTTGTGCCTAATTTACGGAGTAAAGATGCATAATGCCTGCCCTTTGAAGCAGCTTCAGCACAGGTACCAGAAAGAGAGAGAAAAGGCTCTGATAAAGGTTCCTCTTCAGCAGTAAGAGCAAATGCAAGGAGCACAGTTTGTTCATGCTGCCCATGGACAGTGGGGTTGTTGCTCTTTTAGGCCTCTGGGCCCAGGTGGAACAGAATGTTTCCCAAATCTCTGCAGAACAGTATGCTACTTTTCACCACCAGCACAAGGACAAAACTGCATTCCTGGTCTTAGATTTTTCCAGTCAAGCACATATTTCTTAACTTTGCTGTCAACTAAAAATTGTTATCTCTCCATAAAATTAATTAAATCTCAGCTGCTATCCTACTACTGTTCTCTTATGAACATAATTATGCACAGTATTCAGTATATATTTTAATAGGCACAGACAATATAACAAAAAGCATTAAATCCTTTAGGATCTCTTAAAAATATCTAATCAACTACTGGCGCTAGTGTGCCAAGGACTTTATGGAAATGGCAAATATTCAGTAAGCTCAAGATCAATGCCATCTTTCATTGGGTGCAAGACACTGTTATCATTATTTGTCTTATTTCTAGGGAGAGCTTTTCTACTACCACAATTCCAGGCACACCTTCAGCTAGAAGAAGTTAGTGCTGCTCCTAAGTGGTGATAGCTCTCATTTTTGAATCTCTTACCTCTTTCCCTCTGTTGCCACAACCATGTTCATAGTGACATTCAAGGGACCAACTGGAGAACTTATGGAGCTGAAATCCTATGCTTTTTTCTTGTCATATTATTTTTAGTTTGGGTCAGTTCTTGAGGCTCACTACATAGCAGCACAAAGACTTGCACAAGGGATAGAAGAAGAAGCAATAGTTACAGAAGGTTATGGTAACTGCCTAATTTTATAGAAGTGATATCTTGTGCCAATTGGAGGGGAGTTTTTTGGTATCTATGCTTTCAAGAATATGAGTTGTCTTTTTATTTCATTTGGTCTGAGAAAAAAATATTAGGAGTGTTCCCTTCCATGCACCTTAAAAAATATTCTCTGTCCAGAAAGAAACAATAGTCTTGCAAAGTAGAGCTGAACAACTTGTTTAGTTTTTGTGAATATATGCCCAGACATAGTCCCATATTAAATCTTTATTTTACTATGATGACTAGAGACTCAATAATGTCTAAGCTACTGATGAGATGTGATTGCTGCTTACCCAGCAGATCAATACTGTCTCACTGCCTCCTGATGTGGAGGGGTGTATCCTGATAGTATTCAAATCTTCGATTATCTTACTCGTAACTGTTAGCTCTCCGAAGCAGGGTCAGTTTTTTGTTCTATTAGCCCCGTAGCCAGCATGAATTCTGCAGGTATGAAGGTATGAAGTTAAGCAGAAATAGCTGCAAAATTTGCCCTCTAAAAATTGTACTGTATTCGCAAGAAGTGTCTCATCTTCTAGTTGTCTCATCTAGAAAATTGACCTTATTCTTGTATTTTTTAGCCTCTCATTTTACTTCTCTTATCTATACAGAAGTACTGTTTCTTACTAGATATCATTGTCTAGTAATTCAGCTAACACAAACTTCTAACAGTTAGGAATTCAGGCTATGTTATTATCGTTGCCCTCTATTTTCTCTTAGCTATGATTCTACACAAACACATGCACAAACACATTTAGTTATTTCACTGATTAGTGGAAAATTCTGTAAGAGTGATTGTTGCTTGTCCATTACCTATTAAATTGCATCAAACATGTTTCTTCAACTGATCGTGTCCAAAGGACATTCAAACAGTATGTTCTGCTGCTCAGGGAAAGGGGACACTTTCATGGTGCTAGCAGCACTCTGTGCCTTCATGCTAAAGAACCAGAAATCACCGTGTGACAGGAATCTGGCCCCATAAATGTGTAACCAGCTTTCAGCTGCAGTGCACTACCTAACTGGTGCAGAAGACAATGACACATTTGGGGAAGCAACATTTCTAAATGCCAAACATACAGAGATGAGCCACTAAATCTTATGAATTATCCATGCAGAGCAGACAGAACATTTGTTTTCAAGGTCAAATGAGAAAGATCCCCTGACCTGTGTGGTAAACTACACGTTAATACATTTATCCATCTTTGGAATGTAAGGGACAAAGTCAACACAGAGAGAAATGATGCAGTGGGGTAAGTCTGTCAAGCTACCAAAATCATTATGCCATCTGTTTTACTGGCATTTTTTATGTCTGTGCAGGGCATACTCAATGAAAAATAGATCTCTTATTCAAATTTGAGTTTCTTCCAAACTAGAGTGCAGTATCAAATATATTTACATTCTTTGGATAACTCTTAATTGATTTTGGTTTATGTACAGGTTTTTTCATATTCATTTAGTCACCTCGGTCACCTCATAACTAATGCAACAAAAAGGAAAACAAATGAATATTAAATTTCTTAAAGGGAAATTGCAGTAGTGTCCCTTAAATTCTTCTGCACTTTTCCCCAGCCTTCACCAGGCAGGATACTGAAAGCTGGCGTGATCCCATCAAAACACTGTGTTTTTTATGGTTGTCAACAGTAACATTTAAAGGATAACAATCCAGAAAAGAAGCAAGGTGGTCACTTGATTCCTCCTGAACACTTTGGACAAACAACACCCAAGTTTGGTTACTACCCTGATGGGCTGTTGAGACACAGCTCTTGGATGGTTCAAGAGAAGGCAATTGTACTACCAGGGAGCAGCCTAGAGAATGAATACTGACTGGAAATGTCAAGTTTAAACTCTCTAATAGCCCAAAGTATCTCAAAAGTTAATGCAAATCCATCCTAAAGCCCTTTACATTAGCAGAATAGGGCAAAAAGGTCCTATTGGGACTCAGAGAACCACAGTTTCTCTTGCTTTACTCTTGCCTTGCCAGGAACAATAGATGACTTGGCTCCTTGACAGGACACTGTCATTTCATCAGCCCCATCACAGGAAAGTCTGAATTTCTGACTATCCCCACTAGCCGTTTTTCTCCCTCCTGCAGTCCCAGAGTGAGAGCCAATTTCACCTTTTCCATTTCTCCCACTAGAGTATGTCAAAATCTGAGCTCTGGAGGGCCCTGCACTCCTCTTAGAGGATTCTACCCAGCAATATAAAGGCTATGACATGTGGTATATGCAATGTAGCAGTCTACATACATTACAGTTTTTCTTAATCATTGGGATAACATTAGATAAAAATAATTTTGAACATTTGCATCTCTGATGACTGTAGAGTGGTAGGATCTTGCAACAAATATTTCAGAGTGTTCATCACTGTGCCTTTTGATATCTCTAAACAGGCAGTTAGTTTAATTTCTTATATATCCATGTCATTTTTCTTTCATATTAATATTCCCATATGACAAGTACATTACTTCAAACTGCTGAATTGATTTTCAAGAGGAATCTTAGTTTACATAAATTGTCACATTTCACAAAATTTAAAAAAATAAAAAAAAAAGAAAGCCAGATTCAGTTCCATCTCTTGTAAGGAGCATTGAGAAGTATACCAAAGCAGGAAAAAAATTATAAGCTAGCAGATCCGCTCATATTGTTTTTACAAGCAGCTGTGAAAAGATAGTCACTAAAAAGACTGATCAAGAAAAAAAAATCCAACAGCTTAATATATTCTCCTCTAGATGGTTCAAGTTTAGAAATTGAGCACATCCTTTAGAGAAACTGAAACTAAGATAACTTCACTTGTTTTACCACAGATACAGCATCTCTAGAACCAGTGAAATATGTCAGTGGTGTGTCTGCCATAGAGAAGTTTTCATTCTGGGAACACACACCAGAGAGAAGCACAAAGTACAATATTACCGAACAAAATTTGTCTACACCCGGGTATCTACTGAGTGTTTTAGATATATTCAGCACTTTAGTGCTGCCTGAAACCAGACTCTGCTCATACAACAGGTTCTGACCCTGTTCATTCTGTGATATGACTGCACTAAAAGATTTCCTATTTGTTTCCTACATTGTCCCAGCTGAATCTCCACTACTGTTTTCTTCATTGCGAAATCAATCTTTGTTTTGTTTTGCCACTAAATATCGGGTTTCACCCTGATCTCTCCTTCCCTTCCCTTCCCTTCCCTTCCCTTCCCTTCCCTTCCCTTCCCT
>VZTA01019694.1:0-30900 GCA_013398855.1 Mohoua ochrocephala
ATTATTGTATTTTACTTTATTTTAAAAATTAAATTGTTCTTATCCCAACATACAAGTTTCACTTTGATTCTCCTCCCCATTCCACTGGGGTAGGGAGGGAAGAAAGGGGTGGGTTGAGCGGGTGGCTGCACGGTGCTTGATTTCTGTCTGGGCTTAAACCATGAAATACGGTAGAGATCTTTTGGCTTATGTGCTATTTCATTGTTAGAGTTTTATTTTGATTATTTTATCAGGTCAGAAATCCTTTTGGCTTTACTATGAATTCAGCCTTGAAGGGTTTTTTTCTCCTCCCAAACCTTTTTTTCTCTCCATGTTTCCACTGTACAGATGTATTGTCATTATTTTGATCCATCGTACAATTCAATCTTTACTGACAACTCAGAATTAATCTTCTTATTGGCTGCTTGTCAACATTATGAAATAATTTCAGAGCTGTCTGTTTTCCTTCACTGATGTTTTCTGTTAAGAATTAGGAAGATCCTATCTTTGTATTGCAAAGAGAAATTATCTTCAGCTTTGAACAAATCTCTAGCATTACCCAACTCCATCCTTTACTCTTCAGTTCTAATATTGATTATTGTAGGTGTTTTGCAGTCCTTCCTCAAACATTTTTTTTTATTTTAATAATAAAGCTCTTGTATATTTCCACTAAACTAAGGCCATGGGCATACATTACTGTAGTATTATTATCTAACAATGAGGATGATTTGGGCTGTTCTAGATGACTTGTCCTGAAGCAGATTGGTGTTCTGGATTCAGTTCCAAAATCTATTACAAAATTCGGAGTTTGCTTTTTAGGAGCTTAACTATCATCTAATAAACTAAACTTGGTTCAGAAATGTATTTAATTTCACTCATTTCAAATCCCTTTTCTTCAGCCTTTTACAGTAAATACCTTCATTTTCACACCTTGTTTCTTCTGCAGTCATTCTCTCTCTCTCTTCTAAAACTTCCTCATTTTGTTGAAGAAACACTTCTTTCCCTCTGAATTATTTATAGTATGATTTGACTGCAAAGTCGAAAGGCCATATTGTTTCTAAATTCGTAACGAAGTTGTTATGTCTTTTTGAAATTCTTTATCTGTCTAAGAAGATTTGAATCCCTTTTTTCCATCCTTACACAGGACTGTGATAAAAAGCATGCTTAAGTTTGTTTTATTCTTATTAATAGGAGTCTGGCCTACATCACCACCATCGATGTTTAACCAAAAAGTAGAAGAATTTTGTCAATAAAATTTGCCTGGGCAAAGGTGGTATTTTTGATTGTATTCTTGAATCATGGGAAGTAATGTACTACACATAAATGTCTACTTCTGCTAGATACACAACTAGCAATAATAAGTACGGTCTTTACATGGGATAATAATTCTCCGGTCCAGATACATTTTTCTTTACCAGTTTCACATGTGTGGGATCTGTCTAGCAAGGCAGAGTAACTGCCTCAACAGTTTGACTGAATTTTCAGTGAGTAGGTGGCATCATGCAAATGAAGACTAATACGTAAAGAAATAGCTGGTGATGTTTGTGGATAGTGAAGTGTGTGTTTAATGAATAATTCCCAAGGAAATGAAAATTGAGGTAGTGCAAGTCCTAATGATACTTTTAACTGCTGGAAATTTTCAGTGAGCAAAGAAGCTGCCCAGACTAAATGAAACCTGTGAAATTGCTGTGGTCTAAGGCCTGTCACAAATACTAAAATACGTATTCCTAGGCCTATGTGTATGTGTGTCTGTGCACACCAGTAAAACACAGGACCTGTCAATCAAGAGTACTAGGAGACTCTGAAATGTGTGGAAGTTACTCAGGAGGGACTTCTCTTCTTCGTGCCTTGGTGTCACAGAGCTTGGGAAACCTGGCTCTTAAATGGGAACACTTTACTTCAAGGTTAGTGATTGAATTTTTAAAATGTACAGTCTCTGCACTCTTTTCATAGATCTGTAGTCCCTAGCAAGTCCATATGGATACATAGGCTGATCTAAAGGTGATCTACCACCTAGCTGCATTTGAAAATGTGATTTGAAAAAGATATTAAGATAAATGCTATTAAAGATAAAAGATAGATTTATGCACATTCTAATATTGGACTCAAGGTTAGGTTTTTTAAAATTTGTTTCATCTTGTAGTTCAAAAACATTTTTCTGAATACTAAACATAATTTTTGCACAAATGATCAAGGCAATCCATAACTCTGTCTTTTACGACACATTTATAAAGCTTTCATGTTTATGCATGATTCTTGTAAAGGGGTTTGAACAGGAGGAGAAAGAAGTTTTCAAACATTGGTGAGCTTCAGATAAATTATTTCATTGATTTACTTGTTCATGTAGCAAATGATTAAAATGGCCTTTGAACAATGTTGCTATTTATCTCCCCATATTTAATTTAATAGATAAATGTAGTCAGTATCAGCAAGAATCTGCTATCTTTCATGAACTTTTTCATAGACATCTATTATTTAAGAGGACAATTCTGCATTTATTGATCATATTAAATGGTATTTTTATTTATTTTCAAGATTCCAGTTAATGTTTTGAAAATAAATTTATTTACAGTAATACGGAGCAAGTAGCAGTCAAGAAATAGAAGAGTACATCACTGTCAAACTTATGTTTTACTGCCCAGTCCTTTAATGGCATGTTTAATTTAAAAAAAAAAAAAATAGGCAATTTTTTTTTTTAAAGAGTATAAATTCTATCTCTAGTGTTTAACATGTAAGGTGACTAATTCCACCTGTTGCAAAATCTCTTGGTTCTCATATCATTCTTCAGATGATAAAAAAATACTTGCAAATATTCCTGTAGCCTGAGAACTCACACTTGAGCTGGGCTGCCAGGCAGCTAGAAATCTTTGGTAAATACAGAGGATCCTCAAGCACTGCTCAGTCAATATTTCTTTTGGAAAAACAGGAGTTGTCTAGGAAAACCTGAAATACTTCTGTGTAGTCTTCTGCAGTCTGCCTGTGAGGCCAGCAGATACAAATATTGCTGAATTGGGATAGAAAGTATGTTGGAAAATCAATCTCTCTTTTTCTCCTTAGTAACTGTGAATATGCCCTCCTACTTTAATAACCAGATTTATGATGCTAGGGTATGACACAAAGAAATTAGCTATTTCTGGGATAATAGTTGCTTAAGCCATATAGAACCTCATGGGTGATGCACTATTTTGGCTTCAACTTAATAGATGCTTACAAAGAACTCTGAATTAAGATAATTCAATGCATGGAAGGTTTCCCATGTCATGGAACATATAGGGTAGGGTGAGGCAAATGCATCCACAGTTAAAATCAGGAGTCATGCCCAAGGAGTAGGTACTTGTGGTACTAACATTTCCAACTTAATAATATTCTCTAGAATAATTGTAAGAAATGATGGAATTTTCTTTTTTTTTTTGCTGTATATGGAGATTGGAAGGTTGAAGTTCTCTTATTTACCAAGTTTAACAGTTAAATACCTCAGCCTTTTCATCAAAACGTCATTTTTATAGTTAAGAATATTTTGTACAAGCCTGGTGGAAGCAGAAAATATGACATGTGACAATGTTCCCCTCTGCGTCTTGTAAAAATGGGTTTTTTCCTTGGCCCTCCTTTTGTTGTTAATATATCTATACAAATACTTTTTATTATCTTTCACAGCAGTGGCCAGATTGAGTTCTAGCTGAGCTTCTGCCTTTCTAATTTTCTCTCTACATGACCTAAGGACATTCTTGTACTCTTCCAAAGTTGCCTGTCCCATGTTCCAAAGGTCATAAACTCTTTTTTCCCTGAATTATTGCAAAAGCTCCCTGTTCAGCCAGGCTGGTCTTCATCTCTGCCAGCTTGTCTTTCAGCGCATAGGGACAGCCTGTTCCTCCACCTTAAAGATGTCCTTCTTAAATTGTGTTCAGCCATCCTGGCCGCCTTTGTTGTTAAGGACTGTTTCCCAGGTGACTCTCTGAATCAGCTTCCCGACAAGGCCAAAGTCCACCCTACAGCAGTCCAAGGTAGAGGTTTGGTTGACCCCTTCCTTATTTCACCAACTGAAACTGAAAACTCTACCATTTCATGGCCACTGTACCCCAGATGGCCTCTGACCACCACAACTCCCACCAGCCCTGTTTTGTAACCAGCAGATTTAGCAGGGCACCAGCCCTTGCTAGGCTCACTTCCCAGTTCCACACTCCAGGAACCTCCTAGAATGACTCCTCTCTGTTGTGCTGAGTTTTCAGCAGACATACAGCAGGTTAAAGTCTCCCACAAGAACAAGGGCTAGGAAAAAGGAACAGGCAATGTGATTATAAAAGTCAGGAAGCATTACAGTATTTGCGAATAACTGAGTTATGTGTTGATAAAGTAATTTTTTGCGTGATGCTTAGAGACAGAAGGTAATTTATTAATTCATGTCTGTTGTTTCATAATATTGAACTGATTGGATTTAGTCTTAAGAGATCAGTGACGTGTACAGATATTGTCGCATTTGTAGGTCATTGCGCACAGGACAAGTCATTAATACTTTTTGCTACTGGAATAAATCCAGAACGCAGTCCTGATATCCTTTTAAAGTATTGAAAACACCAAAAATTTTGAAGAGCGATTGCATACCTACGAAATCTGGGAAAATAGAACAACTGTCATCTTTTGATTGCAGCGCTAGCTGCTCACAATCGAGGATCCTTCTGATCTATCTTATTTACGGAATCCCCAGTGAAAGAGGAATACATATGTGAAATTAGTCCTCAAGTAGAGTGGGATTTCTGATTGTGTGCTTTCCAGAAAATCCCGTGACAGTATGAAATTCAGTCTTGCAAATCAAGGCTTCATTATTTAATCTAACACTTAAGGCGCCTAAATGAAATGAAGAACCTTTAAAAAACCCTATTAAAATTGCCAAAAATATGTCCTAGAATATGAAGAGGAATAATTAAGGATCTAATTTGGCTTCTCAGGATATGTGTCTGTGTGCAAATATGGCCTGTCTGTAATCACTGATGCAGTTCCTGGTGGGTAGATGCCTGAAACAAAATTGTTGAGCAACAGTGGCTCTATTAAGATGCTGATCGCCTGTAAATGGATGCAGAAATGCTGTTATGACAGGGCAGCAGAACTGATCCTTTTGCTGAATTCTTGTGACATAGAACAAATTGAGATTTTTCTCAAGTGTTACCCACCAAAAAGCAATCTGTTCCTGATTTTCCTAGCTTTGTTGGGTAGTTTTGGAAGGTTGATCACTCACAAGACCAGTTGGTATTGGCCTATTTTGAGGTTACTGTAAAGTTGAAATAGGTTAATAGATTCTATGATTGCTTCTTATTTAAAAATTATTTTAACTCGCATTGCAAAATATTGTTTTAAGGTTGGGGTTTTTTCAGGATAGAAGCTTATGGGTTTGGTTTTTTTGAAAGGCTGAAAATTGTAATGAAAAAGATACATTAATTTACAGGATAGCAGACTTACAAAGATATTAAATGACATGTTTTCATAAATCCACACAAATTAGAGACATAAAACGTCTATTAATTTTCGGTTAGCTGAATTCCCTATGCATGGCAGCATTGTTCCCTGTAGTGTATTTTTCTGAGCTTTGTTGGGCTCCATTTTAAATGACCCCTGCAACTAGACTTTTACAGCTGCCTTGGGAGATTTCCAAGGTCATGAGATGGGAAATTTCAGGGCACTGTGTTTATCTACAGCAATGTTAATGGAGCTAATAATGTATTCAGTATGTTCTTTAAGGTTGGGTACTTGATTGTTGACATACTCTTAAGAACTGAAGTAGGCAGCTATTCCGGATTCACTTGAGATTCATACAAGAGAAGGGCAAAAGATCAAGAGATTCGTGGGATCTTGCATTGTTTTCAATTTTTCATAATAAGTATTTTTTGTTCATCTGTTAGAAACTCCAGCTTTTGTAATATAGCTACCATGGGCATGGTATTAGCACAACACTTTTTTTTTTCTCCAGGAAAATTTATGATTCCGCCCAGTGCATACAGAAATAGAAAGAGCCTGTGTCAATAGCTAGGGCAGTCCTCAGTAACTGAGGATAATAGGTTTAAATCTCTCACAGATCTGGTATTGTTTTAGCAATCTACTTTTCTCCCCTACCCATCAATTGCCCAGCTGTATCTAAACTGTTGTAAAACTAGATAAATACCTTGGCTGGATAATTCGTCCTAAGCTATTCTCATTCATCTGACAGCCCATTAACAGACTAAGTTGGGGAAGTCAGAAGCTCTTCATACAGAATGCCTGACATCCAACATCCTTATTTAGTATGCAGAACTAGGGGTAGTTACTGTATATCGGTTGTGGATAGACTGGGCCTGAGTCTCAAAGACACAGTAAAAGCCTGAAAATTGCCAATGTCTATAGAATAGGATTGCAAAAGAACCCTGATTACTATTAGAACCCAATTAATAAATAGTTTGTGGAGGTTCAAGACACAAGGTACAGTGCTGGGCTTGTGCCAAGTATATTTCTGGGAGCCTGGAAGACCAGGGTTCTGTTGTATCACTGGTATTTTTGGAGAAACTCCCATCAGTGCAAATGTCCTTGGTTTCTTTACTGTGTTTGAGGCTCTTTCCATTTGGAAATTCCATTTACCAGTCACCTGGAGAAAGAAAGGTAATCACCCGGTAATCAACAAAGGGTTCAATCATCTAAAATTTGTTTAAAACTTGGCGTTGTTATGGACTGCTATACATTTGATATATTTCCTGATAATGGAGCATGAGTTTCCTGATAAGTATGAGAAAAGACAGTCGCATAAAGGCCTCACTTTTCTGCTGAAAAACTAATAATCTGCAGTCAATATATACAGAAATTATGTATTTAATTGCAAAATGACTAAAGAATTATTTAAGTTATTGAATTTATTTTATCCTGGTTAAAAAAGTTAGATCACAAGCTTAAAGTAACTTGCTTATAATAAATTTTATTTGTTTTTAAAACAATTAATTTAAATACTGAAAAGACCTGGGGTTTTTTTCCATAAAGTAAATAGTCTTGTAGAAAAGGTATTAGTTAGACCTTTTTTTTGTTCCTACACTTCAGCACAACTGAGAGCAAATTATTTAATCTTGTGCCACAGTGCTTCTTTGTAAGACAGGGATAATGTTTCATTCTTTTTTCTCACATTTTTGTTTGTTTTTTCATCATATACCTTTGTATTACAAATGCCTTGAGACACCATTATCCTTTGTTATATACAGGTAGATTAAGAAATGGAGAAAAAAAAAAACTGACTGATTTTGTTTGGGGTAGTTGGGGCCTACATCAATCCTGAAAATGGGTTTTGCATATAAGGCATTGGGTGCACGAGTTAAAAATCTGTATGCAGTGTTCTGAAAGGAGTTTGGGAGAAGCCCTTGTCCTCCTTTGTTGGGTTTCTGCTTGAGATGTTGCTTTTGAAACCAAACAATATTTTTCTCAAGGATTACTTTATTTCGTTGAGTTTTGTGCACAGCTGAGATAAAAAATTCCACTTTTGTTTTATTAAGAGCAATTTCATTTATGTCACACCTGATGTTCAAACATCTGTGTTTGTGCACCAGAATTGTCAAAGATACTGGACCACTCACAAAGGGTTTTTTTGTTTGGGTTTCTTTTAGTACCTCAGTGACAGTGCTGGAAATCTCATTTTTTCATCCTGAACTGATTGGAGCAGGGTTTGGGATTTGATTATTTTTTTTGAAGTAGGAATGTATTTTTACATAAATACTAAAGCCCGACTAACTTTCTCTAATAAGTCAGTGTTTTACTGGAAGATAAAGTATTTGTATTAATTGATGCTTAGGAAGAACTATAGGAGGGGTGAATGTGAGGTGAAGGGAAAGCAGATAACTGTGATTTGTTAGGAGAGCTTTGACTTTCATTTATTTGAGTTTAATGACAGCTCTTGTACACACGTACACCCCTTCTCTGCACTGTCTTTTGTTTGCTGCCTGTTTAAATGAATTAATTAATTCTTCAGAATTTGCCAAGAGTTGCTACTGAGATAGCAGGTTAGCTGGTATTTTTGTAACATGCTGGAAGGCTCATGCATGCCCAAGTCTAGGGAAAGGAGGAGGGGGACCTTACTGATTATTGTGCCTCCTCCACAACCTAAATACACGGAGATTGCAAAGTCTCCTCAGCAGCCAAGTCATGCTTGCCAATTTTTAATATTTGAATAAGGAACACTGATCTTCATTTCAAATTTCAAATTTCCCAAATTATTCTAGACATGTTAAAATACCATAACTCTCCCTGGAGCTGATTTGTGTTTATGCTTTGTGCTGTGAAGCAATTTTTTGTAAAGGAAGGAGGAGACTTTGAAAATGTGAAGAATTGTGACAATTTAAATTCTTAAAAAATTCCATTTCCTTGATCGTAGAAGAAGAGAAAAAGCAAACTGCCAGTAATTTAAATATGATAATTTCTGTCATAACTTGACAGCAGATGAGAACAAAAGAGACAGGAAATAGATGAAGACAGAGGAAAATTGAGAGCACAGAAGCTAGTGTATGCAGAGCTGGATAATGTCTGTTGAAACAACTTGGTCTCTATAAATGCTCTGCAGCTAAATTAATGTAAGTCATTTTTCTGGCAGGCAATGTTCTTTTTAACTTGGCTTATGAATGAACACAGGATCAAAAAGGATTTTTTTTTCTTCCACATAGTAAGATCATTTAATAATTTTTTTCCTTAACCTGAACATACATGTGCTGAACCTGAACAGCACATGTTCTACAAACATGTGCTACAAAAACTGGTTAGAGAGAGGAAGAAAGAAAGAAATTGCTGTGGGAAATTGCAAAAGTAAGGTTGCTAGGCTGAGTACTCTTTGTTTCTTACTTAGGACACCTGGTATAGAGTAGCAGGGGCTATAATGAAGATACATCTTTAAGTGGATGCATGTCTGCATATCCTTGCAGTTAAGTTCCTAAAAAAACCCAGTATGCTTTAATGAAGACAATTTTTAAACCCTTTCATATAAGCAAAAAGAAGCAGAGGGAGCTGGCAGGTTTTTATTGTTATGCTTGTTAAGTATTATAATTATTTTGTAGCAAAGTGGCGGGGGAGAGCTGTAGTTATAACTAGTAGTTGTTTATTAAAACATTAATCATAAAAAAAATTACTCTTTCTGTCCTTGGGTCCTGGTTTAAATTCTGAATTCATGTTCCTACACCAGCAGCAAATTCTTGTTTTAAAATAATCTGTGGTAGTGTCTTGGTATATCCTCCTCCCTCTGAAAATGTGAATGTTCATTTTTAAGTCACCATGCGAGTTACACCTGCAGAGCAAATTACATTTATGTTTTGGAAGAAGGAAAGGGACAAGAAAGAATATGTCCCCAACTTTGCACAGCTTTAGTGCATGTGATGTACATCTACCAGTTCTCTCCTGGTCTTTCACTCCCTGCATTTCCATGGCCTCTTCCTCTCATCTCCAGTCTGCACTGGGCTTCGCATCCTATTTCTACTGCTGCTGTCAGTAGCTGTCAGTGTTAGACAAGTGTCACCGCTGGATGCCTTCGGAGGGGAGCTTAGGAAAACAACAACCTTCAGAGCCTCTTGGCCTACTGTCTGATCAACAAAGATGAAGACAGAGAAAAGACAACAAAAGTTTCCTTTTCATAACTGAGATTAAATTAGAGAAAGTATTTTGAGAAAAGCCATGGAACATATGACTGCCCTGATCTCAGCAATGCCATTAATCCAGGCCTTTACTGTCGGAAAATTTCCATGGATCATATGTATGTTTCTGTCATGGTTTAACTCCAGAGAGCAGCCAAGCCCCACACAGCCACTCGCTCACTCCCCCACCAGTGGGACAGGGGAGAGAGAGTCAGAAACGTAAAAGACAGATAACTCATGGGCTGAGATAAAGACAGTGTAATAAGGAAAGAAAAAACCATACGCACAAGCAAATTAAGGGATTAATTCGATGCTTCCCATGGGCAGGCAGGTGTTCAGCCATCCCCAGGAGAGCAGGGCCCCATCACACACAGCGGTGACTTGGGCAGACAAACACCTTCACTCCAAATGTCCCCCCATTCCTCCTTCTTCGCCTCACTTTATATACTCAGCATGATGTCAGAGGGTCTGGAATGTCCCTTTGGTCAGTTTGGGTCACCTGTCCTGGCTGTGTCTGCTCCCAGCCTCCCATGGACCCCCAGTCTCCTTGCCAGCATGGCAGTAGGAAAAGCAGAAAAGGCCTTGGCTCTGTGTGAGCCCTGCTCAGCAATAACAAAACCTCTCTGTATTATCAACCCTGTGTTCAGCACAAATCCAAAACACAGCCCCACACTAGCTATGGTGAAGAAAATTAACTACTCCAGGCCAAACCAGCACAGTTTCTAAATAATCATTTATTTGAACCTGTTAACTGTGATTCGTCATTTTACGATGTGCTTAGTCCCATTACATTGCGTTCTTTGAATACCTCGCACTTTAACCTAAAGTATCTTGATGAATTCTGTCCCACTGTCTGCAAAATCTCCTTGCACATTATCTTTGGATTAATGACAGGAAAACCCAAATAAAAATTGTATACCACTGACATGAAAGCTAGCTCATGGGCATAAGCCCACTGGAAATTTCTTAAGTAGAGCTGCTGTAAGCGTGTGCCATACTTCATTTACAAATAAGAACACGTCTCAATGGAGATTTTGTTTCAACGTGTTTCTGATGACAATATTGGAACAGTCTGTAGACTTATAAGATGACTTAACCTCCACTGAAAAATAGATTCAAAATAAACTATTTGAACTGTATATGGTTTGTATCTGCCTAGGCCCCTGCCAGTGGAAACTTTTTATGGATATCAGTGAGTATTGTGTTAAAAATATGCTCTGCACTTACTGCCACATTTTCTAATTTCTTGGCTTTTTTCTAGTCATGTGTAAACGTGTGATATTTAAGGAGGAAAAAAATGGTTTTTACTATGTAAGCTATGCTTCTTTTGACCCAGTAATAATATCTATAAGCCTGTCATTTCAGGACCATCCAGACCAAAGATTTCCAAAAGGCTGACTTCCCTCTGTTTTTGCCTTATAATTCTGAAATTTACTTATATGATCATTTTGGAAGATGCTAACGTGCTTGCTTGAAAGCCCTGGGCCTGTAGAACATGTGTATATTTTATATACTTTCTATTCCCTTGCCTTTCCCTTTACATGCCTGTAGAGCTAGCACAGCTATCCAGTATTTGCATTATAGTCACAACTGTCATAAAGGTTTAGAAACAGACTGTAACACATTATAACAAGTTGGCCTTGTCCATCATGTTTTATAAAAGTAAATTTTGTAGATTTTTAAATGCAACTCCAGGTACCCATTCTCTATTGGAATAGCCCCACTTAGATACCAAGTATGTAAGTGCAAAACCATAGGAGAAATAGAATCCAGAATTCTCCCAACATTGCTATATGATACTCAACCCATTAAAAATTGGTAAAACATGGGCCAAGAACTTTTACATCATTGATAAACAAACCGTCATTCCTGCTGTTGATGTGGATCCTTTGTTTTTAACTCAGAAGCCTACTCTTTCTTTTTAGATTCAAAAACTCATGAGACAGGGAAAGATTTGGAGTTGAATCAAGATCTTCAAATCGCCTGACAGGAGATTATCTCCCATATTCACATTAAGGAATTGCAGATTCTTTTGACTTGGAAGTTTATGGCTCAGGATGTTTAATTTGCTATCAGCAGTACCAGCAGTGCATGTGCTCGTTCTGTATGACTGCAGTCAGAAAAAGAAGAGCATCAGAATTCAAACTGTTATCCAGATTAAATTCTTTTTACTTTTCATTTGAGTCAACTTCCAGATTTTCCATCAAAATGCAAGCTTCATTGCCCTTTCTCAATGCTAGACCTGAATAGCTTTATCATAACCAACCTCATTAATTCAGCAGGAGCAACTTCTCCCAAAGCATGACATTTCTATGGAAACCTGGAGAAAGTTCCTACTTCTGACTTAGAAGTGCTTTTCTGAAGCACTGAATGAACTGGAGATTTCTAGGGCATAGTGACAATGAGATCAAATGTAACATTACAAAGACATAAACTACATCAAGAGTGACTGAGCATGATCTAAACTGTAAGCCTGACATTAGTATGTGAAGCTAAAATGGTTTCCCTTTTACCGTGTCTTAAGAGAATGAAATCAAATGCTAAGGACTTTGTGTGTTTCCTGATTTTCTATAGTGCAAAGTAAATCATAAGTCCTTAGCAAATGAGCTACAATAATTCCCATCCCAACTGGTAATAAATCAACATTTAATTACCAGTTTGACAGGTGATAGAAGTTTAAAAAGATGTTGGCAAATTAGGAACAAGAAGGTTTATCAAGCTACCCTTATTTTCTGGGTTGTTTAACCCAATCCTAAACGAAGTTGCATGGCAAGTTTTATAAACAGCTGGCTAAATTATCATGCATTGAATGACTTAGAAAGCAATGCAGAGATAAATTATTTCAGTAAAAGTGTTATTTAAAGTTTTTGACTTCTACCAATATTCCTGTCAGTAAAGGTATTTGATTCCCATTTACATGCTTTGGAATCTGAGATGGGGCTTTATTATGTGTTTTTTCGTCAAACTAGAACAACATTAGTTACACCATCAAATTTTCAGAGAAGTTTTGTTTAAAAATCCATTTCCAGATGGTCTCTGTGATATGAAAGCAGTCATGCATGAAACAACAGATTTACTATGGTAAATATGTTTATTTACTTATTTATTTACTGTGGATTTTTAGGACTGCTGCGAAGCTGTTGTTGTTTTATAGTGTCTTTTATTGTTGAAGTCACTTTGTATCAGTGATGAACAAGTAGAATTTGAGGAATAAAATCATCATGTTCACATTTTTAGTAGGTCAGAAAATAAATGTATCTCAAATTGTCTCTTTCAAAGGGATATTTTAGGGAATTTGGGAAAACACAGTAAGTCCTCAATGGAATTAATTTCATATTCAAATTACTTGGCTTTTTATTTACTAGTTTTTGTATCAAATCTCTTGTGGTAGTTATATTAAAAATAGTTTCATTTTAGATCATAATTTAAGATTTTGGGTTTTGTTTTCCTCGTTTCTCACTAGAACCCCACATGATAGTTCTGTAGCGTGCCATTTTTCAAAAGTGGCATCCATTCACAGAGGCATTTCTTGTCATGCTGGCCTTTTAAGAATGACAGAAGAGCAAATAGCTCTAGTAACTTTTCTGTAATGTGTATATTCTATAAAACCACTAAAATTTTAAAAAGAATTTTTTTTTCATTTTGTTCTTGTTTTTGGGGAGAGAAGGTGTTTATCAGCAGAACTCAAACAGCTCAATGAAATTATGGATCCTCTGAGTGAGAGTAGGCTTTCTAAGATGGCTTGGCCCCAGCAGTCCCTCACCAGTGTCCAGGCCACCAGCATGGGTGCAGGCGTCAGCAGCTGCACGTATTCCTGTCACAGCCAAAAAAGGTGTGCTCGGCCGTGTTTAAGTGGCAGTGTCACAAGGCCTTTAGCAAGAGTGAACTGAATGATTTATCACAATTCAACTTATGAGTTGCGTAGTTCAATCATTTATCTTCATAAAACGCTAGTGACAGCCTCTACTGCGCATCAGAATGTTGCTAACCCAAGTAAAGTATGATGCAAAGATAATATGTTTTCATGATTTATTGCCTGTGGGTCCTATAATTACTAATTATGCATATGACAGACCACCTAATGCATAAAATGTAACAGAAAACCTGCAATGAAAAATTATTATAGCAGTGCAGTTCAAGTTCCTGTTGAAAAGAAATTTTACCGTAAGGAGAGAGATGAAATTTTCTGACCCCAAAATACTCCGTATTTGCATTAGGAATTTTTAATAAAACTATGGAAAGGGAAAAAAAAATCTACTAGGTCTTAACCTCTCTATTTTTCAATGTTGTCTCACTTTATATTTAAAAACTAATGAAATTATTAAAAGGTGAATGGACAAAAAAAAATTATTGGAAGAGACACCTTAATTATTGATAATTCATGAAGTGTCACCTTATTCCTAAGTATCACATGACAGACTAAACTATTCATTTTCCAATCTTTTCAGCTATGACAAAATTTCTGATAAAATTTGTTTCTTCTCTTGCCTACTAGAACAAAGACAAAATTAAATAAATATAAAGACATTTGTGAAGTAAAAAGCAATAATAAAGTGGTTATTACAATTATGTAGTCAGCAAAGAGCTTAAAAAACTTTTAAAATGTGTATTATTGCTGTATTTCACTGTAAGAAAACTGTTGAACTGTTAGAATATGTCATTATTTCCCTTAACAAAATGCCTGAAGGAAAAAGAAACAGAAAACAAACTTGCTATCTATGTACAATCTTCATACTTGCGTTAGAATCTTTGGCTTGAGTGCCTTCTTTAGAAATTTACAAAAAAAAATTCTATAAAAATTCCATAAAAACTTACCTACTCTGCAAACTGGTGGTCGTTCTATTCACACAAAGATCAATGCAGACGCAAGGGTGGAGCTGCATTTCAAAGCAGAAATTTGTTCTGACTTACTTGAAGCTCAGGAGTTATTAATTTAGCACAGGTTGATTCCCTCACTGTCAGAACAGATTCGGTAATTATGAGTGGGTACAGTATCTATAAACTGAGTTGAGAGCAATTTTTTTTATAATGAAATCTAGTAGCAATTGTAACTGAGAAAAGTGACTGCCTCTCCATTATAAGGATTTGATTGTCACAGGCTGGTAGATGTGAAGGATACTGCAGCTCATCTAATCCAACTCCATGAAAGTTTAGGGTTTTTCCATATGCTGGCCTAAATTCTCAGCTGGTAAAGATACCTGGAGGTTCAGGACTTTCAGCAAAGGCATTTTTACTTCGATCACCATTGCAATTTTCTCTCCAATGCCATTAACCCCAGCTAAACTCTGTGTACCTAAAGGACAAAGATATATTCACGTGACTTTTTAATAATTCTTATTATTATTCCTGAGACGTATGAATTTACAGTTGTATTGACAACATCATAGTTTCAGGTCTCTCAATCCCTCTGATACTAACTAGGAGATACTGGAATCCTGTGCATGTGAGGTACATATCCCTGTGTTTCTCCCATGTCAGCTTTCCCAGTGTCCTGTCAATCATATTGACAGGTCTGTCCTCTTCCTGGCTCTCCTCTCTCACAGCTAATGGATTCATTCTGCATTTCAAATGTAGTGCTTCTAGGACCCAGCACTGAGACAGTGCTCAGGTCTGATCTCACTGCTGTGCTGAAAGATCTGCTCCTGTGTGGCTGCGTTTGAAAGAACTGCCTTTTCTCTGGGTGTGAAGTCATTCCTCATTTTCCAGGAGTCTGGGGAAACGCCACTGAAATTCACAGTTCATCTAATGCTGTGTTAAGGAGCTGCAATGGACAGTCAGAGTACACGCTATCTTGACTTTGAGATATAACTTGCATTATCCAACAGCAGTCTGTGGAAGGCAATATTCTGTAAAATGTAAAGCAGTCCTACAATGCCAGCATTTTAATTATGTTTTTATGTTTTTCTTAGAAAACCACTCCCCAAGATCCAAATATTTTTATTATGTCTCCCTTTGAGACAGAATATATTTTATGTTTACCTGCTACTGTGCCCTTCACAAAGAAAACATAACATGTAGCAGCAATGTTGTCCTGTACAGATAGGACAGGAGGACATACCCTCAAGCTGTGCCAGGGGAGGTTCAAATTAGATATCAGGAAGAATGTTTCCACTGAAAGTGTAGTTAAACTTCGGAGCAGGCTGCCCAGGGAGATGGTGGAGTTCATCCCTAGAAATGTTCAAGAAATCACTGGACATGGCACTTAGGGCTGTGGTTTAATTGCTGCGATGGCGTTCAGTCAAAGGCTGGACTCAATCTTGGAGGTCTTTTCCAAATTTAGTAATTCTATGATTCTATAAAAAATATTTTTAGTTAATAAATTTGATCATTTGAAATTAATATTATATTAGGACTTTACTATTGCTCACTAAGAACTTTATTGTTTCTATTTCTCTATCAGCTTTCTGGTTTTGAAAAACATACGCCTACTTAACAGAAATAGTGATCTGTGACAGCAAATACATGCAAATTATGGAGCAAATGCTTTCTTCTTGGAGCAAGGAGCCTCTTGAACTTCTCCCTTGCAGAATGCTACAGGAGGGTGGTGTTTTATCGCATTTTCCTTAGGGCTTTTGATAGAAGAGAACAGGCTGCTTTCTTTTCAAATCAAGATCCCAATGTCCACAGCAAACGCTTTCAGCATTTTAGACCTGGCTCTGTCTGCAGTAGCAAGCAGTGCAGCACAACAGGGGTGAACAATAGAGCAGAACAGTTCATGCTGAGACCTGAAAGTCCATGCAAAGTCATTTGCACATGAGACTGGAATTTGTGAGTTTGGACCTAGTTTCATCAGAAGAAAATACTGTCTTCAGGCGTGGAGACTTTTACTAATACAAAGCAAAGTCCACTATGTGGGGACAACTGCAACATTTGCTCTGTACGCACTTCAGTAGCAAACTAAAACCACAACTCAGTTTACAAGTAAACCTTTACCTCCACCTCTACAGGACACTGGTTCGTGCACAAAACTTCATTCTGCTGTGCAAAGTTCTCTGCCTTTGTTTTTGGCTGCAGAACTGATCTGTATCAAGGTTAACTCCAGCCTCAGTGTGTCACTAACAGGGTTTCAACCACCCCATGAAGAGTCATTCAAAGAAAATCAGTTTTTACATGTAGCACTGTTTGGTTCTGGCAGTGGAGTATTCCAGGTTTTTAAAAATGATTATTTTTTTTTAAATAAGAAACAGTTTAATGTAGTTAAATGTCAACATTTAGTAATTTTTTCTGGTGGGGAGCAGTGGGTTTGCTCTTTCTGCAGTTTATGCCTCTGGGACAGAGGCAGAGGTACTAGCAAATCCTTGTAAAAAGTTCTGCATTTCATTTAGAAGAAAAAGTGCAATGTTTCTCCTATTTGTTGCATGAGGCCCATGTACAATGCAGATAAAACTATAAACAGAATTTTTGTATAATAGGATTAAGACATGAAGAGGGCTGCTATGCGAATTTCCTGTCAGAAAATCTTGTGCCTAGAGCTTTCTACATCTTCTAAGCAGGAGCATAATGAAAGTGTTACAGGTGTTGATTTAAAAGTATTGCCAAATGAGCAACATTAAAGCTCTTTTAGTGTACCACAAGTTAAGTGATAAAGCTCAATCACCTCTTCTCCCATCATACGCTCCAAATTTTCAGTCAGGCATTGATGACTGAATTGACACAAAATATGCATTGAAAGAACTGTTTGGATATCTGAGATGTATTTAGGCTTCAGTTTGCCAGAGTACTCTAAAATGTGCACAGCTTTTATACCCTTAAGTAATCTCCTACTAAAGAATGTTTTTTAAATATTCTTGTTGATTCAGAGCCCAGGCTGGTAAGCTTGTCTCAGGCATTTAAAATATCAAAACAAAGTTACATTTGATTTTACATTTTCTGTTGGTCAGAAAATATCAATTTACTTTTAGTTCAATGGAGTTTGTTCTGCTTTTTGTACTTGTTTTTTTCTTGCCAGCAAAACCCTCTGCACCAAGTTCTGTTCTCTTTGCAATTAAGTATGCTGTTTACAACAAAGTGAAAGCGTTTAAGTTGGGGCTGGTGAGAAAATCTAGGGAAATACCATTAGTCTATGCTTCTTTTCACTGAATACTTCAATATTGTGAAATTATAAGTTACAGATTCACTTTCCTCCCCTGTCTGGAATATCTACTTATTTTATTTTTTTATATTGTTTAGCCAGCATGAATGTGCAAAGAATAAGAACTGTCTCTGTCATAGTTTTGTAGGCACCTGAACTTGATTAGTCCAGAGATAAGACAAAATACTGAAGTTTACCTGCTCTAATATTTTCAAATTTATTCATTTAAATAATAAATATACAATAAATAGAAATACTTGTAGTGATACAAAAGGATTTCAAATCCAGAAAGGCCTTCCCAAATAAAGCTAAACAAAGTATGACAGAACAATAGCCACAAAACAAGTATCTTAAAATTTCATAAGATGGAAAGTACTGGTCAGCTCACTTATCAAAATATTAAATGCTTAGCATATAAAAATAATAATAATAATAATAATAATTCAGTGCAGTAGGGTATCTAGTAGATGACAGTAAAAATTATAAAATGAAGTTAAAGCTTTATAAGTATAATGCTGTTTCTAAAATTTCTTATCATTTACATGAAAAAAAATACAAAAATTTTCCAGAAAAAAATCTGGAGGTTTCTTCTATAAAGTGTGTATGTAGGATAAAGTGGAGTGAAATTGCCAGATTTGATTATGATTATTGAAATTGCTTGAATCCTAAGGATAGATCATATTTTGCGTTAGCATGTTCGTAGTTTTAAGTAAAGAATGTTGATTGTGTTCTAGGTACTGTTAGACGTAGGGAAGTATTTTGAAGTCTCAAAGATGAGAGTTGTCTGGACATGGGGCACGATGCTGTAGGGTAATTATCGTGTTACCAGCTAAAACACACATAAAGCTAGATACTGATCTGCAAAGAGTTTTGGGGAGTTCAGAACAGTTATGCTAAATAATATTTTTATTAGTAATGGTCACTCAGACAATGAGTAACCATTGCCTGTTTCTTAGTAAAGATTAATCCTGGAACCATTCATGGAGATGGCTGCCATTGAGCAGGTGTCTTATGCAACTCTAGGGCACCAACATTTCCTGATGTGACATTGACTGGAGGAAGAGGGCAGTGGCAGAAGTTGTTTGATCTTTAAAAACAGCGTTCTGTCTGCAAACTGAAGCACATATTGATAGTCTAAATTCCAGGTGTATATATTTTCATATCTAGGGCAAAAAAACCAATTTAATACAGTTGCACGAGATTCTACAAGTGCTTAAACTTAGAATTTGCAAACATTTTTTTTCTGTCATTGAAGTGCAAATTTTCTTCTATCTGTTTTTATTACTTTTCAGAAAAAGAAAGAACAAAAAGAAATCTTTATGAATTTGACCATTATTTGCCAGGTTTATGGTTCATTACGTTAAAATCATCAGTAGTCAAGCCTTTTATAAGAATAAGTTTGAATGTTATAAACACTCTACAGCACTGTAGATTTATGTATTTGCTGTATTTTCTGTTTCCTGCACAACACTATTAACTGTGGAAACAAGAAAATAACCTATCCTTTTAAAAATACCTCCTATACATACAAGGCTAGAGATGCATATAAAGCTAAACGCTCATTTTTTCTCTTCTGGTATTAACTTGTAGAGGAAAATCAGTATAAATGAAATATCACCAATGGGCAAAATTGGGACATTTTTCCAACTACTCACCTTAAAAAAGAACTCTGAGCTTAAACATGAGGACAAAATTTGCCATAGACATTTTGTTTCTGTTGGAGAACAGGGTTTTCCATCATCAAAATACCTTCAAGGACTGCATTTGCCACTGTCTTATCTTACTGCTCATCAGGATAGACAAAAAATGAATAAAACTTAAAATAAAAATATCTTTTCTGAATCAAAAGTCCTAAAACAGATCATATACTTAGAAAGCTTGTTGCAAAAACTATCTAAAATATTTTTGTAGGAGGAGCTTTGATTTTGCTTTTCCAGTTTAAAATTACAATTAACTAAATACAGAAAAGCACGGCTCTTGTAATTACATCCTGGTGATTATATTTTATTTTTTTCTGATTGAATATTCATGGCAGATATTGCTGTATATTTGAACACAGCTGAATGTTTCAAACAAAACGTTGTTGGCTTGCTTTCCTATAGTCAGAAATACTAGTGCAAAGTTGTACTGAATTAGTGAGTGATTAGCCAGGAATAGCAATTACAACACCATCCTGAAACACGGTTCTGGCTGGCTAAAGTGAAAGCAATAACAAACAAGCCTCTCCCTCTGTCTTCAGGCTGAGTCTTGAGGGCTTCATCTGCCAGTAAGAATATTCAAGAAATTATAGTACAAAATATTTACTACAGCAGTAGGAGCTAACAACCCATATGCAGCTGCATAGCCTTGCATTGCTCCAGTGCTTCAATGATAGTATTCTTTCCTTGTTTTCTTCCCAAACATTTAAACTGAATTTTGGGTTACAGTCCTATATCAAGGTTAAGACAAGGTTCTGTTCTGATGTGGCAGATGTTATGCTGTTCACTTCAGAAGAATTTTGTCCGTGTACATCACCAGACTGTACAAGCTACCACTCCTTGATAGTCACTGCGAGGACTTCCTTTTAAAGGAAGATTTGATCACGCAAGGTTATCCGTAGAAGAATTTGAGATTTTTGCTACTATAGTTTTCCTTGAGGCAAAGCTCGACCAGATGTTATCTTTCTAAATTCTCCATTATGTATTAAACCCTTGTACTTTTTTGCTATTCGTTAATCTAGTTCTTCTTCCATGTCTGTAATAAGCAAAACATCTGTTTCTTCTTGTTCAATCAAAGTGCCTAACTCAAGAGTCCTACTTTTAAAATAGTGTCATTTAAATAGAAAACCTAGATAGAGAGAATGCATTTCATTAACATACTTAATTTGCATATGAAACCATCCTTTCCAGAACTCAGTAGGGAATTTGTGGTGGCAGCAATATGTATTTCTTTTTTTTTGTCTTAACTTGCATACCAAAAAAGTTAGAGTAAGAAAAAAAGGAATGCAAATAAATATATGTATCAGCTCAGATGAGGAAATTAAACTGCAATGAGAAACCATCACTGCGCGTTTGGGATGTAGGCCATTCTAAACTTTCCAGCTGAAAATTCTTTTATTATAAATAGACATGGTCTACTCTTACTAATGAGTCTTGGTTTACAGAAAGATCTCAGAAAGCAAAAATAATTCCTCAATATACATGAGGCTTGTAATAAAATATTACAATAGAAACAGGTTATGCAGCTATACAAATTTATCCCCCATAAAATATATATGTTGAATATATCATATAACCCAATAATAATTTAGGTTCCTGACACAAATCATTGTCTCATTTATAAAGGACGGTTAACACCACTGCTGCCAATACACATAAATAAAAAATCAGATAAAAACAGTGGCAGAGATAAAAGGTGCTTTTAGTTTTTTGACTGGGGAGCACAGTTCTGTACAGACAATAGCGAGTACTTGCTGAGTACTAATGAGCAATCCTCATTAGCATTCATCAGTAAACTCCACAGGAAAAAGTGTACCAGTAAGTTTTCTAAGCAAACATAAAATCGCACAAGAATTTTTGCGACAACTTTGAGCCAGAGCAGTTGGGAATATTACTGTCATACTCCAAAGCTCCATGAGGATGGTTAATACCTGTAGCTAAGAAGAAAACAGCCTTAATTCATGATTATTTTGTATCAACACACTGAAGAGTTGATAAAGCAGAAGCAGTGTCATCTTTCAGGGACTGACAGGAATGATGCCAACACGTAGGGGCAGATATTTTTAATACAGTCAAAACAACAATGCTTCTCCAATCATGCCTCCAGCAAGTGGCTTGCAGACAGCAATGTGTTCCCTTAGTGTATCTTGCTAAATGCTGTGCACACAGAGAGAATGCATGAAATCACTTTTGCTCTTAACCTGCAGCTCTCCTCATGCTCTCATTTCTCGATCTGCTCAGGAGAACTGCTCTGCTGATCCACCTTCCCTCCACCTGCTTTTTGCCTTGAGTCATTGTAATATTCAGTTTTTCGGCGTGCTGCTGGGGAGCTTGGGGGTGTTCCCCCTTCACTACACATGGGGAGAGCACAGTACAAACACAAAATACAAAAATACAGATTAAAATAACTGAAGTATTTTGCATCTGGTGCCATATTTAATTTAAAACACTTTTCTCATTAGTGCTTTCAGTTCATTCTTTTACAAAGGAGTATCTCTCGGAGGTGAGGATGGTGAACTTAGCCTTATTATGTGAAATACAGCGAGTTTTCAATTTCATGGCATAATCATCTGTCTTTAGGTCCATAAGTTTGTTCCATGGTGGCTTCTCTCACTCCCACTCCTCAACAGGGCAAGGGGAGAAAGTAAGACTGAGAAGTTCATGAAGTGAGATAAAAACAGGGAGATCATGTACCAATTAGAGCTACAAGCAAAACAGACTTGGCTTGGGAAAATTAATTTAATTCATTGCCGATTAAAATAAGTCTAAGTAATGACAAACAAAGGCAATCATTAAAACAACACCTTTCTTCCTCCTTCTTGAAGCTCAACTTCCTCAGTCACAACTCCTCTACATCCTGTTCCTGAGCAGCACAAGAGGGAATGCAGGGCTAAGGACTCTGCTGCTCCTGCTCTCTTGAGCTGTTCCTCTGCTCCGGTGGGCAGAGCCCCTCCCGTCTCTGCTCCCGCTCTCGGGTGGAACTGGCAGGGCTGTTTCTGCCCGGCTTCCTCTCACCTCTCCCTGCCTGGAGCTGAGAGGCTTGGCTGTGCTCAGCTGTGCACTGTCTTATATCCTGCTGTGTCTTGGTTTCTGCAATATCCCCCTTTCTAGAGAGGGTTTTAGACAAACTTCCCTTTGTGATGAACAGCTCATGCCGCTGCTTTTGTCCCCTGTGTTTTAATAGCCAATCCTTAATTTTGTCCAGGAGTCTCTAGTCGTTGTTATTCAGTTCAAGGTAATACTGAATACCTCGATAAAAATATAAAATAGATTTTTTAGTATTAGGTCATCTCAGGCTGGAAAATTGGGGGTTTAGGTATGTTCTGATAAGCTTCAGTTGTAGTAGCACATGCTGTAACAATTTTGATTTGGAAGTCTGTGAAAAAAAATTGTGTCTTTTTCTTTCTTAGTTTATTACCAGTGGAAATTAATTTTATCTGGGTTATAATTATATGTTTTTCAGTTTCTTCTTTTTCAAATGAGATGAAAATGAAAGAGAAAAGGGCTTACAAACAGAAAGAAAAATTCCTTCATATTTGGTATATTAGGTCTTTCATCTGTTCTTACTCTAGATTGAACAAGCTTATAACCTCTAGTAGAAACATTTCTTACTGATACATTTTCAAGAGGCTTCTGCCACTTTTATTCATACTAATGAATTTTCTGAGAATATTCTGAGATGAGCACTCTACGTTATTTCACCACTTGATCTCATATTTTAAACAAAGATGTGAAACCACTAGGAAAAACTATTCATCAAATGTTTAGGTATATCGGTTTCCCGTGACTATTATTCCTTGTTCATAGAAGGTAGCATTCTTTTGAATATTTTGAAAAGTTGTCTTGCATTATACTTCTGCTGACATTTTGCATCACACATTTAATTTTAGAAACAGCTTATTACATTGCATTGCGGTTTATTTTGGCAAATGACATTTTGCTAAGGTGACTTTATCTAGGTGCAGAAAATGTTGCTTGTAAGAGGTGCCGTAACTTGGAATTTGCTTTTACTGCAGCGTTTGCTGCTTACTTGCTGACCCAACATAACCTGTCTGCGCGGAAATGAATAGAACAAACTAGTACCCTTTTGCAGTTCTTAATGTGCCAGGCAAACTGGCTTTCTGCCAGCTGCTGGAGACAATATTAGAAGTATATAAATTCAGGGGGTTTTAAAATATCTGAATGAGGATGGTACTCCCCTAAGATTGTGGGGTTTTCAGACATTTGCTGTTTTTGCAGTGCCTCTGTGATAATGTCTTTCTATTCTGTGAGTAGCTCTACATTTTAATGACAGGATCAGCTGTGAGTTCACCACCTACATGAGTCTTTTCCTCTCCTATTTTTCATTTCCCTTTTCTTGGTAATATCTAACTTGTTCTAGCCTAACATGAGCATAATGTGCCCTTTGGCACTGTTACTCACTATAGTTAAATAGTGAATTAAATAAATTCCTTCCTATAGTTAAATAGTGAATTAAATAAATTCCTTCTGAGCATGATTACAGAAACAATTAGACACATCCCTTATTAGTAAAATGCAGAATATGGCCTTTTGATAAGAAAAGTGATTGATGACACCTGTAGTTAGATACTATTATGCCTGCAAGCATGGACACTTCAGTAGTTCCAAGACTTGTATTTATGATATAAAGTGGATTTCTTTGTTATAGTTACTTTAATAACAATACCTTGTTATCACACTAAAATGATTTCATTTCTGCAGTAGCCTTTATTTAACATTCTATAATAAGCCTGAGAGAGACACACACAAAACCCTCAGAGATAATAAATATTGGAGTAAGTAAAATGTTGCAATGTTTTTTGTTCTTCATAGGCTCTGGTCTCAATGATGGGCAGTGGCATGAAGTTCGATTCCTAGCTAAGGAAAATTTTGCTGTCCTCACCATTGATGGCGATGAAGCTTCAGCTGTTCGAACAAACAGCCCTCTACAAGTCAAGACTGGAGAAAAATATTTCTTTGGAGGTAAAAAAAAAAAATCAAAACAAATACACACTTAAAGTGCTGTTGTCTTTTAGTCTATATAACAGGTGTAATGGAGTTCAGGATGTAATTCTTTCATGTGGATCTTATTATGAGTTGAGTGCCTAGGTGCTGCTGATAAAAAAGTACAATACTAAACTTAATTTCACTTCTAAGAACGTTTTTACACCTCCTTATCCTTACAAAATAAACCCTGAGAAGTTCTGTACAATCTAACTTGGAATAATTTCTCAGATCTGTAAACATTTCAGGGAAAGGGGTGTCTTAATAATTTAAATAAAAGGCACTGACTGGAGAAATAAACTTAACTTTTCAAGTATGAAATCCTGAAGAAGAAAAAAACAAATATCATTGCTCAGGACAGGTCTTAGCTTTTGTTGATTTTTAAATGCTGTCATGATTGTGGATAACTAAGAAGCTCTCATAGGCTGAAGCCTTAGACTGTTCAGTATTTTTTGTCTGTTGACAGTCCATATACTAAAAAGAGTTCTTAAACTTGTAGCCTTAATATTTATTGTGCTTACTCTTCTATGTTAGCATTTATGAAAATCAAAAAAGGCCATCAAAACTCTTGGATTTTTTAAATTGACATTTAAATTTCTATATTAAAAAGTGTGTTTGTGTGTCAAAAATATTTTTGATCCAAAAAAATTTCAGGTTGCACTTTTGAAGTGTCCCACACATTTGAGGTTGAACATGAATTCTTCAGGCAGAGAACATAAATTTTAAAAGCAGAGTTTTAAAAGCAGTGTTAAAAATTGATTTTTTTTTTCAAACCTACAAGATGCATGTCTAATAAAAGTAAGATATAAATGTGAGACTAAATAGTCATAACATTACTCAAGGGATGGAAAATTTAGTGTTTTATGAAGTACCCTAAGTAGAAAGGGAAAAAAATGATTTCAAAGTTATTTTCATTTTGTTGTTATCAAACTAAAGTTTGTCTGTCAAAAGAGTTAAACTTCCTGGTGCTGAAACATGCATATTTTCCAATATCCATAATTCAGCTAATACTGTTATTTTAGCCTATTGCCTCAAGTAAGAGTTCTGGCATAGCCAGTTTTTACATGCTAAAGTGTGAAAATTATTTTGTTGTTAAACCATATATGTTCAATTTGTCAGAACAGCCTGGGACTTTCTAATGAAATGAAATTATTAAGCACACAAAGGAGACAATGAGAAGAAATGCTGTACATAATACATCAAGTGTTAAATTCTGTTAATTTTGATAGGTAAAATCCCCAGATCACTATTACATTTCTGGAGAGATATTGATTGATTGATTTCTTCTGAAATGTCTTTTACATCTCTTTCTTTGTCTATGAGGAATAGATTGTCTAGTTTCTCCAGGTAGCCTTTCTCGGTCAAAAGTCAGGTTGATTTGTTGTCATTTCAGTTGGACTATGAAATCTGCTTAATTTGTGATTGCTGACCTCTACTTTGTAATTCCACCACTCTTCCATAAATAACAAATGTGCATGCAGATATTGGTCTAGTGGGATATGGAAGTCAATCATGAATTCCCTGAAGTCTCATTCCCACATATGTTCATGCAAATACGTGGTCCTGTTACACAAACTGTGGGGTGTTTGTTTTTCCTTAGTATCTCATCCTCTGAAAGGCCTTCTAAAGGTATGTCAAAAGAACAGTGGTGTCCTAACCTTCATCTCACAAGTTCATTTCAAAATCTGCCTTTGCAACACTATACTTCCATTAACTATATGAAGTTGTGAATCTGAGGAAGTTTAATTTATAGAACCCATTTGTAATATTATGTTCCCGCATGAAAATTGCTATATAAATGTATGATATATAGATATAGATAAATAATATATTAAAGACTGCAACTTAAAGCCAGTCTTTTGGATCTATGTTAGAAACCTAATCTTTATATTCATGATCTGCATCTTATAAGGCAAAGGTATTTTTGTTCTATTCCCTCCAAATGTACGTGTTCCTCCTTATTTGTCTTTAGAAGCACTCCAAGTCATGGCTTTTAATAAACAATATTTGCAAGAAGAGGATGTAGAGAAGAGAATAGTGGGGAACCGCAAACATTTGGACCGTCAAAGATGTTTCCATTCGTTTCCTTAGAAATAAGTTCAGATAAGAAAGCATTGAACACTTCTTTTCTGCAAATACCTATCGTTGGTTAAGAAGTGATAACTACTTCTTGAATTCAGAGGGCTGCACAATGCTAGACAGCTAGCAGAAAGAATTATCAATTCTTTGGTGATGATACATTTTCATTGCGAAAATGAATCTAGTAGATTTCTTTGCTAAAGAACTGAATACAATAGTTACAGATACTTGCACTATTAAACCTTTGTATTATGAAATATAAACATATATAACAGATGCAGAAGTTAAATGATGAGATTTAAAGTTATGCTAGTCATCTAATCCCACTGCTATATTTCTTGATCTTTCAAAATACTGAGAAAGCTGAGTCCATTGAATTTGTGTTTGGAGAGGTTGTACAGCATTTCTAGCATGCTCTGAACACTCTTTGATGGCCTACTTCGACTTTGGAGGAGCTACTGTATGTATGCAAGTGTTTTGTTCTCCAAACTTTCTCTTTCTCTGATCCCAAAATAAGTGAGCCTCTTTATATTCCTGTCTCCCAGTGTCAATGCAGCAAATGTATATTATAGGCAAAGTTACTGTCTTTGCTGAAGAAAAGATTAGAAGTTGAATTTCGGTACTGTAATACAATATTTTCTAAAAAATGCTTGTCATTGACCAGCAGAGCCAGATTTTTACGACACATGCAGTAACACTTGAATAGAGGAGATGTGGAAATCAGAATATTTTGTGACTTCTGCTCATAGAACTAACTTCTCTAGTTTTGAAAAATCATAAGTAAATCATAAGAGTATTCTTTATTTCTCTGTCAGAGAGTATTATGTTCAGTACTGTTCAAGTCTTTTTTTTCCCCTTGCTTTGTGCCTCTCCAGTGTCATCTCCCAGCACTACTGAGACCTTCCCAAGGGACAGACAGCAGTGATGTTTTATTCAAGCCTAAAAAGTCAGGGGGAATTGTGTTAAGATCAGGCATTTCTGTAGATTGTGTGAATGTATGCTGGTGTATGTGGGAGGGTGGGTGCTAATTGCCTATTACCCTTCTGTATAACTATTATTTTCTGCCCACTGGTTTTATTTTCCTTCTTTTTCTTCTCTTGAATTTGTGTTTTTGGAAAGAAGTGAACTTCCCTTGCCTACTAAGCTCTAGAGAATGATGTTTCTTTGTTGTTTCCAATTTTCTGCATAAAACAAAGAAACAGAACAGAGGAAGTGAATCACAGAGTGAAAATGAGTCCATTAACCTCATTTACACTGTTGGAGATAAAGGGCTTTTGTGAAGCATCTTAAGCTTTCACCAAATCACCTAATGTCTACAGGAAATATTTGATTAGAGACATAATTTTGACTTGTTTCTATGGCATTTCTTTTTAATTGTGTCTACTTTCCTTCTCCTTTTCACTGGCTCAAGGATGGGTGAGTTTTTAGCATGAGTGCTAAATTTTCATTGAGATCAAAGGTATGCAGCAAGCATCCGTCAATCCACTCTGTGCTGCTTTTTCTGACAAGCAAAGATGAAGGGAATATGCAGTAAGTTTCCTATGGGACACCGGTCTGAGGTGTATAAAAAGCCCTCCCTTTCTGTACAAAACAGATGAAGTCTTGTTTCTGGAGTAGAATTCATTTGTTTTGAAAAGTTGTGTTGGTCTAAAATTTCATAAAATCAGAGGTGGTGAAAGGAGGAGGGAATCCAAGGAGATAAATTACCTTCCTGTGTTTCACATTTCCTGGACTCTTCTGTGAACTTCCCCCTCTTAAAGGTCTTTGCGTGGCGTGTCTACATTTTTCATCAAGTTACCCATTGTTATAATTGTGTGGATTGTTTTCATTCACAGCTGTTATAGTCATGGCCAGACTTCCTAGGCAGTGTCACTGGCATTTAAAAAGTATCTGAAGTATCGTAATTGCAAGTATTTTCAGATAGAAAGGGGTCACCATTTTTTTTTTGGGGGGGGCAGGAGGGGGAGAGGATATTTCTGTAGCTCACATTCAAATTTGTTCAGCAAAACCAATGTTGAGTTATTAGATGTCACGACTAATAAATGAAACACACCTAATGGCAATTCATGTTGTCTGATACCTAAAAAATAAAAGACTAAAGTCCCTGCTGACATCATTCTTGCAAGTCTGAAACTTCTCGCATATAAATAAGTAACAATGATGTTTGGTTGTATTTGTATTTTTGTCAGTGTTTACTGCAGATTTTTAGTATGTCAGGGTTTCAGTTTTGCTGTCCATTTGTTCTTTGAGGGGTTTTGGGTTTTCTTTTACATGTATGACCACAAGACAGGATGCTCAAATTTGCATTTCTTGTTGAGTGTTGAGTGTGTTTTGAAATCTTTCTTCTCATGCGCATAACTCTCCCGTAAACTCAAATACAAATCCATGAGGAGAACACACAGGAAATTCCAAGTAACTCAGAGTATAATGTGATTTTTGTGTGTCTTCAACATTCATCTTCAGGTCAGACCTACAAAATAATGGTAAACACATGAAATGGAAATAAAAGAATTCGAATGGGTCATATATTTTAACAGCCCTCATACATTGAATTGTTAAATCTGGAATGTTTATAAGTCAATACATGAGCAAAGAATGCAGATATGAAAAATTTATAAACATGACCAAAAAAAGGAAGTGCTTGTAGCAAGAAAAAAAAAAAAAAAAAAAAATTAGATGCCAGGCAATTATAAACCTCTCTCTGGTATTTAGTACATGATTGACATTATTATTTCATCAGCTCTCTTGTACTATGAACAAGGAAACACCACTGAATTCATATTCCCTTTATACAACTGACAGAACTGGAGTTGATCATCATTGCCCATTAACTCTTGGAGATTTATACTTTTTTCATCATGTTTAATTTTTTGTTTATTTCATCCAAATAATTTGAAGGTTAGACAAATGAGACCAAGTAAAATAATGGTGACTTTCTATGATTAATTTTCAGTAATGTCAGTGATGTTATAATATGCCAATGCGCCAATCCACCAACACATTTTATACAACAGTACAAGCAGAAATACTGGAGATAGATTGATGTCCTGAAGGAAAACAGGTGCAGGCAGAAAGCTGGTACAATGTGAAAGCAAATAAAAGATGAAATGCATGGTAATGGCAGTTTAGGAATGTATGTATGGGGGCATGAGTCTTGCTGGAATAACTTCAGCTTTTGAGCAAAGTCCTATTAAATATGAGAAATGTCTATCGACTGAAAAATAAATGGATGAAGTCTTGAAAAGTGCTCCCCTTGTTACAACATAAATCTCTTGTTAAGCTGAAGATCTTAGCCACAGAATATATATCCAGAAGTTTCTCAAAAAATAAAGCATAGGAACTTAATCTCTTTTACTTTATTTTCTTGCAAGTACTAAAGCAAATGTTTGTGTGCAGCAGAAAAGAGAACATCAATTTTTTCTATATATTTTCTTTACTCTTATTGACATTTAAAACCAAGAAAGAACAAAGAATGAGGAAGAATATGTACCATAGAAAGTAAACCTGCATGGACAGGGGAAGGAGTAAACTGACTTTATGAAACTCTGTTGTCTCTCACTCTGTGAGTATATTATTTATTTCCTTTTTCACTAAGTATAGTAGTCATACTGTTACCTGAGTCTTATTTTTAAGCAAATTGTAACAGTCTCTGAATATTCCAGGAAATTCAAATAAAAACAGAGGAAATCCCTTACACAGTATAGATCTTGACTCCAAACAGAAAGGAAAAGGGCTTGTAAAAATTATCCAGCCTTCCTCTAAAGGAAACACTTTTGGAGAAGGAAATTTCTGTTGAAGAGCCAGAAGAAAACTATTGGAGACACACTCAAAAGTGAAAATTATACCTGTATTCTATATGGCCCTCCTTTATTAGCTTTAGTAGGTCAAGCTACAAGGTTTTTGGTACCAGTAAATGAAAAAAATACTGATAGGAGAGGAAGGGCAGGCATTTCAAGAAGCGGTGAAAGTTGGTAAGAATGTTAACCAGTACTAATCACGAGACAGTACTGATTAGAGCTCTATGGTTTTAGAGCACTAAAAATAATGTGGCCTATTGATGGCATTAGGAATCACAAATATGTCTGTGTGTGTGTGTTGAATTGTGATGTGAAAAATAAACACATATGCTTTTCTGGTGTGTGAAAATAATCATACTTCTAAATAGTGGAGAATGCCAATACTGGAATAGCACTCCTACCAGCTAAACCTATTTCTCAAGGGTGTCCTGGCTGTGCTTCTAGGTGTATGCATGTGCTCACTGTCCACAGCCACAATTCAACACATCTGCACAGGAAAGGAAAAATAGAGATAAGGTAAATTCCTGGTGCCATCAACAAGCCATACTGTTTTCAGAGGCTTTCCTTTCTTTGGGGAGTGACTTACTGATGCTCCTCAGTGGATTTTCCATAGGAAAATCTGTGGTTTTCCTCTTTAAAACCATAGAATCATAGAATTA
>VZTA01019695.1:0-41952 GCA_013398855.1 Mohoua ochrocephala
AACCAGCCCAAACCCGCGACAATGACGAAGAAGCAATGCTGCTTCATTCAGTTCATCACTTTGCTATTTTATCATTTTCCTTCAAGAAATGAAAGCAGATAATTAAAATGTTGCAGCAGTGGTTGTTAGTTATGTTTTATTTCTATCTCATTTGCTTGCCAAGGAAACAACCCATGTCTTCCCAAGACTAGGTGAACTCAGAATGTTATTCTTTCATCAATTCATTGTCTTACTTAACTAGTCTTTGTACTAATATCTCAACCTTTTAATACTAATTCTATTCGCTGATATGCAGTAAATTATTAATAGCTCTTTTCTAGAGACCAAAAATTATTGCTTGATACCAAAAGGTGTAGGGTTTTTTTTTCTTTCTGTCATACGCAATATCGCTGAGATCTTTTTTCCTAGCCGAAATTGAAGCATAAAAACTTAGTTGTAAGTAGGTAGGTTCTGAAAGCATTTACTTATACTAAATAGACTACTTTTTTTAAAAAAAATTTTCTTTTATATATAATTTTAAAGAGTTTTAAAATCTGAAAAATCAGGCATAATCTCATCTCTTATTTTCTATCTTTAAAACTATGTTGGTTTTACGACATTTGATGATGTAATTCCTTAAAAAATACAAATGAAGCAAATCTCCACTGTGTGTTATTTTGCTAGTGATATTGTGATATCGATACATTAGATCTCAGCTTGATTTTGAAATATTCTGACTTATTGTCATAAGTAAGGCATATAACAATTATATAAATTTATATAAGGCTTGTTTTGAAACAATGTTTGTAAATGATTTCCAGAAAATAATTGATCTCACTTTTTAATAGTGAGAGAAACTGAAAAAAAAAAAACAAAACATCCTCCTGAAAACTTTCTGAGTCCTTACAATATTTCTTTCAATTTTTAGGTCTTTTGAGGATTTATAAAAGAGAGGTGGTCTCAATTAAAAAAAAAAAAAAAAAAAGAAAAAAAAAGGACAAGTCAACACCACCTTTCAGGCATTTTTAAGCTTTAGAATAGTGTGTTTCTTTCTCCTTGCAAAAGGAAGCAAATGAACATAAACTGGTTTTAAACTGTATTTTTATGATTGTGACAGAACATTTCTGGATTCCTTCTTATTGCTGAGCCTAATATCTTCACAGCTTTTAAGACAAACCTCCTTCTTAAAATAGATACTTTGGAACATTTTGCTTGAGCTGTAGTGTACTCTTTAACAAAAGATGTTTTACAAAAGAGCAAAGCATTCTCAGTTTTGATAAAAGAATTGCATCGTGTATTCCTTTTTTCAGTCAGTGCTCTTCAGATTTACTGTCTGACATTTATAGGGCTTACTACTTGCTTTGAAAATCATCCATTCAACTTTTTTTTAAAAGTCATATTACAATTGTTAGCACCTGGGCACAATCTTCAAAATAAAATGTAAAGAGTAATGATATACAGTTTAAATGCAAATATTTGCTGAGTTTCAGGTTCTCTGTAAATCTGCTCTCTTTGTAGTCAGCAAAAGGTACATCTCTTAGAATTCTCACTGTGAATATTTTGTGCATAGAAAACTTAAAAAAAAAAAAGAAAATTATATTGTTATCATTTTAAGCATGAGAAAAATAATCCTAAATATCACCTGAATTCAGAAACAAGAGTTGCAGAAACAGAGAGAGAGCAAACAGGTTTTTATGAGCACATTGATTCAGATTTGTACTTTGTTTTTTTTTCTGGTGGCAAATAAGTCTTCCATTTGACTTTGTTTAAAATGAATAACTCACCCTCTCACCTGGGGGAAAAAAGCCATGAGTACATGATGCTCTGAAGCCTCATTCTCTTTAGTGTCTTTGGCTGTTGGAACTGACATTTGTCTGCTCTCATAGTATAAAGGCGCAGCATAAAGTCAGGAGGGCCTTTCACTTTCTGGCCACTTCAGAAGAGCCTAGTTGCAGTACCATAACATTGTAAGAATATGTATTCTGATAAATGATTGAACCACTGGTATCTGTGCCTAATCTCACAGTGACTGTGACCTGTAAAGAATTTCTTATGTTTCATTTTCTGTAAGAAGTCAAAATGATTTTCTTCCAAGTGAAGATGAATGAGTCGCTCAAGTGGAAGAAGGGATTCACAGACCATAAGGACAAGACAGATCCTATTTATAGTCTCTAACTTCAAAGACTTTGTGGGTGATGACTACAAACCCCTCAGACACAGTAGAGGATTGGCTACCAAGGTACAAGAGAGACAAAAGAGCAGAGCAGGCTGGAGAGGAAAGCATGTTTCACTAGGAATTAGATTAGACGACTTCAAGAGCTGTCATGTATCATAAAATCACTCCTGTGACAAAACCAGTATTCTGTCAAGTTCCAAATTGTAACTCCTTAGCTGTATGTTTGAGTATGCTGGAGTGTCTTCTTTAGACCCTATATGAGGTAGACTTGATGGTCCTGCAAAGCTGCTTCATTTTAATTAGTACACTCGCTACACTAGTACACTTGTGCCAATCATATTCCTCTGTTTTCTCTCCATTGGTTTCCTGACTGCTCAGTTCCTCTTGCTTACCTATTTATTGTTTGTTTGCAGTCTTTGTTTACAATATGATCGTAGCTAAACCCACTGATCAGTGCTGAAGGCCTACCATCACTACTGTAAGAAGTTAAGTGATTTTTCTTCCTCCATCTCCTCATCCCCTTCCTACTGCTGACACAAAGCTTTGTACAGTCAGCAGTTAAAATCTGTACAAATACCTCACATTAAAATCTGTGACATGGGTTTTTAAAGGCAGTGAGAACTCGAACATGCAGTTAGACATGTAGGCATCCTTATTTTCATCTCTCTAAGATTAATCATGTTTCACAATCCAGCCTTAGTCTCTTAATATTCAAAGTTAAAGATTAAACTTTTGCCTCTTCTATTCATTCTTCCTACAGCCTAGGTGACAGAATGTATATGTGTCCTCCAATACACATTGTTGCACTGTGGTTAAAATTAATGGTCAGAGAGCTATTTATTTTATTTTATTTTATTTTATTTTATTTTATTTTATTTTATTTTTTATTTTATTTTATTTTATTTTATTTTATTTTATTTTATTTTATTTTATTATTTTATTTATTTTTCCAAGATTTTCAACCAGCTTTACATTATAGCTACAGTAGTTTTGTTAAACATTGTTTAAATCAACAGTTCAGAGCACATTACACTGCACTGAAGCCTGTCAAATGCTGGAGTCCATCACAATAAATCTTGTGTCACATTACATTGAACTGTGTCATCTAGGGAGTAAAGTGTAAAGTGAATGTCAACTTGTCATCCATGGAACTACTTCCTAAGGGAAGCCTTGGAAGCCCCATTGTTAGAATAATTTACAATGAGACTGGGCAACACTCTAGAAAATTACACTGTGGGGAACTGTCTCGCTTTGGCAGGAAGGAAGAAATCATAGGTGTTTTTTTCTGTCTTCAACTTCTCTTAACCTAGAAGACATGACATGGTAGGTTTTGGTTTGTTTGTATGTCATGCACTGCTTTACAGAGCTGTATTGTCCAATAGGTTTTGCTTCTTATGTGGTGTCATGTAGAGACATCACTACCCATTGCACAATTTGTGGTTCTAAACAGATCATCTTTTGCTGTTCTAAAAGGGATTATTATCAAATGCTAAAACTGAGTCACAGATGTTTGTCTTATTTCTCTTATTGCTGTCTTGTTTCCTTAACTGTTGGAGCTTAACTATAAATAGTAAGCAAATAAAAAGAGGAAAAGAGGAAGAGAGAAGAGTATCAGGTATTTTCAAACTTATGAGGAAATATTTTCTTCTGCAATAATCTTTCATTGCCATTCAAATTAAATATAGGCATTTTAATGCAAATGCTAGGACATGAAGTACTTGAGATGGAGGACAAAACTGGGGCAAAATGCAACACTTAAAGTCCCTTCAGCTTAATTTTCTTGGGTACTCTACTTACAGAAATGGAGCAGGAAGAATTATTGCGCTACTGCTGTGTCTTGGGCTGGCTTTGTGATGTGTACCCCCTATCGCCTGCCCTATGCCCAGACATGATTCTTGTGCCTTTCTGTGTCTTTAAAATTGGGTGCAAGAGAAAGAAAAAAGGAAAAGCCATATGAACTTTTCAAAACAGTTTTGCTCCAAGGACATTCACTCCCCTGCGTTCCTGCTGCTGCAGAGCAGAGCAAAGCACCTTCCCTGCTTTTCCCGGCTCTTGGTTCCTTTTCTCGGAGGAGAGAGACAGAGAGTTAAACTCCTTTGTTTCCCTGGGACTTTGTTTTTTCCTTCTTCTCTTCTGGACTGCTCAGAACACCAGAACATCAGAACCTCACTGGGAGGCCTCACACCTCAGCCCAGAGGGGCCCGAGCCGACCCAGCTCCGAAGAGGGGGGAGAGAGAGAGAGATCACACCCATGGAAAGGACTCTAAAATATTCCCAGGTTTTCTCTCCACAGCGAGAGGTTTTATTATTTAGCATTATTCTTTTCCTGTGTGTTTGTTAAATAAATAGCTTTTTCCTCCTTTCACTTTCCTTTGAGGAATTTTTTCTCGAACCTGGTGGGGGAGGGGTGGCTGTAACCTGCCTTCTATAGAGGAGACGTTCCTCCCAGAGCTTTCCTCCAAAAATTTGTCTCAAACCAGGAAATTCTTAAGTATACCCTCAGAAAGACTTTTTTCCCTTTGTTCCTGAGATATAAAATTTTAACTGTGCTTAAGTAACAGAGAAGTTCTTCTCCAGGCTTCTTGGATAGCTCTGGTAGAAAATCCAACACTGGAATGCCAGGAAATGGAGTAAAATGAAATAACCAACGAGCCTGCATCTATTCCAGTCAAAATCTCAGGCTGGCAGTATGATACATATAATGTGTAGTACACATTCATACAGCTATGTTCTATCCCACAAAAAGTGTAGCTTCATCCAAAATGTTGAAGAGACTGATTTGAGCATAGCACTTGCTAACACTCAACGTGCGTGTTGTGCTGGGGATGCAAACTTTGGCATACTTCCAAAATAATATAGTTCAGTCATAAGAACAATGTCAATCTGCATGGTGATATTGAACCTGAGAAAGAAAGAGAATAAAAACCAAATACAGATACAAGCCTTTCTGGAAAAATGTTTCGGAAACCAGAGAAAACAAAAAGAAGCAGGGATCAAGTATCTTGCTTTCTCCAGTCCGTGTACTGTCACACATCCAGCAGAAATACTGTGATATGCAACAGGGTTTGTACTACAAAAAGACAGGTATGACTTTTGTTGCATTCCAATTTTAAATGAGATGCCAGAAGATTTCCTCCCACTGTTCCTCAGTAGAAGGAAGTGAGTTGTGTTGTTCTTTCCAGTCATTAGTCATAGCCAGCAATTTTTTTGTTAATGCAGTGTAATTTAGCTGTTTTGATAGGGTGCTGTCGGGACTTAAGAGTAATTCATAGAGGAATGACTAAATTTTATTTGAAATTAATTTTAGGGTTGACTGAAAAAATATTAAGGAGTGATGTTTGGCATAGATAGGAATAAAGACTGGTGCAGGGGAATTGTAGAAATAATTTGACACGTGTATATGGATAGATTGCATGCTGAAGCTAGAAATAGGTGCTGCTTTTTCAGATAAGATTAATTATAGCTTCCAGAAGGTCCCTTCCTCTTTGTTTCTGTTTCAGTGAGTGCATAAAAAAGTCATGAAGAAAATTTCCTCTTTCTGCAACAGGAAGGTGCTAAGTGAACAGAGATAGTTTTAACTTTAAAGAACTGTGAGATAGGGAACTGTGCTGCAGACACAGGAATGAGTGCAGGATGAAAGAAAATGTCAAAAGTTTATTGACCTTTGCAATTGCCAGGAACAATATTTTGGGAACAGTTGCAATGAGTGAACTCATACCTCATAGTGATTCAACCAAGGCTCAGAGATAGAACTCACACTCTAGTCCCAGGGGTGCAAAACCTACAATCTCCTAACACAAATGCAGGTACATTACATGAAGAAAATAATAGCTCTATGACTAGAGGACACTATCCCGATGTTGTTTACTTAATCGAAAAAAAATATTTCTCCTCCTGTCAATAGCTATTTCAGAACCTAATGAAAAGGTTAATATGTCTGATCATATTTTCCTGTTGCACAATATTTTCTGATAGGTGACTGAGTCCTCAGAAGCTCGATGTGATTAGACTAACACGAGCTTTCATTCGGTAGTGTGAAAAAGCGTAGAATGATTTGTCATTATTCAGTTAACCTCTAAGATGAAGGTTGATTACGATTGCTATTTAGGTACATACACGGCATTCCTAATTCCTGAGCATGTCTATATGAGAATAATTTAAGATCCTAGTCAAGGCTGCCATTCAAAGAAAAATAAAGAAACAAAAATACATACAAAACACAGCATTTCTTAAGAAAAGGGCATATTGCATTTGAATTAAAAGGAAAGAGCTGATAGGGAACAAGTTCACAAAAGCATAACCTGCCTGGGGATTCTATGGCAATTGATTAAGCCCTGTAGGGTGTGAAATACATTTTTGACCTGTAAAACAGAATTTCTGCCAGATGCTAAAAAAAAAAAAAAGCAGTCACAGCCAAGTGGCATTTTAACTTAGCAACAAAAGTTAGAAAATTAAATTTATTTCTGTTATTGCTACATCTTCCTGCAGATTCAGCATGTACATATTTCTACAGGAAAAAAAACCCAAACCGTAAGCAGTGAATTGGCCTGAAATAAAGCAGAAGCAAGAGCTGGTGAGCTCCACGTTAGCTGACAATAAGATTCCATTCTCAAAAGGCCAGGTTTGTTTTGTTGTCAAGTCAAAAAGCAAAAAGGTAAATTAATAAACATTGCATAATGGTTGATTATTCCCAGAAGAGCAAATCCTGGCATTCACTTGCAATGACTAATTGCTCGATACTTAAGCCACTGCTATTGAACTTAATGGAATTTCTCTGGAACTTAAGGGAGTGCTTTGATTTACTGACATCCATATCTTTGTTATGCCTCTGCTCTCATGAAAAACCTCCCTGCACATCAAAGCTTGTCTGGTTCACTTCTTTTCTTGATGTCAAGACCCAAATTTGTCAAGTCACTGTAAACAAAGCAATTTGCCTAAAGTTATTTGTAACTCCTGTTAAATATACTGTTCCTCTTAAGTTGTTTGTTATGAAAGACCTATCATGCCAAAATTTCAGAGTGCAGTAATAAGAAAATAAAATTTGTCAAACATCCTAGGCAAATTTTGCTTGAAAGCATCTTGTTTAATCTTCTTGAATAGTTTCTTTGGTTTTTGTTTTCCCCTAGAAAAATGCCAAACTTAGTTTCATATCCCGATTCACATCCTCACAGCGCATTAAACCGTCTTTATATTGCCTTTTTGTAGGAAAAAACCACCTACATTTAGATGTGAAAGGGTTTATAATGACCTTCTGGATAGGTGAGAATTTAAACATATTACTTACTTTCAACACAGGACTCATCCTATTAATTTCAACCTCTCTGGAAGACTCCTGGAAAATGTTAATGTGGTGTCAATTGTAAAGACGTACTTGTCTTTGTTCCTTATCTTTTGAAATCATCTAAATTATTTCACCTAAGATACATCTACCTGTTAACAACTTTTAGCTCTTAGTGCTGATTATTATTGGTAGTGAATACAATTATGCTTTCAATTTTTTATAGCAGCGAATTGTAAGAGTCGGTGTTATTAGTAATTATCATTATTTCCATAATAGGGACTAGGGCTTCTTATGTTCAAAAGAATTATCATCTGCTATCTACAGGCAGATAGAAAAGTGATTGAATAAAAACTGTGTGTAGAGTCCCCAGTTCAACAGCCTGTCCTGTCTCTGAGATCACATTCCCTGACAAGTCTTTGAAGTGATATTCCTAGGAAACCACCACATCCGCTTTTTCAGCCTGAAAGATGTCAGGTGGTTCCAACACATTCCACTTACAGGATGATTAGCCTTGGAGATTAACCACTCTTGTGAGCAAAAGCTTACCCTCCAAAGTAAAGGTTAGGAACCTATGTGCTGTGGTTTGACACCAGCTGACAGCTCAGCCCCACACGGCTGTGCACTCACTCGCCCTGTCTCAGTGGGGTGGGGAAGAGAATCATTAGCGAAAAACCAAAAATTCATGGGTTCTGATAAAGACAATAGGTAAAATAAAGGATGTGCATGCCACCAAAGCAAGACAAGGAATTAATTCATCACTTCCCATGGACAGGCAGGTGTTCAGCCATCCCCAGGAGAGCAGGGCTCCATCATGTGTATCAATGACTTGGGAAAACAAACTCCATCACTCCGAACTTCTTTCCCCAGCTCTATATTTTGAGCATGGCACCATATAGGATGGAATATCCAGAGGGTCTGTGGGAGTCAGCTGTCCTGGCTGTGTTCCCTCCCAGCTCTTTGTGCACCCCCAGCCTTCTCACTGGTGGGGTGGGCTGAGGAGCAGAAGAGGCCTTGATGCTGTGTGAGCCCTGCTCAGCACTAATGAAAACATCCCTGTGCAATCAACACATTTTCCAGCACAAATCCAAAACACGGTCCCATACCAGCTACTGTGAAGAAAACTAACTCTATCCCAGCCAAAAGCACTATGCTTCATCACAGAGAGTAAAGACAAGATCTGCAACCAAATAAGTGATAGTAATAGTGTTAAAGAGCCTTTTTTATCCCAGTTGGAATAAATGTTTACTGAAAGAGGTAAGAGATAGGAAGAACCAGAAAGAAGTAGAACACAATCAATAGAAGTGTCTGTGTATGGTGAGATTTAAATGGATACCCTTTGAAATACATAAATAAGTTTCAAAAAGTAATTAAGGAGGCTGTGATAGTTTTCTGCATTAATTAGGTCAACTAACATAATACTATAGTATTTTTAGTTGTTTCATGCTCCCTTTTAAAAAGATTTTACAGGTACCATTGCACAATATAGCCTGCTGAGGAAACCCCTTAATTGATGCCTTATTATTCTCTATTCCAAAACACCTAATTGTGGCATGCATTTAAATGTGCCATTAGTACAAATTAATGTAGGCCTGTATTTTTATTTGCTGTCAAAAAATTCCAGCTTTTGTGTTTGTTGTAAGGCGATTTTTTCTTTTAAAAATTGTAGAATCATATATTAGAATCACAGAATAGAACCGTGACTTGGGGTGGAAGGGACCTTAAAGATCATCTAGTTCCAACCCCCTTGCCATGGGCAGGGACACCTCTCACTAGACTAAGTAAAGTCTAAACCAGAGAGCATCTTTTCTTTTTAAAAGATCCTTTATCCTGCCCCACAATGACAAATCTATAGAAATGTGTGATTTTGAAGGGTGGAACATCTATCAAAGTGGGACTGAGCATTATTTTCATTATACCTATTAGGTATAATGTCACTGTCATTTTGCATCAAAGGAACGATTTTTCACATGTGGAAGAGAGATTAATACAGCTTTGGTATATGTCTAAAAGTACAGCCAGCCCTCATTTATTTTCTGGAATACCATCTGAGTTTTGGAGAGAAAGACAAAAAAATAAGGCAGTATAATGACTTGTATATGTGGCTATAATGAACTACTGTGCTCACCAGAGTCATATGGAATACAATGATAACACCTTAATTCTGAAGATTTATCATGTTGACTCTTGTCCTTTTTGGTAAGAGTGGTCATCTTAAAATCTTGAGTGCATTTTAAATTCAATTATCCTTGAGAGACGAAAAAATCCTAATGCCTTTATTTTGCAAGAGAGGCTAAGTCATATGTATAAATATATTTAGACAGATTAGGATGCAAAGAGAGGCATGTTTAGATTTTTTTGAAACATTTTAATTCAATATGTTTTACCTGAGCAACAAAAAGGTAAGGGTGAGTGGCACGAACATGCCTAATTTTAATGGTGAAATGTACATTCTTGATTCTGAACTAGTCACTTATACAGTCAAACCAGACAAATAGGCATCTGCAGATGGTAATTCATTTGAGCTACCTACCATTTGCATTTTCGAGAAACTGTCTTTTGGTGATCCTTCATTATTAATGAAAGTGGCCCTCAGGACTAGATCAGATTTAGAGATAGTGGACACCTAAGTATCAGTCTGCATGTTCTTCTAAACAATAACTTCTCTTCCTTTTCAGACAATGAGAGCAACAGAATTCTACAGATGACAATTAATCCCAGATAACTGTTTTAAAAAAAGCTTCTGTCACTCTTTGGTCTCTATAAAGTAAGGCTGGATAATTAGCTTAAGCTAAATACTAATTTTTTAATGGCTAAAATTAGGGTATATTAAGTCTATCTAGAGCTACTTCTATATAACATTTTCAGGGTCAGGGCTTAATTATCCTGATATGGAAACAGCAAAACTCACACTTCTGCACTGTCAAAAGCTCTATAATAAGATGTGTTCCTTTGAAATTCTTTTCTACTAATAATAAATATCACATGGGTTCCACCTTTTCTACCTGACAAGGTTCCACTCTATTGCTTGCTGAAAAACTGCTGAAGAAAACCAGGATCCTTCCAACCAATATGCTTGAAATGACATTGTTAAGTTCATGATGAAGTTTTAAAATAAATTGTTTGATTAAAAAAGAAAAGAAAATCAAAAAAAGAAACCATCTCTCAGGGATGTAAGTGAGAATCTCCGGTCTTTCTTTGAAGATAAAACTACTTGGCTGGCTCATAAATAATGTATGACCTCTGCAGTGAAAACTGAAAAAGTTACCAGTTCCTTCAGGAACGCAGTGCAATAGTCAGTGTGATTTAGTATATTAGATCATTTTTTCAACCTTGGAAACGGAAATGTTTCTCCTTATTTGTAGGTAAAAACACCGAATATGTGCATCTCATTTGGCTTTTAGAACAGTGCCTCTAAGGAGTAGTATCTCCTACGAGGTGACAGAATTTAGAGTTTTAGGCCCAGCTCTTGAGAATGTGGCACCAAAATGTGCAAAAGCTTTAAGAATAGACATAACTAGACATTCAGTACTACACCTTTTTCCTCTTCAGATCTTTTCAAAGGCTCATGTTAAATGACTTGCATTCAGGAATCCTATAGAACAAGTTTGAACCAGTTCGTGAATTTGTTTCCTGCTTTTCACCTGTCAAGGTGAAAATTACTGTTGGACTCTCTCTCAAAATATCAAACTTTATATTCGTAAATGAGCTCTTTAAAACAAAGACCAAACTAATTTTGTTGTTTATGCATCACTTTTTTTTCTTCTTCTGTGAATTTGTCTAAACCCTTTTTGTCTAATATCTAGTGTCTCTCATCTAACTTTCTTTTTGTTGCTCTACACCCATCAGTGTTATTTTCATGTGAAATTGCACAGATTTTGTATCATGAGTAGTAAATAATCATATCTGCTCACCTTCTGTATGCCACTCATTTTAAAGTCTGTTACAGAATCTCAGTTTTGTCTTTTCAAGGTTATTGAGTCCCAGTCTATTGACTCATTTATCACTCCAAAGCTATTCCATTATTTTGACCAGTCTTGTTGCCCTTCTATGTCTTTGTGATTCCATTGTACTTTTTAGGTAGAAGGTTCAGATAAATTTCAAAATCAAGCAAGAAACAGGCAGACAGTAGATTCATGCAAAAAACCCCCCCAAACTTTCCTTATCCTTCCAAGTCAATAACTACATTTAGTTTGCTTTTTTTGGCCATTATGGAATATTAACACAATGTTTTGATACATTTTATGCAAACACACCACTATTGCCTATAAATCAAACAAAACTCACTTTGTTGCTTTCTATAAATTACAGACTGCCAGCTGTGTGGAATGGGTTAAACTCAATCACAATGTACTTTTTTTTAATATATATATATATGATATCATTATCCCAGACTGTTTTTATAGCTAATCAACAAAGCAGTAATTCATGAGACATGACTGATCTCACCAACTTAGTTGCAGATTTCATGATAACAGGAATCCTGTCCAGTCTATATCTATTTCTCCCTGTGTAAGAGAGTGTGTCTGGACAGTGTGCCTGGACAGTCTGTCCTAGAGTAGAAATCTCTTGCAGTTAAACACATCTGACCACAAGTCTCACTGCAAAGTTCAGCACCTGACAGGTACTTCTGATTTTCGCTTTGGTGTTTTTCTCCTGAAGTTTCTGGTTTGCTTCTTTTGGATCTCAAATTCACACTTTATTGAATTTCATCAAAGATAGACAAAAATGTTGATATTTGTTATTAAAAATCCAGCAAAAATTCATATTATTTTTTGGGGAAAGTAAAATGGTAGTATGCACATATGTTTGCTTGTTTATCTATAATTTCTGAGAAAAAGCAGAAAAGTGGTAGAATACTGGCAGTGATTCAATAAAAAATATTTAAAATTTCCTTTCTAATTCATAACACAATGTGGTCACATAAAGCAGGTAAAGCATTTTAAAAAAAAAAGTCACAGAGACAAAAAAAATGTTAAGCAAAATTTCAAATTATAAAGCTCACTTTGTTGCATGATAAGGATGATATCTTTTCTCTTTATGAAAATCAATTCTGTTTGTCCCTAAATATGATACAGCTTACAGTTTACAATGTTCAGGAGCAATAAGACACAGCAAAGTGCTACCCTTGGACCTCAAATGCTATTCAGGTAAAATCATATGAAGTAGAGAAAAATGTCAAATGTTTTAATTAAAATGTATTGGGGAACCTATCTTTCTGGATCATAAACACATTTGACAACTTTGATTAAGGCTCTTCTGTGTGAAAATGTCAGCTTTCAGTTTCCTTTACTCTTCATGTGTGCTGCGTTTGGAGGTCAAACAAGAGAATTTAGCACTTGAGTGAAATCATCACTGTTGCACTGTCATCCGGAAGGATGTGACAAAGTGCAGTGACATTTACAAACCCTTTGATTGCCAAGGATGATTAGATGCCCTGGTCAGGCAAAGGAACATGTATTGTTTCTATGTAGGAATTGTAAAATTAGACAGTCATCAGATCCTATGTGCTTAGTAGAAAAGATAATAATAAAAGTGAAATATCTAGTCTAGAAATAGCAGAAACCAGGTCCAAGGTACTAACTTGGTTTGCCTGCTTTTTCAACATTTAGAACCATAAGCAGAGCCTGGAACACTAAGATGATTATGAAATTGTAAAGCATGTATTCATTTTCTATAAATTTTGTTTATCAATGCCACTCAAAGGAGATCAAACCTCATAGGTAAATGATAAAACTTTGTTTCAAGTTTAGCTACTTGTATGAGATTTATCTGTCCACAACTTAGCCAGTAAAGGCAGCAGAATCCCTATTTACCTGTTCTGGTCACTAGTCAAACATGAATTATTAAAGAGGTGTTAGATAAACAGCAACGTGACACAAACTTTCTCTGAATCATGGTCAGGTTCCCAGTGCATGTCCTCAAAACATCTTACTTTCTTGTGGGAAAGTTATTTTTAAAAGTATTTGTGCCTTTGGAATAAAGGCCAAACCTAGCTGTGCTGGCACCTTGGAATTTTCTGCTTGTTTGTCTACAAGGAATACATTATCTCATGGTTGACAGGAGAATTTCAGTGTATGATGCTCATCTCAAACTGTAAAATAGAGAAGACATATTCCTGCTACCTCACTCCCTCAAATGCGAAATTAATTTATCTAACACATGACAGCAGAAATAGTATTTGCATTAAAATATATGGGTATATTACTTCAAGTGTAACAATAATACACTTGTATGTCTTTCTCCCTCTGAAGAAAGAATTACCAGTGTCAATCATATTCCTAAATGCATAATAGAACCTAGTACCTAAGATGGACAGAATGAATGTACTACAACTATTTTTTAGCTTTCCTTAGAATTAGGTATTTATTTTTTTTCAAAGGATTACAAGCTGCTTTTACGTTGTGGGACTAGGTGGTACCATCTGCCTCCTCCATGAAGTTATCGCTATTTTGCAATACTCACGGACATCTTACAGCAGCAGCTCTGCAATTACGTGGTGATTAGTGAGTTGTCCAGCTTTAAAATAACTAGGTTTGCAGAAAGGAATGCATCAATTGCACGTCTGTCCAGATGTTTTGTGCAGATGGTATACTGTTCTCTAGCAAGTATAAACAAATAGGAGACTGGTCATAATTAACAAAAAATTGGACCAAAATCCTTACGATATTAAAAGAAAATGTGATGCAACTCTTGGAAAGACAAAAGAAGAAAAGAAAGTTCTACAGCAACTGAATATAATTGAAACCTCTGAAAGCAATGTACATTTCAGTCTTTCTACATTTTTCCACTTGGATCTTTTATTTTTGTAATGTCTGCAAAGTTAATCATTGCAGAGGTTCAAAGCTATTTTGTTACAATGTAGGTACAAAGGGTGAGATAATCTGTCATAATTTTACCAATTTCTTTGAAAGGGATATCTCTCAAGAGACATTATCTGCACCAATATAAAAGAAAAAAAATGGCAACAGTGATAACAGAAACATTTTTTCCCTTTTTTTATATCACAGAGTGACAGAATCACAGAATAGATTATTTTACCCTTGAAGATCCCTCCAACCCAGATGGGCTTTCATCCACATTATTTCCCTGGTTTTCAGATTCCAGGCCCTCATACCTATTGTATAAGGGCATCTGGGGAGGTGAGGTAGCCCATGAGGGGTTTCACCAGCCACCCTGAGCAGAAAACCATTTCCACTCCCCTCCACGTCAGAGGTCTCCTCCTTCTGCCTGGTGGTGAACAGATGGTGGTCCATTTGTCTAAAGCATAGCGGAGTGTGGCTTCAGAAGCATAAGAGTAGCAATGCAGTAAAACAGGAAATTTCAAGTATTTTGTGTTAGGACTGATAGCTCAGGGATGTATTCAAGAAATAGAACTCTCTGAATAGTTAATATATAATTTACAGGCTTGGCTGAGTTTTATTTTGTTCTAATTAATAAATTTTAAAAAGTATATAGGCATTAAGACAGATGACATTCTATTGTTTTATTTCTCTGCTTGAGAAAATAATTTTTTCAGGGACCATTTGGAACCTCCTTAGCTTTTTGAACCTTCCGACTTAATGAGATCTTCTTTCTAACACCTTACAATAATCTCCTCATGTCAATCTTTGTGGCTGACTTGGACAAACAAGGTGCTGTTAGTGTCTGAGCCATAAAGGCCCATGTCATATAAAGCCAGAATAGCTTATCTTAAGTTTATATTGAGACAGTTTAAACACCAGCTGCTCATTGCTGTAGGCGATATATAGTTTATTTCTCTTTCAATCATGATCCCTAGTACTTCTTGGGAAGGTAACCTGAGGAATGATGGCCATTAATATAAATAAATTCAGAGAAAAGATTGGCACAGAAAAATTCCATGCTCGTGCCAGAAAACATTGGCAAAGCCCTGTGATTTAAAATACCTCCTTGACAGTTTTGATTATAATTAAATCATAGACATATGGGAGGCGAATAATTGAATGTCATTTAAGCAAAGAGAAATTTTAGAACCAAAGAAATGGGGAAGTTCTTTCTTAATTGAATGTCACTTTTCTTCTTTCTCCCCTGTTCTTTGCATTCGTAACTGATCCAGCAATATAACCAATAATTTATTGCTATTTTTTTTTTCTAATGTGAAAAATAAAGAGATTCTGACTGTTTAAAACACCATTTGTATTTTTTTCATTGTCCGGAATTAGAGAGATATTCTGACTGCTTAAAAAAGTATTTGTATTTTCTTCGTAGTCTGGAATTATAGTAAACTGTATTTTCTGGGAATATAATCAGGATATCCAAGAAATTAGAACCTGCTTACCAGATTGGAATACCTTCTAGACTTATTGCTTGATCAGCAGTTTCTTGAAAACAATCTACCCGTTACAGATGTATATAACGGCAAGGATATGGTCTGATTGCATTTGTTTTAAATTGTTTTGAAGTTTTTAAATTATTGTTTCAGTTCTGAGGAGATTTAAAGTGTGTAGTAATGAGAAGGACAGCTGTGTTGATGACTGCAAAGATTAAAAGGAAAGAATCAATATCTATTTTTAAAACATTGAAGTGTCTAAATAATATGTTATTTTTATTTTCTAGATTACTTTTTATCATGCTGTACATGAACCAAATGCGAGCCTCAGGTGGATAATTTTGCCCTCAGTGAGATTTTTCCAGTATTTTGAAATGCACTGGTTAACTCTAAGTCCTGTTTATCAAAAAGGCTAATTGAGCTAGACTGCAGCTTAAAATGTTCAAATCTTCATTTTTACAAACATTTAACACTTAAAGCTCAATCCTCGATCTTGCCAAACACAGAAAATTACTGGTGTATTTATGCTGTATATATATTTTAAATACATAATGTTTGTAATTTCCTTCAAAAATTTTTGAAATAATGAATTTTTGAACTCTAATGTCTAATCAGCATGTTTTCTTAAATGTTGCACATCTGTAGTTCTACTTGGAAATTTTTCTGAAAAATTTAATGCAATAATAACAGAATAAAGAAGAAGGGTCAGTTGAAACTTAAAATATGGGGAGAAATGTAATTTTATCTTAAAATAAGGTTAAGGATAAGATTAGTGTTCAAAGAGCGACAAAGCCTACATCTACAGGGACACTGCAACTTCAAAAGAAATGCCAAGGGGAGCATGGACTGAGATGACCTGTTTAGGGAAAGAAGAGAGAACAGTGCAACTTTATTAGTGGAAAGTAATTTGGATATTAAAATAAATGTTAAGGCATATCCAAAGAGAAGAAGTTTCATTCAGGTTAAGAAGGTAGAGTTTGGAGGCTACATTCTTCCTTTAATACCACTGTACTTTAAAAGCTGATATTTTGCTTGTTAGATCCCTTTTATTTTGAATGTCATACTTAAAGTATGCTTAGAAATTTTCTCTCATGTCCATTCATTGACATGAGTGAAGCTAAGAGCCAAATCTTCTTTACTTTGTGTGGGAGGTGAAATTGATGGATTAGGGAGTGTTTAGATGAGACAAATCTCTTACCATGATTTAGCTTTGCAATAACTACTGCAGACTTTTACCCCTATGTTAAAAAATGGATCAATAACCTTGAAGTGAGAGTAGAGCAAGAGCCAGACACATCGGCAGTGTGAGCACCTGACAAGTTTAAAACCATTCTCTATCTCAGTACAAAACACTTGCACATATATCCATACTGCTATATTATCACCGGTCCAGTGCTCACCATTCTTTCAAGGTGTCCTTCAGCATGTGGCCAAACTTATAAGATCTGACAGAACCATAGCTAATTAATTTAATTTATAGGAAAAAATATTTAACTTCTGCTTTGTAATCTTCTTCACTCTTATTGTTGTCTGAAATAGTTGGGTTTTTTTAAAACTCATTGTAACAGATAATTCTAATACTGTTTTCACTGTAGTAAAACTAGTACCACCCCTTGTACTCCCCTGTGCTTGGCATTTACTTTCTGTGTACTACCCACATAATTTCCATCATTGTGCATGTCCAGATACATCATCCAACAATCTGATATTGACCCAAAATTTACAGAGGTAAAACACATTGCAGCATACATTACTTCTGAGTTTTGTTTGTTTGTTTGTTTGTTTTTCCTATTTAATCTTGTACTGAAAGAAGTCAAAATTAGAGTATGACAAATAAAAAAAGATGTTATATGAGACTGTAAACATAGATAACTAAATATAAGCAAATTATCGATCTATTTTTGGTGCAGCTCTTCTACTGGTAGGAATAAACCATAAACATTTCTCTTTGTTTGCAACTTTGAAGTTTGGCATTCTGATGATTCTAAGAATGTGAAGGCTGGACTTAAATCATACAGCACAAATCAGGAAAACCATACTTTTTTATGCTTACATGTTGGCTCCCTTTTTTCCCTTCTGAGCAAAGCTGGTAACTGGGACTCAGACCTTTATTTTCAAGCATCTGCTTCATTTAGTAGGTTTTTGGCCGCTAGAGTCACCTCAGAAAATTATTTCATTGACTGTTCCTTTGTGGGTCTGCCACACTGCCACTTCAATAAACTATATGCTCCAAAGGGAACATATGCTGTGAAAAAAACAAGAGACAAAGTAACCCTTTGTATCTAAGAACAAGCTTCTGTGAAACATCATTAAATCATTAAAAGGTGATTACTTTGGGTATGTAAATAAATAATTAATCCATACTGGAAGGTGTTGAAACTTAAACTGGGTGGATTATTTTCTCCTTTTTCTAGATCAAATGAATATTTCTACAAAAAAGTATTTCTGAAGAGCCTTCTGCATTTTTTCACTTTATTGGAAACAGGAAATATGTATGTGAGTTTCCTGTATTTTAATTTGGTTATGATGTATTTTTAACATTTAATACATAGGTGGAATCTTCATGTATATATAATTAAACTGCCCAGGTATTAATATTAATGGACTATTCATTTATCCAGAGATAAAGATGATTACAGGTCAGAAGTTATCATTTGACCCAATGGTTATCCAACTTGACATTGTGATTAATGGGATTTACACAAAGGGGTGGTTCATTGCTGCTTCTGATAAATCTTATTATGTTCACTTGTCACTAGCCAAGTATTGAAATAAATGGGAGATGATGTACAATTCAGACAAGGAATCTGTGATCAAAGAAACCTAGCTGAAGAAGGAAAAGCAAATATCTCTTGAGTGCATAAATCTTGACCCATCTATGCTGAGAAGAGTTATATAGTCTGCATATACATTATAACTAAATAAAATTTTAACACTTATGAAGGATGAGAGGAAAAAAAAAAAAGATTTCAATTTTTTTTTTTAAAAAATGCCTTCCTTTAGTTTTCCATGTTCTAAGGTAAGGATATGGGCTACTGAAAAGGAAGAGATGAATGTCATTCATACACATAAGGCTCTTGCTGAGGACTTTCTAGGATTACTTTCAGGGAATAAATTCTTCTTTGTGTTGATTGCTATCCAGAGCAGAGAAGATATGACCTACCTTTAAATACCTATTCCTCTTTGCAGCCTAGTAATCTAATCTATGGGATTTAGCAGTTTTTAATGAATCTTTTAGCAATGTTTTTAATGCTTTTAATCAAAATTTAGCAATTTTAATGAATCAATCAAATGGACTGAGACACAGAAAGAAATAACAGGAATCAAAGAAAAACTTTTGTTTCTGAGAACATTCAGATTAGTTGGTAAAAAAAAAATTAAAAGTTTGCTCCTATACAGTTTTCAGACTAGAGGGTGGTGCTCTCTTCTTCTAAAGGCTGGGAGGTGGTAGTAGCTGTTGAAATGGAGTTTACTCTTGTTTCCTCAAAACTGTTTCCTCCCTGACCTATGGATTATTCTCATTTTCTCTTCTCCCTTGTGATAGTCATGGGGCATTTTATACAGAAAATATTCAGCACTAGCCAATCCTTGTGTTCTCCAAGAAACTTTACAATATTATATGTAAGTGTCTCAAAGCCTGATTCAAGACATGGGTGATGAGTAGGAGCATATTGCTTTTCCTAATAGTCTGGGTTCAATCTGTCCAAACAATCTGATTTTACTAGTACGTAACATCTAAAAACATATTGAAAAGAAATATTGTTACTTACATGAGTCAAAAGTAAATTTGGGTCAATGGGACTTATCAAAGATCCTGATAGATTAATGTGTCATCCCTGTTTTGTAAGACTGCCATAAATCATAAAATTACTAGGATTTTTGTAAAGCATTTGCTATGCAGTTACAAGGAGGTTATTACTCAGACCAAAGGAGACAATATTTTTTACATATTTTCCTTTTCTGTTGTGTGCTGATAAGCCATGGCTGGAAATTACTGCAGGAAAGAAAAGTCTGTGTAGGATAGTCAAATACAGGATCAATTTCACATCAGTATTAACGTTTTGGGAAAAGGAAAACTAAATGGTTCTAGAAATATATTTTCATTAAAGATATCATTCATACCATTGCAGAAGGTCCTGACAGTATAGAATACTTCATGTAATACTGAACTTGCTTTTTCCCATTATTAACTACATATTAACACATTCCACCACGGGCAAAACCTACAGGTAAGTCAGTTTGGACCTAGTTATGAAAATCACATTTGGGATGGAAAGTACTGGCACTAAAAGAGCAAACAGCAGGGCTGCTTAACCTGCTGCATGTTGAGGCAACATTAAGTTTTCACAAAAACTTCACAGAAATCTGAAGCCTGGGAGGATGCTTCCTGATTGAAGTAAAAAGAGTGTCCCAGCTTCCACAAAACAGAAAGGGGCATATGTTCCTTGAGACAGGGGGAAAAAAAAAAAAGCGCTATTAGTTTGTGATCACAAAATCATAGAATGATAGTATGCCTTGGGTTGGAAGGCCCTTTAAATGTCATCTAGACTTCAAACCCCCTTGCCGTGGGCAGGGACACCTTTCCCTAGACCAGGGACTCAAAGCCCCATCCAACCTGGCCTTGAATACTTCTGGAGACAGGGTATCCGTGAGGGCCACACATGTCCTGGGGTGCACTGGGCACAGCATTGCCAGCTGGTCAAGGGAGGGATTGTCCAGTCCTACCCAGGTGTGATGAGCTCAGGCTATCAGTGAAATTATTTCTATCTTAAAAAAAGTCTTGTATCCTGTGAATTTCACTAAGCTTTGAAAAGGTATAAACTCATATACGCAAAAAAAATTGTTTCTAAAAGGAATCACTTGGTCTGTTTGTCATAGTAGAGACAAAAATCTAGAGTTTGCATTGTATAACTCTTCAGTAAAATATTGTTCCTTTCAAAATTTTAGACTGCTTATAAATGTATTATATACACCTTATAGATACATGTACTTTGTTTACTCTTTCAGTAATTTTGCTATTAATACGGTTAAATGTACACTTGCTTTGCTTCTTTACTCTTCTAGCAGGTTTCCATCTCTACTTTCTATGCAGTTATTACATGAATAATGCAGAAGCAATTTTTTTGGTGTGATATCTTGACAAAAATGAGTTTGTTCAACTGTAGTAACAACACAGTGCTGGCAGCCAGTAATTTCATAAGAGTTTTATTGCTACCAGAGGCAAGAGAAGTGGATAATCAGTACCCTAAGGGAAATATATTAGTGCTATAATTCAATTCCTAAGTGACCTGGCAATTAATAACCAATAATGATGAGGGCCAAAGAGCAAAAGAATAAGATATGTTGCAAATTATTTCATGAACAGTCTGTGTGAGAAAGGGCACAGTTCTCAGGCACCTTATAAGCCAACAGAGAATTCTTTAATACTCCTATGTCTGTAGGTGAACTCTGCTGTATGAAAAAAATATAGTCTCCATCTTCTAATGAAGATAAAATGATAACATAAATAATGTTAAATAATTTTTCATGGCTGAAGTATGCAAAGCTCAGCAGTTTAAGCAAAGTAAGGTTGGCTAACACCTACATTTGCAGAAAGTATGGTATGCCTTAGGGATAGAAGTATGAAACAAGGTAGATAATCATGCAATTTAATACATGGCAAAGGAAAAAGACAATAAATAATCACTGTCAACATAAGTACAGAATAATATAGCATAACAGCAAATTATTAAGAAGGAAAAAAAATTGAGCTAACATTGGGAAAACAGATGTTCCTACAAACCTGTGGTTTATTATTATTCTTGGATTTTCATTTTTTTCCTCTTGCTTTTTAAGCTTAGTCTTAAATATGTAATTATAAGATAGAAGATTGTCACATTACTGGGCTCATCCTGACACTTAAATATTCATACAAAACCAAGTATCAATGTAGTCAAGCTGCTTATCCATTGGAAAACAGACAAAACAAATATAGGAAAATATTTTTAGAAGCCATAGTCACAAACTTCTATACAGAATCATTCAGGCTGGAAAAGACCTTTAATATCATTGAGCCCAGTTGTAAACCTAGCAGTGTCACAGCATGAAGACTGTCTGAAGAATTTAGAAATATTTACTTTTGATAGCACAAAACCTGTTATTTTTTCCATAAGAATGTATAAAAATATAATTAAATAAATTATATATAGAAATAGTAGAGCATAAAATAAACCTCAACTTTACAATGTCAAAAGAAAAAAAAAAGACCTTAAAAATATGAATCATTTAAGTAATGTTGATTTGAAGCAAACAAGAACATTAAACATTCTGAAAAAAATTTCCACATACTTGAAATCACGGAATTTTTGAAATTGTGATTTTACAGAACCAAGAAATTTAATTGGGAAAATTATGTCTTTATGCAGACATTTAGCATAAATCACAAGCAACACAAATATCAAAAAACAGAGTCCACCTATACCAAGGAAATGTTTCTTTACTGGGCAACATTCTTAGACAGTGGAGCTCAATTTCTCTGTACAGCTAAATTGTTAAAAAAGCCTATGGCATAATTTTGGTTTAAATCACTTCCTACTCTTCAGAGCACATCCTTCACATGGACTGAAATTCAGTACAGGGCAAAGACAGTGCCAATACAGTCTGGAAGTAAGCCCATATAGTATAGTTCCAAAGACAGCTGAAGACTCACGCTTATTTGGCTTGCTACTGCAGATTCAGCCAACAAATTTATTCTGAGGACTTACATAAAAATGAAGATGAAATTTTTCACCTTTTCCCAAAAGAATTATTTCATTGCAAAAACTTATTTTTGCTTGAAAATGTGTGTGAAGGGGTGTCCTATTTGCTTCCTCCCTGCTAATTAAATAAGCAGTTTTATGAATACTAGAAAGGTTTTTACTTCAAATGTCTTGTTATTATGATGACCAAAGGTCTGTGTGGCATTTTGGAACTTTGAACTGAATAGATCTAATGGTTTTAATGCAAATAGTGTGCTTTTTTCCTTACTCCCTGTTGTGGTTTAATCCCAGCCAGCAACCAAGTGAGCTGCTCTCTCACTCCCCCACTAGCAGAATCAGGGAGAGAATCAGAAGGGTAAAAAGCTAGAAAACCCATGGGTTGAGATACAGACAGTTTAATAGTGAAAAAAAAAAGCTGTGCACGCAAGCAAAGCAAAACAAGGAGTTAATTCACTGCTTCTCAAGGTCTGGCAGCTGTTTACCCATCTCCAGGAGAACAGGGCCCCATCACACATAACAGTGACTTGAGAAGACAAACTCCATCACTCCAAACATCCCCTCTTCCTCCTTCTTCCCCCCGCTTTATATACTGAGCATGATGTCCTATGGTCCGGAATTTCCCTTTGGTCAGTTGGAGTCACCTGTCCCAGCTCTGTCTCCTCCCAACCTCCCATTCGCTCCCAGCCCCGTTGCCAAAGTGACAGTAAAAAAGTAGAAAAGGCCTTGGCTCTGTGTAAGCCCTGCTCAGCAATAATAAAATCAGCTCTATATTATCAACACTGTTTCCAGGATAAATCCAAAACACAGCCCTATACCAGCTACTGTGAAGAAAATTAACTCTACTCCAGCCTAAGATCTCCAGACCACAATTTGAAACTTTGTCAATGTGAACAATGTTTTGAACACGAGCAAGGCTTGAGTTATATCATAATTAATTTTACTGTTTAGAAAAGTGGTGGCTATTCTCAATTACCATTTTATTTCTGCCCTTCTGCTTTAATCATGTACCTCTAAATTTCTGCAATGACAAGTATATGGAAGAAAACTAATATACCTGGAATTGCTTAATCTTCTTTTACCTTCTCAATAATAAAATTAAATTGTTCATGCTGCTTTTCAGATGTTGGATGTTATAAAGTGTTTTACAAAGTAATGAATTAAAATGTTGGTAGTGCTGTGCCCTGTAGGCAAATAGAGTTTCTATTATGTTACAACAATTGTTCACACACAGATGTAGAATTGCAACCTGATTTTATACTGAGAGCATGAATGGAGAGGACATTGAGGTTATTCTCTACTCATTTTATGTAGTTCCAAAAGCGCTAAAAATTTTTACCTAAATAGACAAAGACATACGAGGAAAAAAGAACAGCTATGGATGAAGAAAATAACAATGGCTACATTTTGCTGATTTATACCATCAGAACTAGTTAACCTAAAGCCTTTGTTGGCATTGTGCTTTGTCAATATGCAAAAATTGTGTAGTCACAGAGAAAAAATGTTCAACAGTGTTCACATTTTGTTTGCAAATTACCATCTCCAAATTTATCAGAAATTTAAAGAAACTATTGTAAGTGAAGTACATGAATTAAGCGCTAGTGTGGATCTGAATAAATAATTTATTCAGTGCCCCCTTTGGCCAGATTTCTCATGCTAATTCCATCTGGTCCTTTTCTGACTACGTCTCAGTTTGATTTTTTTTTTTCTTTCTACTCCGAGTTGAAACATTTCTCCTGCTATATCATTTGACTGAGAAGTGATTTACATAAGAAACTCAACCTTTTTTTTTTTTTGTTAAACAGGAAATTTAAGTCCAGATTTAAAGAAAAGGCCTTGCAGAAAGGGGAAGTAGTGGTTAATTGAAGGTGTCCCTGACCAGTCTGCTACAGAGAGGCTTTTAAAATTATGTTTATCCATCTTATTGGATTATTTAGAATATTAGATTATTTCTTCTTCCTAATGTAATAATTTTGAACAAGTCAGCCAGCCACAGGCTAGCTTTATAGCCTCAGTTTTACAGTCTTTACAATACCATTTCACCTCACTCCTGCTCAATGCAGGGTCAACTCAAGCAGGTTGTTCAGGAGAATTTTCCTTTGAGTTTTGAAAATCTCCATGGATGGAGACACCAAAACTTCACTGGCAGACTGTTCCGGTGTTCAGTCACCCACATAGTAAAACATTTTTCTTAATTTGGGGTAATGAAGGTCACTGGAGAAGACGGGAAATAACAGAGAATCTACAGAAAGCCCATTACACAGAAAAATGAGTATAAGGGATAATTAAAAGTTGAAATAGAGATGGGAATGTCTAGCAGCCATGAGATTAAAGTGGCAATACTACAGTAATGTGGTATTTAATAAGAAAATAATAAACAAGAAGAAATTAACCTTTAATTATTAGCACTCCTGACCAACACAGAAAAGGAATTTTCTTCCTTAAAATTGATTGGAATAAAATATTATGTTTGGGAAATTTTCAAGATGTTAGGAAATGGAATAGTTTGGGGTTTTTTGGTCTGCTTTATTTATATCTCCAGATAGTGTCAGTATCAAAGTGTGATAGGGTTAGCCTTACAACTTCTGCAGGTGCATCTCCGCACCCCTGTGGACCATCGTGGGCTGCAGGGGCGCAGCTGCCTCACCGTGGGCTGCACCATGGCCTGCAGGGGAATCTCACCTCCGGCACCTGGAGCATCTCCTGCCCCTCCTCCTGCACTGACCTTGGGGTCTTCAGGGTTGTTGCTTTCACATATTCTCACTTCTCTCTCCACTTCTCCTTCTGCAGCAGTTTTTTTCTCCCTAGCTCTGTTGTCTCAGAGGTGCTGCCATAGCTGATCATGGGCTTGTCCTTGGCCAGCAGTGGGTCTGTCCTGAAGCTGCTGGGCATTTTCTGTGCCTGAGATGGGGGAAGCTTCAGGCAGCTTCTCACAGAAACCACTCCTGTAGCCTCCAAAGCATTGCCATGCAAACATCAAAAATGCATTTTGAGAAAAATGCCTGGCTTTTGCCAAAATCTTATGAGATTAACACAGGAAGTGGTGTCAATAAAGGTAATGAGGGAAAAGGACATCCAAAGGATACAGAATCTGCTCATTAGAAAAGAACATCACATTTCTATCGTTGTGACCTGTCACTGACATCAGATTATACAAATAATTTGCAATTAATAAATTTTGTATTGAATACATTAAGCCAATCATAATTGCAATAATTGCATAATAATGACAACCTAAATGTTAGGTAGTTATTCTGAAAAATGTAGACGAAAATAAAACAATAAAACATCAGAACAGTTATTCCTGTAAGGTCCAGCAGTGATCTATACATTTACAGTAAGGTGATATACTTGCTAATAATTACTTTGCAGCTTTTGATCACCTCAGTGTATTGTTAGCTAGTCGTGGGAATTGCACTTGAATTGAGAAAATTGAAACCCCATGCACTGAATGAGTATAATAGACTGCTCTGTGTGTAAATTATATTTATTTGGCTGCAGCCAGCAAGATAAAATGCTTAATCTAAAAAACTAATAATCACAAAACAGAAATTCATCACTATAACTCATTTCTGTGGTACATGTTCCAAATTAAAAAATAAACACCAGAGGAAACTATGTATAAAGGATCCCAGAGGCCTTTAAACTATTCAAAATGGATCATAATTTAAAATCTGAACTATGGTAATATTACTTTATTGATGGATTGTGCTCATAAATTGTGACGGTGCAGATAAATTATATTTTTTTAAAAAATCAGAAGCAAATAATACAAATATATTTTAAATGGTGCTATTGAAATTCAGTTTTTAATTTTCATAATTCTGTGTTTGCCTTCCTCATGAAAAGGTTTCACAACACAATTAAACAATCATTAGTCACTTTAATTGATGTAGGTGTTTATCCTGCTTTCACTGAAATTAGAAGCAAAATTTTATATGCTTAATAGTAAAAGTATTGTTTCCATCGGATGGAAACATGCTGGATTTAAAATAAGATACAGATTTTAGAATGCAAAGATTGTACCTTTTCAAATCATACAATAGAATCATAGAATCTTTTAGGTTGGAGAAGATCTCTAAGGTCATCGAGTCCAACTGCTAACTCAGCACAGCCAGGTCCACCGCTTAACCACGTCCCCAGGTGGCACATCAATCTGTCTTTTGAATATCTCCAGAGACGGTGGCTCCAGCACCTTCCTGAGCAGCTTGTTCCAATATTTGAACTACTCTCTCTGCGAAAAAATGTTTCCTGATATCCAATCTAACTTTTCCCTGTCACAGCTTGAGACTATGTCCTCTTGCCCTGTCACTTTTCACCCAGGAGAAGAGACCAACCCCCATCTGGCTACAACCTCCTTTCAGGGAATCGTAGCGAGACTCCTTTTCCCCCAAGCCTCCTTTTCCTGACTTGTGCTCCAGATCTTTCACCAGCTCCATTGCCTTTCTCTGGACAAGCACCAGCACCTCAATGTCTTTCTTGTAGTGAGGGGCCCAAAACTGAACACAGGCTTTGAGGTACAGCCCCACTAGTATTGAGTACAGGGGGAAAATCATTGTCCTGGTTCTGCTGGCCGCACTATTTCTCATACAAACCTGGATTCCATTTGCCTTCTTGGCTATTTGGCCACATGCTGGCTCATGTTCAGCTGGTATATCTTTTACTGAGTGAAAAAAACCGATTGCTATAATTATTAAGAGAGTTACAAAGAAAATGAATGCTCAGTTTAAAATTACTTAGTCGCTTATGCAGACTCTCATACTGATGAATAAAATAATCTTTATTTTCTGAATTAAGCTAGAGTGGTCAAAGACTACATTAAATTTGAAGACTCCTTTCCTAGATCAAATTTCTTTGTCTTGGGCATGCTCCTGCAGACAAACTGCACGACAGTCTGTGCAGAGCATATAAAATTTCATTATTGGCTGGTTGTAATCAATAGAAAATATACTATCACTTTCCCGATTAAAAGGAATGAGAAGGAGGTGTCTTTACAAACAATCTGTGGGCCTGATGGTAGATAAAGCCAAATACTGACAGGTGAAAGAAGCAATGGGAGGAACCATAAATTCCATAGGAATTCCACTAATTGACACAGACTGTTACTCAAGACTGTGCTACTCCTTGGATTCAGAGAAAAAGAAGAGAGTCACAAGGAAAAGAGTGTGGGGGAGTACACATTAGAAAGGGGGTTTGTATTAAGCGCTTCAGGAAGTCTGTACCTCTCAAGTACCTCAGCCAGTGGGGAAAGAGAGAGGGAAATGTGGCCGGGAAATTAGGATAAAAAAGAGGCTGTGTCCTCTAACAATTTCAGAGACCCCATAGGAAATGCCCATGACCTCTCCCTTTATTCAAATAAAGTTACAGGACTCCTCTGTCTCCTTTTTGGACATAAACCTCTGGTGTTCGTGGATTAATTTTCTTGACATGATGAAAGTTAGAACATATATTGATCTATTGATTTATTTGTTAAGCTAACTTACAAATTTTTCCACTCTGGCAGGCATTGGCACCTATATAACTGGTCCAAAAATAATAAATTATACTATATCACTTTTCAATTTAGGCTTTTTTTAGGAAATCTTATCCACTGAAAAGTGTCAGCTTGTTCAATGCACTTCTTGGCTCTCAAAATTAGGATATCCACCAAGTAGAATGGTATAACCATAATCTCCTAAGGTCCTCTGAACTTTCCTTTCTCCTTGGAAATAAGTGAGAAAAAAAATCATTTTATGCTAAGTCAGTCTTTTCCTACCTATTTTAGCTATGAAAATAAATGGCAGTGGGGGACAGAGTGAGACCATGAAAAGAACAAAGGTAACTGCAAATTTAATAACTATACTTGGTAGTGTCAGCTAGGTCAAATCTTACAAACATTTCCACTCTTGATATTACATAGGAATAGTCATGTTAAATTCGATGTTATAAATCATGAATCAGGAATATTAAAGTCTTAAATAATCACAGTCTGCAATTCCTTTGTTATAGAGCTTCTAAACTCAAAAAAAGTATCTTGTTGATGTTAATAAGCAGAAAGTACCACAGCAATGGCAAATTAAATATAATTTACAGGTGACTGGGAAGACTCATAATTAATTGCTGGTCAAGATGAAATTTAAAATAATTAAAAGCTGTGTCATGTCTATTACACCTGACACATTCTGATCTGGTTGAGAAAAAGCTGTAACCTTACCATTGTCTGCATTAGTAATATTTAAATACACAATTAAAACATCCATAAGCATTTATCAGTTTTCAGATATATATGTACTCAGTGAAATATAAACCAAGATTCTTTCACATGATGGGGGACAATATAATCTTAAATGATCATGGACTCAGATTTTTTTATGCCAGTAATGACCAATAAATCAGTCTTCAGAAATCAGTTTTCAGTTGTCATGCTAGAAGTAGCTTAAAAATTATCATATCTATCAAGGGTGGGAATGAAGCTCTCAATTCTACTCATGTTTTTTACATTAAGCAGTTTTTGGATAAAAACACCCAGATTCAATCTAGGAAAGGAATATATCTCATCCTTGATGCTTGTCCTTAAAATTCTTCCTCATTAAAATGATTTTTTAAAAAGCAATTTTCTTCTTTTCTTTAAAACAGATGAAAGTGAATCAGCTATTTTTCATTCATGAATCTAACTAGCTATAGTTAGAACATATATTAGCTTTTTGAAAACTACAGACTTGGTCAGAAATCACGTAACCTTAGCTGAATTAAAAAAAAATAAAAGTAAAAATCTGAGCCCTTCAGCTTTACTGGAAATATTTTATATATCCATCTTGGAGAACATATCCATCACATGTGGTTATGAATGTGAGAAATCTGTATGTGTTTAAACATCATTTGAAGCTAACAGGAATTCATGCCTTTTTTATTGGACTCCATAGAGATTTAAGCAAACTCAAAAATAACGCCATGAGAACTATTTCAAGAAATTAATATCTGGATGTGAATCCAAGCAGTAATGAGTATTATGTTGTTTATAAATATGAATATTTATAATATACTTATATAATATTCATACATATATATATATTCAAAATACATTCCACATAAATTTCATCTTACTGGCAAAATATGCTGCATTTCTTTAAAGTGATGGCAAGAATGCTGTAGATCACTACCAATGACATTACAGTTTTCTGTGCTCAATCATGTATATAAACCAATGCTATTTAGTGAGTTGGAAATGCCAGTAGATTATTTGTTTGGTTATTATTTACTGAAATGGTGAATTTCTCTATTGAAAGAGCCCCGTTATAACCACCTGATCATATTCACCATCTGCTCCCAAACAAGTTGGCAACCTAGGGAGGCTTACACTTAAAATGCTCCATCAGAATAAAAGACTCTTGTACAAGGATTGTAATAATCCCAATTTAGAATAGAGATCAAAGTCTATATTTTGGCATTGGAGAAGATACTTGGACTGCCCTTGTCATGTAATGTAAGTCAGGTAAAAGCAGCAATAAGAAAATGGAGTTTCAATCATTTGTCTAAAATGAATCATAATACAGATAGTTGTGTTACTCAATTTTGATTTGAATTTGGCCTTTATGGAATTTTGGTGTAAAAGATGGTGCTTTATAAATTTGTCCTTTTGTGTTTTATGTATAATTTGAAAACACAGTACAAATTAACTTTTTTTCTCATTATTAGATGTAACTAATTATGAACTACAAATGTGTTTTAAATCAGAAAATTAATTTACGGCATTTTTTCCCAGGTCTCTTAAATAAGACAGAAAATGAAAAATCATACAAATTACTCAGTATGAAAATTATCTTTCTGCTTCTGTGTATACTTACATATGAATGTCTTTGTGTTGAACAGAGACATTCTTTTTTCAAGAAATATATACATTGTCATTTATAACTCACTTGATACAAGAAAGTCAAATGGAAAGGGCTTTTTATATCTGTTCAGTACTGTCTAGTATTTATGTTTTAATCTAGTTATTGATGTTTGTCTATCAGAATGTAAGTACATGAGGCAAACTGTGATATAGCTGAAGTATTTTGCTGGAAATTCTCATGCCAGGTGAAAATTCTTGCTGGTCCATATATATTCAGTCATACAAGCAAAAAAGTGGGGCAAATAAGGGTTTGGAAAACTGCAGTGAGACTTGTTGCAGGAAGTTAGTTAATTATGTGAAAATATCCATTTGATTATATGAACACAAATGTATAGACTACATAGTTTCAGGAATAAACCAAACAATTTATACTATCTCTAATTACATTGAAGTAAAAAAAAATACAAAAAAATATATTTTTTGTTAATTATAGCTTTACACTAATGACTGTCATGATTTTTTGAATGGACAAGAATGGCTCTCAGGATTTGAAATTTACTTCAGGTAGTGGTCATGGAGGAATATTGTATAAGTTGACAACAGAGAAGTGTATTTCTCATAAAGTGACTTAGTTAAAAAGTACAATTAAAAATTAAAACTGCTAAGAACAGTAATTGCTTTACTAAAAAGGGAGTGACTATGCCAAGGAAATTAAGTAATGTTAATAAGGAAGTAATTACTGAAGAACCATGATAAACTTACTGAGGTCTAGGCAGTGTTCCTGAAAATCTTTTCAGGTTGAATGACTGAGTTGACTGATTCTGTAGTTTATATTTTTGCTTTATTCAAATTGTATGATGAATATTTTAATTTTCGAGGATTTTCGTTCCCTTCTTATTCTCTCACTGCTACTTCTTCATGCTGAAATGAGTCAAGTGAAGCCATTTAAAACACTTTTTTTTTTCAAAATGAAGTTTACCCAAAGGATCAGATTTTTAGTCAGTCTTCACTCAAAATACCTGTAAAATATAACCTGAAATTTCATTTATTTTCAATAGACACTCCTGAAATATTTCATTTTTGACATCACTATTAAAATTAAATTTTAAAAACTTTATTCCGTATCCAATCTTTTCATTTTTTCTTGGCAGAATAATCCTTGATTATTTTCTAGGCTGAAAAATGAACCAAAAAGGAAATAATAGCTCAAGACAGAATATTCTGAACAGAAAAATTAATATGTATAAGCAACAGTTTGATGTTTCTCTAGCAGGAATCATAAAGAATTTCAATCCATTTCTACTAACAAAATTACATTAACTCAAAATTTAGTTTTTCGGCACATAATATTTTCAACTGCAAAGCTTTGTCAGGCCTTACCTACCTAAGAATTTATCTACTTCATCACTAACTTTTGTTGATCCACCAACTACTTGCAAGGACTGTTGCTGTTGCTCTCTCAAAAGGGGATTCAGGCTCCTAGATACAGTAACATTTCGAGTAGACACTGTCCCAAAACCAAGATGCCCTCATCTAACCTCTCTCTTCAATATTTTTCCTACTCTTTGTTGCTGCTTCCACTTACAGAACAAGTGCCTTTATAACATCTCCAGAAAAGCTGGACATGTTTTATAGTTATAAGAAAAGGGCATTTCCCTGTCTTGATGGAGAGACAATATTGACCTCTTCTATGGCCTCATTTATTAAAAAAAACCAACAAATTAAGCTAGAGAGTTTTCCAGCTCAGCTGAGAACACAGAAAGGGGGAGAGGTGGCTGCAGAGATAAGAAGGATCTTGGCAGCTCTTGGTATGGATTCACAATGGGAAAGCAATTATTGGCACACATCAGAATAACTCCTTTTTTTCATAGCCAGGCAACATCTACCCTCTGTTTAGCTCATAAGGCTGTTATTGACTCAAAGGGTTAACACCGTTTTTTCATAAAAACTATACTACATAATGCCAATGTAACTGCATACGCAGTTACATTCCTGTTTCCTAATTACGTTTGCCACCTCATCCTTTCGCAGCCCACACATCACTACTGCTATGAGAGAGGTCACTGCATGTCCAGCAGTTCCCAAATTACCTCTCTTGTTAGGACAGCGGAAGCCTGAGAGTCATGCTCTTGTCAGTTCATTGATATGGCACCTGCTGTTTGCAAATCCAAAACAGTAGCTGGTAACTAACCAGAATCTCTTCATCCTCTACACTTTAAACCATAAATAGTTTCAAATTAATTTGTTCTGGTTTGCTAGCCATTTTGCACTGTGCATTTTGGTTTTAATAGAGCCTCACATGGTTCATTGCTCACTGTGGAAGAATAATCATATTTTTTGGCCCTTCAGAGTAAGTTAGTATCAATGACAAAAAGACCAGAGATGGAAAAAAAACCTCCAGAGCTGCCAAATGCAGTTTTTGGATCCCAAAGGCTGCAGGGTTGGGATTTAAAATACAGCTGAATCTGGATTCCCAGCTTCAGGCCAGTGGCTGCCAGAGGCTGCACTGTGAGAGTTCAGTGACATCAGGGGAAAGAAGGAAATGGGGAAAAAAATTATAGGTACTTATTTTAATGACTTACATCTGCTATCTATGAAATTTCCCAGTGTGGGAAAAGAGCTGTCAAAAATTTACATAAAATTTTTCAGCCAAAATATCCCTTATGATTTTTCATTTCTGGTTCACATAGATTAGTGAACTAGACTCAGCTGGTACAGATAGTAGCCATGGCTTTACTTGATCTTCTGGTCCTGTTATTTTTTTTTAAGTGCCCCTTTTGCTTTCACAAATACAAGATTGAGACTTAGTAAAGAAGAGTGATCTAAGTCCATTCCTCCATGAAAAAACTTATTCCCTGGCCATCTGGCAGCTCCTTAGGTGGTAACTAAAGATGTTCTGGTGATAGATGAGGTTGCATTTGTGAACTTTATGAGCCATGGTAGTAAGAATCTCTAAGTGTTCTGCCAAGTAACAATGGCACAAAGGCTCCATTAATCTTGTCCACACCAGAGCCACAGTTATACACAGCTGTTTCCCTGTCGCACTCTAGGAAGGTGGTGCGAGCCGGGCCACAATGTATTTTGCTAGGCCATCTGACAGTGGTGGTAGCTATCCACAGACACAAAAAATATCCTATAAAATGGTGGAATACCATCCCTTTAAGTTGCTGAAGCGTAACTGTTGGAGGGTCCGGATAGGTTACGTCTGTGTAATCAGTATTGCCAAAGCAGCTGAGAGGGTCACTTGGGCAAAGCCTGATATGATTGCACACACCACTACTAAAGGCTATCATGGATCAGGAACAGGGAAGGTTACTTTCCAAATGGTTTTTCAGTCCTCAAACTGACTATTGGCAGAGCAACGGTAGTTGATGCTGCAAGCTTCCAAATGAACCAATTAAGCTGTCTTCTTGACAGCGACTCCTATTGCTATACCAGTCCTTTTCCATTTTCTTACGCACAGAACACAATTTTTCTTATCCTACAGGTTTTCTTCTGCTTACAGTTTCCCCACATTTTACATGACCCTGTGCAAAGAGGCATCATTGCTGGAACAAACCAGACACGGGAGGAAAATGACAACTGTTCAGTTTCATTTTCACCATTTTTTTCCCTTCTTTTTAACAAGTACGGACCTGCCAATTTGGATTAGTGTAATCTGCATCTGTACCTTGGCTCTGAACAGCTAAGCTCAGGTATAGTGAATAGTTTCTTCTTACCGGTGCCATTGATGGATGCTGCTTGTTGCTATTGCTGCTGAAATGGTTGCCCAAGGCAGAAGATAAAAACAACATTATGCTCCAACTTTGCCTCAATACACAATAACTGCACTGGTAGATTTGTCCCACTTCGGGGTAAAAAGACTCATTTTTACGGGGGTTGATCTGATGGCCAGAGCACACAAAGGACACTGTCCTGGGGTAACTGTATGATACTGTATTCCCTATTGTCTGCCCTATGCCAGACATGAATCCTGTGCCATCCTGTGTCTTTAAGCTGTTTCTCAGGAGAGGGGGGAGAGAAGCCAGGTGAATTTTTTCAGTGCGGTTTGTGTCTCAAGGACATATACACTCCCCTGCATTCTCTCACCTCTGCAGCAGAGCAAAGAACTTTTCCTCTTTTTCCTCAGCTCTTGGCTCTCTGCAGCAGAGAAGAGAGTGGCATTCTCTTGATTTTAGCTAGCTTCTTGTTCTTTAGCTAAAGCACGGAGCCCTAGGACTTTGGCTTCTTCTTCTCTTCTGGACTGTTCAGCAGCACCAGATCATCACCAGGAGGCCCTGCACCCACCCGGAGCATCCCAAGCCGAACCCCAGCTCTGAAGAGAGAGCAGAGCCACGCCTACAAAGGACTTTGAATTCTACCAGGTTCTCTCCACAATGAGAGGTTTTATTGTTTAGCATTATTCTTTTTTCCGTGCCTGCATGCACTCTGCTTGTTAAATAAATAACTTTTTTTTCACTTCCCTCCGAGGAATATCTTCCCAAACCTGTGGGGGAAGGGCAGCTGAAACCTAGCTTCTTTGGAGGAGACATTTCTTCCAGAGCATTTACCTTAATTTGTCTCAGACCCGGACAGACACTCTTGAAATGGTGATATAAAATGTCTGCCATAACAAACCCTGCAGGAAAAGCAGGAACACAATGCAATTAATACAATGAATACAGTGCAATGCGAGAAGAAAGGCAGCACATCTGTGATGCCCCCTCACAGAATGGGCTCTTCTACTTTCTTGCCAGTCCATTGGTTCCTACTTGGAGCCATCATGTACCCATGCTGCTTACAGGCTCAGTTTTGACAATTTGATGATCATTTATCCAGTACCAATTATAATCAAACCAAAGCTTTGTTCTTATCACATGTTTTGTAGCTTTGTCTGGTACTGAATATAACTCCTTCCATCCTTCTACTGTTTCCTTTTATGTATCTTCACAGGTTGCTCCTGGTTTCATTTTCAGTTCTTGAATGTCTAGTCTTTTTAATAAATATTCAGTATATTTATGACTTACTTTGTTCTTGTGAGAGAACAGAACTTTTTTGTGGCTTACTTTGTTCTTAAGGTAGAACAGATCTTCTCTAAATGAAACTTTCTTTTTTTGTATTTCAGAGAGTCTATATTCTGTGATATGCTTTCATTTCCGTACAGATTTAATAGGATTCAAAACTGTGTTTCAAAAAAGTCAAAAGAATCAGAGTTTATATGTATAAGTTTTTAAGGTCTCAAACCACTAATTTAAAATTTCAGTTGTTCTGAATTTGTTAAAACTCATTTTTAAACTTAATTGATCATTAACCAAGTTATTCAGTTTTCTTCCTAACAATCTTATGAGATGTGGCTCTTCTGAATTTTTGAGTAAGTCAGATATTGCCAGGCAACTAATTCCTCAGTGAATACGAATTCTCTCTTCTAGATTTCTGTATTAGTTACCATTCCTGTAACATTAAGAAACTTTATTAGATTGCATAATCATTCTTAATATTCTTAGAATCATAGAATGACTTGGGTTGAAAGACACTATAAAGATCATCCAGCCACCCTGCCATGGGCAGGGATGCCACCCACTAAATGAGGTTGCTCAGGGCCGCATCCAACCTGGCCTTGAATACTTACAGGAATGAGGCATCTACAACTTCTCTGGGCAACCTCTTCGGGTGTCTCATCACCCTCACAGTAAAGAATTTCTTTCTTATGTACAATCTAAAATTGACCTCTTTCCTTTCAAAGGCATTCCACCCTGTCTCATCACTATCTGCCTGCACAAAACTTGCTTTCTTCTTTTTTTTCTTCTCTAGTCTGGATAAACCCAGGTGTCTCAGCCTGGCTTCGTAAGAGAGGTGCTCCATTCCTCTGGTTATCTTTGTTTCCCTCCTCTGGACTCACTCCAACAGGTCCACGACCTTCCTGTGCTGAGGACCCCAGAGCTGGATGCAGCACTGCAGGTGGGGTCTCACCAGAGTGAAGTACAGGGGCAGAATCCCCTCCCACGCCCCGCTGCCCGCTGGGCTTTGGATGCAGCCAAGGAGGCGATTGGAATTCTGGACTGTGAGTGCACACTGTTGGCTCATGTCCAGCTTTTCATCCATGAGAACCCCCAAGTCCTTCTCAGCTGGGCTGCTCTCAATCCCTTGATTTCCCAGTATGTGCCGAACCTCATGAAGTTCATGCAGGCCCACTTCTTAAACTTTTACAGATTCCTCTGGATGGCCCCATCCTTCTGTTCTTCATCCTTGCCACTTGGCTTCATGTCATCTGCAAACCTGCCAAGGGTGCCCTCAATCCCACTGTCTGTGTCATTGATGAAGATGTTAAACAGTACTGGTCCCCATATAGACCCTTGAGGGACACTGACCTCCGTCTGGTCAAAAGCAGTGATTGCACTTGAGTTTTCCCTCTGTATGGCTGGTTGAATGACTCTTCTGGCACTGGGACTACCCCAAATCAGCAGATGGTTATGGAAGTGCAGGCAACAAAGCTCTAAATTATTCAAAAGTTTTCCAGAATAAATTTTAGAGGTACCTTCACATCCCACACAAACATTGGTAAATCTTAGCTGTGTATCAGATACATCATTGCTTTAGGGATTTTCAAGAAAATACTAGTAAGTATGGATAATTTTTTTTTCTGCTGAGGAAGTATTTCATATTTGAAGGTCTTGGCTATGTAGTGGTATGGATTATCAGAGAGAAAATTTTCAAGACTTACCTTTATTAACAGTTTTTAAATACATGCTACTGTTCATAAAACTGTTTATGATACCATTATTTTCTAGAGCAGTGAAGTTATGTACAGTGTTTACAAAAACCAGCCAAAAGACAAAATGAAGCAAACAAAATGTTTTCCTCTTGTTGCAGGCCTTTGAACTGTATTTTTGAGTGGTATTTTTTTTCACCCAAAGTGATGCAGATCAAGAAAGACCCAGAACTCGTCTCTAGCTTAAAATATTTGACCTCATTAAGTTTTATACTAGGTCACTAAAAGATGAAATGTTTCTACCATTCTCCTTTACCCTGTAGCCTCAGTAGGCACATGGACACACGTTATTTTGGACATCTTTTAGAGAAGTGATATTGAAGTATACATTAACCAAGAGCAGGTTTGGCTTTTTTATTTTTAAATCCACAGTACACATTGCTCTGTACACTTTAAGGTTAGACCTGTTTGGGAGGCTTTTCCAGTCTTTAAAAGATCCAGCTGCAGTCATGCTGTGCTTGACTAGGGGAGGATACTCATATGCACACTTTACTCATATCTAACAGCATCTGTCCACAGAGCAGTGCAAGGATGTGTAGAAACTCCAGTCTTCTTACTAATTCATAGCAAACCCAGCAGGATGATTGTACGTATGTTCATTGTCTTCGAGGGTAGTACTGAGCTGATAATTGCTGTATTTATATTTTCCCTAAATAGCAAATTCTGACTTTAGGGCATATTATTAAGTCTGAGGAAATTTAAATGAGGATGTTAAAAGTTTGGTTTAAGTGAGCTATGAGACCCTCAGGACCTTCACAGTATGCTCTCAGAAAGCTAATCCTATACAGCAGTAAATTGCTCCACTATCCTTGAGGACTTGTATGCTTTTTATTTCAAGTAAGCTAATTTCCCATCATTGTTTGAACATATATACTTACAACAGCACTGTGATTTAGCATATCCATCTCACTGAGAAAAAATGAGTACAGTTTTTTCTTCATTCTTCATAAAAACATCAGCATCTGTGTTAAAATATTAAAATGGATTTTTATTACATTTTTTAATCTAAAATAAATTTGAGACATATGAATGACTACCTCTTTTTATTCATTTTATTTTAGAATGTGGCATCCTTCCAAGCTTTCTTTGCTGGATATAATATTTTCAAGGATTGTTTTGTTTTAAAAAGAAATGCATAGAATTGATCTGAGAACAGCACTTGAAAATTTAGTTAATTTACTGTTTTGTTTCCATCATTAATTGAATTTTAAAATTTAGTATCATTAAAACAAGTATTTTGACATTTGCATATGAATGTTAATATGATGAGAATTATTTTTGAACATTAATGTGATAAACAAGTCATTCTAATGATAATTTCAGTAGTACAAAGAAGTAAATGTGCACATTCCAACCACAATTTGTAACCCTTTTCAAGGTGTAGATAAATTTTCAAACTTTTCTTACTATTTGAGCTGAAGAAGTATTGTACATGACATCAAGGAGCCATCTTCTTTGGGAGTTATGATACTGAGGCTCAAACAGCAATATGCATTACCTCTGTCTTTTAAATAGAGGTATTACTTGTTACTTTGGATCTACATTGTGAGTAAAACTTTAAAAATCTAAGCTCCCCTCTGTGATTTCAGATAATTTAGAGGATTCCCAGCTTAAGTATACTGATGTTAATGCTCTATCAAGCAGCAATTGTAGTTGATTCACACAAAGGCTGGAATTCAGTCATGTCTCTCTCTCTCCCTGTATATTCTTTAAGTATATTGAATGCCCCAAATATGTATCACTTTAGGAAGAAAACAATACTTATCACTGTCCTTTTTCATAAGTCTGGAAATAATGTCTTATATATCATTTGGATATTCACCAAGACACATTCAGAACATGTGAATTTGTTTCTTTTCTCATCTTCTAGAAGCATGTTTATTTTGGTAGCCATGGACAGCTGTGTTTTCTCTAGTGTAATGTTAGGAATACAATTACAACATTTTCATTTTAAGCACATTAGACAGATTTTTGTATTTGACATCCTTTTGTTGATTGTCTAGGAAAGGTTATAGATTTTAGCACATGGTTTCTGCCGTTAAAGAGAACAGATTGTGGAACTCTGATGCATTGTTTGAGTACAGAAAAACATACTGGGAGTCCTTTTCTCTTGAACTTGGAAGGGACTCTGCTTTCTTGCTCTAAATTTCAAATTTTGCCCTCCCACTATTCATGACGAGCATGAAAGTCAAACTCACATTCTTAAAAATATTGAACTATTCTTGCACATATTTCTTTATGTTTTGCCCAGACACATGTCCGCAGGTTATCCAAACATTGTATGAATACCTAAGGATGGGGTCACCAGATGTCTCATGAGTACTGAAGCAATAGTGAAGCCCCAGAGGAAATAGTCCTGTAGTGGGACTCCGAGAAAGCTGTCTCTTCAGTAGAATTAGGACACAAAGATCACATTTGTATCAATAAAACATCATAATTAAATGTTCGATTAGCATAGTTATTTAATTTGTATTTATTTTTAAAGTACAACTGTTTTAATACATTTTAATAATTTATATCACACAGGTTATCTGCATTGAGCAAGCTATTTACCAATATCAATTGCAATAGCTGAAGTAAATGTAGAGTTTGTGTGACCTCCAGTTAATAACAAATTTCTGTTTATTTTAATATCTTTCTCTTGGAATGGACACCTCTTTTATGGTCTTTTTCTTCCCCTGGCCTTGTGAAAAATTACCTCCAATATCCTATTTTCCCCTTGTTTAGAGACCCGGAGTGGTGATCGATGCATCCCTTTCCATTCAGTGCACAGTGTCTGTCTGATGTTATGAAGCTGTTTCAGGGTAAGTCTGTTTAACAGAGGTGTCTGTACATCCAACTTTACTGACAAGGACTCAAAGAACCCTCATCCATTATTATGGGTGTGACGAAGAAGTGTCAAGTTTGAAAGAGCACTTTGACCAAGCAGTTTCTATTCTGAAGAGGGTTGTCAAAATGAGAAGTAGCTCTTCTGCCTATCTGCAGTGGAGAAGTTTGAAGACTAGAAATTCCCCACCTGAGACAAAGGAAGGAAAAAGAGATTCCCATCAGAACCTCAAAAAGAGAGATGTAAGTAGCTAGGCCAGTTTGTGACTCCCCTGCTCCCCAGTGCTGCTGTTCCACTCCACATATACACGTTCTGCTGTATGTGTATCATCATTCCTTCCCTCATGAGAGTCTGCTAGCTGTCTTCTTGGGTGTCTGCGATCCAAGGCCTACTTCTGATATGGCATCACTGCCTAATTTTGGCTCAGATTTCTAAGAAAATGGTTAAGTAATAAACTTCATTTGTAAACGTCTATATTGTATATAGACATAGCGATTAAGGCCACGCAAGATAAAGAAGCTGAGGCTGAGTTTAGAGTTAAGGCTTGCAAGCAGGGCAGCTAGCCAGCAGCACAAGTTTTTAAGAGGAAAAACATTAAAGTGACAAGTTATACAAGCATAAAGAAAAGAAAAAGGCACTTGGAAGACAGCAACATAAAAATCATCCCAGTACAGGAAACAGCAAAGGACATGGCATTCCCCTCTGACAGACAACTGCTGCACAATCACAGCATTTTAGCAGGGATTAAATGGGGTTAGTGGGCCCCTTAATACTTACCCTACTACATAATATTTTTATTTCACATTAGTTCTCAAGCAAGATTCATGGAGAATACAGAGAACTATAGATAGGAAAGTTAAAACTTTTATCTGTGACACATAAATATAAATAAGTATAATAAAAAATAAAAATAGTGAATCAATGGATAAATATTTTATAATGGGCACATCTCAGCCCAAGTCTTAGATTACAGAGACAATTACAAAGACAACAGTTCACTTGGATATCTAACAGACATTCAGAAAACTTGCTCATCAAAAGCTTTTAAAGAAATGAAAGTGTTGTGAGATAAGAAGGAAGATCCTTGCAGCAGCTTGGAAAAAACCAGAGACCATTGCTTCTTCTATCAGGATCCATCTTTATTACACACTCTTCAGTGTTTATATATTTCCACTATGGGAAAGTTTAAAGAAAGTTTTGGGAACATGCAGAAGGAAAGACAAAACAGCCACACCACCAAGCACCTGACAGAGGAGACGTTTCTACTCTTATCAGCCATTCATTCAAACATGCCACCTCCCAGCATTCTTGGCGATAAAAGAAAAACGTTCACACATGGTGTTTATGGCTGTAGTCATTCCTCTAGTATGCACATTTCCCAAGAGAACAGAGAGCCTTTATCAAAGCCGAGATGACCGTGACAAGCTGCTCTCCAACACAGAACTCTCATCAAGGCCAGGATGGCCGCAGCAGGCCGCTGCTTCTACAGTCCTCTCGTGTGCTGGTAACTCATTCAGAAATGAAGTGTGGGAATAAAAAAATAAGCAGTTTCCTCAGTGCAGGAAGGGGTCCCAGAGGAATCTGTGTTAGACATTTTGTTATTTAACATTATAACATAGGAGACTGAGTCTGCCATCAGGAGATTAGATGACACCAAGTTGGGTGGGAGTGTCGATCTTCTGGAGCCTGGAAAGGCTCTGCAGAGGGACCTGGACAGGCTGGATTGATGGGCCAAGACACACAGCATGAGGTTCAAACAGGCCAAGTGCCACGTCCCGTGCTTTGGCCTCAATAACCCCAAGGAGTGCTGCAGGCTGGAGAAGAGTGGCTGGAAAGGGGCCAAGGGGAAAATGACCTGGGGGTTCTGGTCAACAGCAGCTGAACATGACCCAGTATGTGCCAAGGTGGTCAAGAAGGCCAGTGGCATCCTGGCCTGTACCAGAATAGTGTGGATATCAGGACTATGGCAGTAATCGTCCTCCTGTACTGGGCACTGGTGAGGCCACACCTTGAGTGCTGTATTCAGTTCTGGGCTCCTCAATTCAGGAAGGACCTTGAGGGGCTGGAGCAAGTCAAAGGAAGGGTACCGAAGCTGGTGAAGGGTCTGGAG
>VZTA01019696.1:0-32173 GCA_013398855.1 Mohoua ochrocephala
TCCATCTGCACATTAATTGAGAATGAAGTCATATCAATGCTCAGAGACAGCCACTAGCACCACTAGCCATGAGGTAAAATAAATTGTCAGTACACAAAAATATTATCCCATTAAATATAAAACATTTACAGCATTTTCAAAGTTGAAAGCCAGGTCTGTAAACACTCATCCACATATGTGATTCTTGATTTTCTTTAGTATAAAATTCTCATTTTGCCTCTTCAGGACAATATTTTTAATGTTTTTTTCCACTAAGAAAACATTAATATGCCCAAATTTATACTAATCTATTCAGTAAATTAATTTTGCAGAAATTGTACAGGGAGAGAAAAAGGAAATGAAAGCAAAACTTTGGATTATCTTATTCTATGTTAGTTCCTATATGAGCCCCTTTAGGAACTGTGTATGTCAGAAAGCACCAGCACTGTCTCTGTGCTGCTAAGTTAAACATAGAATCAAAAAAGGTGGGGCTGGAAGGGATCTTTAAAAGCCACCTAGTCCAAATTCCCCTGCAATAAGAAGGGACATTTTCAAGTAGATCAGGTTGCTCAGAGCCCCTTCCCACCTGACCTTGACTGTTTCCAGGGTTTGGGGCATCTATCACTGCTCTGCGTAACCTGTTCCAGTGTTTCATAGCCCTCATTGTAAAATTTTCTTTCTTATATCTAGTTTACCTTCTTTTAGTTTAAAACCATTACCCCTTGTCCTATCGCTACAGGCCTGCTGAAACTTTTCAGGCCTGCTGAAAAGTTTGCCCCACCTTTCTTGCAAGCCTTCTCTTCTCCAGGCTGAATGACTCCAAGGGTCTCAGCGTTTCCCTCATATGAACCTTCGTTAGTTTTCCATAGCACCAAGGAGAGGGAATAAAAAGTGTGTGTTTATTTTAAACATCTTTGCTGACTTAAGCCTTGCTGAATATTTTTCAAATAGAGTACTGGGATGTGGGGGGAGTCCGAGTCAGCCATTCAGCCTGGGGTCAAAAAGAGCAAAGTCACTCATAGTATCAGTTAAAATGCATGGAAATTAAGAAAAACTATTGTCAGTAGAATGTCTTCTATGGACTACGTAAAACTAATCAAAATCCTAACAGCTAAGAAGACCTGTACAAGGTAAAGATCTAAATAGCAAGAAAAGGAAAGTTCCCACTTAAACGTGTTGTTTGCAGTGTCTTTTACGATGCTCGAGTATACTACTCAGTTATTGTGTCCAGTGCACTGAAGGAAATTGTCTATACACGGTGATACTGTTAAATACCAAAGTATTTGGAATAAAAATATTTTGATTTTATGTGGTTTTGAGAATTGCCTTTTGTTTATCTGGGGTTTTATATTGGGTATTTTATTAATATAATGGATGGTAATTATATATATTCTCCTCAAATTGATCATAAATACCCAATAGCTAACATTTCCCTGCATGCTAACGATGATGTATGGCATCTTTTTTTTGGTGATTGTTCATTTATAGCATCAAGGCTAGTGACACACAAATGATTCTGAAACTTTTAAGATAGCAATGCAAATACTCAAATTAGCTTTCTTAAAAATGCATCTCTTCAAAAAAATCACAGTTTGGTATTTGCCAGCATCTTTTAACAAGCTCTTGAATTATAATACTAATAAAACAATACTGTGTCTGCTTGGTACATCAGCCAAAGCAAACACATACTTTGCCAAAAAAACAGGTGCTAACAAGTGTTTTCGTTTTCTTTATCAGAGCAGTTACTGCTCAGTGAATACCTGACCTTAACTTTAAAGTTTTTATTGACAATATAACGGTGATACTGGCTAAGGAGATTTGGCTGGGCTGCTGTAAGAAAGCAGGGAGACTCCAATTTAAAAACAGTAGTGCAGAGAATAAGATTTCCACTCCTTCAACACTTACTGGCGTTAAACACTGAGCTGCTGGGCTTTCCTCGCCCCTGAGCAGGTACATATGCTCAGGCTCACAGGTAGCCAGGAGTCAGTGCCCAGCCTCTTTCCAGAAAGGAGGCTTGGGCATGACCTGCATGCAGCTGAGCACCAGGAAAGCTGTGAGCAGCCTGTCATTCTGATTACACGGCCTGTTGAGAACAAGGGATTTAAAACAAATGGAGCCAACATAAGCTGGCAGTTTAAGGAGAAAAGGTTGGTTATTGCCAGAATTTATGGTACAAAAGGACAGTCTTTGCCAGTATTTTAAAAATTATCATTCCTTGCCAAAAAGTACAATTGCCCCACATCAGAGCTTCTCAACACTATTTCTAGGAAAAACACTTCTTTACAGATGGACTGGACATTCTATACACTGTATAATTACAGTGGATAACAAAACTGCTAAATCCTTCTTTTTGTAGAAAATCCACTCTGACAAAGACAGCTGAATGGCTGCTATCTACTCTTCTCCCTTCTAACTCGCAAAGCCTGAATTCAAACCTGATGCCACTCACAACGCTCTGGTCTTTTCTTGGCACTTGGAAGCTCTTTACTTGACACAGAAAGCAGAAAATTCCCTACAGTGTCACCCACCTATATACAAATCCATGATGGGGCCCCACTCTTAAGGTGTCAAATATGCATCAGGGAGTCTTTTTAAATCTCTCCTCTGAATTCCTCTGTCATTTCCACTGGGAATATGCACTCCATCAGAGAAAACTCTGGGAAGAGACACAGAGAGTGTAATGGTTGGGAAGAGTTTGAAGAAAGCTTTGACCAGTCCTGTGTGAAAAATACCAATGCCAGCAAGGACTGCCTTACTCCTCTCATATAACTACTTCAGAATGACTCCTTGAAGATCACATTCGACTAAAGTCAAAATTATAAGTGAGGGTAAATAAATACTGTGTTTCAATGCATTAAACAAGCCTGCTGTGTCCCTGACACATTCAGTTGTCAGAGTAGGAAATCCCTCTGTCATGTATCTGCCCACAGGCTTCAGGCCAGGGGAAGGGTATGAGCAAGCAGGCCATGATGTGGGATATGTCAGACAAATTTTATTTAGCTTATATGAGCACAGTCACATCCACAAATCAGTCACGACTCTACAAATCAAGGTTGAAGTCTTGTTCACTTAAGCCAACATGGTTGGGAAAGGTTCTGAGGTTTTGGCTATGAGCTGGGACCATGGGCAATGCAGAACAGGTCACAGCTTCAGGCAAGGCTCCTGGTGCAGCCACCCCTGAAGAAAGCTGGTAGCTAGCAGCTGAAAAAGGACAAGGACAAGCTTCCATCCCTCTCCTCGGCCAATGCTGCAGGCAATGCCAGTGCTGCCACCTGCCCGCACCTCCGTGCAGGCTCAGCCCCACCTCCGTTGAACCCGGACTGTGGGGGCAGCTGAGGAGACAGATGGGAAATGCCTCCCACGTCTCCCCACAGGAACAGGGCTCCCCTTGGTGTTACAGTGGTGACAGCGATGGCACAGGTCAGCAGCCGTGTTTGGTGAGTTGCCAGCCAGGCTGTGAATAAACTTGAGACTGAAATCCCCTGCTCGTATAGACAGAACTTTTCTCGTCTTGCAATGGAATTGTTCCCCAGCAGAACAAATCAGCAGCTGGGGATGAAGAGGACAGCTGAGGAGACCTGGCCAAGGGGCATGAAGGTGAGGCTGGAGGGACCATGAGCGGGGAAGACTGGTAGCTGTCAGAACCCAACACTAAATACTTTCCCAATATTAACCACTGCCCCACCATCCCTTTGCCTTCCCAGTTGGCAAGAGGCACTGCTCAACTAGACAGCCTTTGTTTTTGGTCTGGGGCCAAAATACATCAGTCAGCCAATAAGTGAGCGTTATAAACACAATCTACTGGACTAACTCTAGGATATATATTTTCAAAGTTCATATTTATAGTTTGCAAACTCTGTCTTTCAGATAGCAAGTCCTAGTAGCACCAGAAGCTGTTGAATATTCCAATCAAACACAAAATTAGAACAGGATTCTGTGCCACAAATACAAAGTAAAGCCATCTGCCAAATTTCTAAAATACCTCACCTAGAGATCTGGTAATTCTCTTTTAACATGAGCATAATATACAGCTTGCCCCTAAAGAAGCAACCTCTGCTATATTTAGCAGATTTTATAGTAAATCCTAATCACTGAAAGCCTATTTTTATGCTATGTGTAGATTTAAAGATGACAAATGTTTCAAAGTTTCCAAAGAAGGGACAACATTTTTCTATTATTTATTAGTTCATTTTAGGTCACTGGAGGACTTCCAAAGACTTCCTTTTCTGTCTTATAAACCCTAAGAGTTAAGTAAGTATTCTCAAATAAGCACAATTTACAGTATGTCAGCTTAAAATAAAATCATAACACATTTCTAAATTGATAGAAATTGCATAGCACCAAATGAGAAATAGGGATTTTATCCTCTCATTTATACATGCTTGTCTCTCTGTCTATAAACATATGTTTGCACATACTGTGTATTGATAGATTAACATTACTTAACTCTGCATTTGCAACACTGTACTTAAAGTTGTGTCTGCATTTTTACTTCAGAGGTTTATATCTCAGCTATAAAATATTCTCTCTAAGCCGAATCTTGGCAAAGACTGACAAGCTACAAATTATTATTTTCTTTTTAGAAGAATTAAAAGGAAATGTCAAGACAATAATCCCTTCTTCTTCATAGTGTCAATAGGATGCATGGACTGATCCAGAATGCAAGTTGGTAGCTCAACCAGAGCCAAGAGAACAAGTTTTCACTATTATGGACTTGGCTTGTTTTGCTGCGGGAGTGAAATTCTGCACCCCCTTAGCCGCTAGTGTGCCTTGCATTCTTTCTCTGTTTTCAGCAACTTAAGAGTTTCTCTGTTTTTAGCAATTTAAGAGAAAACATAATTTCCTTAAACCATTTACCAGTCATCTGTAAATGTTCACGATTAACAACAGTCCTAGTCCAAATTTTAGTGAAAAATGGCAGGACTGATTCAGAGAGTGGTAAGAGCAGCCTGAGATTTCATTGTAAGCGCTGGCTGATGACACAGAAGCAGTGAGGACCGAATGCTAACAAATGTGATGGGATAACAACCTCTCTTCAGCCAACAACTGGAGTTCATTTTAGAGGAACTTCATATAAACTGTGGCAGGAGGAGAGATATAGGGCAATCTACAAAGCAATAGTTCTTCAGCATATCCCACAAGTGGGCCCATTTCTCCCCTTCTGTCCTGTGTACATGTTATTTATAAACCCTGGCACTGTGGCAAAGTGATAGGATTTGTCCTTTAACAAATCTACCCAAACTGCAACAGTCAATGAACTTTTACATAAGCATTTCTGCCACCAGAGCTTAATTAGTTCAAATGAAGTAGTATGGAATGTTGGATGAAAAGTTCATCATCATCATAAAGAGCAACTTTGAAATTTATTCTGAAGAGTGAAAAAAACTCCTGTGAAGGATTAAGTAGGAATTTTGTGTCTCACAGGAACACCATGTGCCAAAATATGCCACCCTTAGATAGAGCTTCTGCAAGCAGTCTTTCTGCAGTCTCCTGCTATCTTCAATCCAAGATAGCCAATAAAATGATATGTGCATCCGATGGGATAAATTGTACCTCCAGAAATGTCAAAGGTGGGGAAAACTTCTTTTCATAAGAAGCCAGTGAAAATTATTTGATTGTGCAAAAGGATTTGAGATAACTATGAGATAGACCTCATCACATAGTGCTGGAGCCTGTTTAGCACCATTTTAGGGCCCTCTATGTCACTAACCTAAGACAAAAATGGTGGAGGCTTGTTTAGGCTTAGAGGATTGATAGCATGAGGATAGACACCTGTAGGCAGCAATATCTAAAGCTGCCCCACAAGAACTGATTGAGCTGGAGACTCAATTTCCACAGGGCAAGATCCGCTGGCAGTCTGCACTGACTGGACAAGACCAGAATGCATGGAATTATTATTAAGAAGTGAAGATCACTTTGCAGGCCATGCTGTCTCCTGGCTGCTGTGGCACACCCCAAACTACCCTTCATAAATAGTTGCTCTTTTCTGTTTTGCCTGCTCCCAGCTACTGGCAAAATTTATGTTACAGTGGGCTGTAGGGAGCCTCAGTAAAATACTGCTCATAGCTAAGTAGGAATAAGGCATGTTCTCCTATGCGAGCCCAAGTATTGGTAGAACAGAATTGCTTATTTAAGTAAATAACATTTCATCGACTTCCATAAAACATTTCATTCATCTTCATTTAACATCAAACCCTCAAATAAATCTATGTATCTAATGTATTTTAATTAAGCAGAGGACAGGTGAAGAGTTTTTCTTTCAACATCTCCAGTTGCACTTTGCTGCTCTAGTCAATGAAAGTGAAACTGTAAAAACACGCCTTCATTATTAACACTAATTTTTACTTTATTTTCATTTTTTCTCTTAGAGATTGGATTGTCATGCTATGCATACGGGAAGGCAGGCACTGGGAAGGAAGCAAACTCATTCATTCCGAGAGGTAGAACAGCCTTGTTTAATGGTATTTTGGGGGGTTTATACCTATCTAAGGATTTTTAACTTTACTGGTAAAAACAGCAGGCAACTTCTCAGGATATGGGTTATCTCGCAGACTTCTTTCTTCTTCTCTCCTCCCTTCATGGTTACCATTGCAAGCCCTTCTGTGCAAATGGTACCAGTTACTTCCACAGAAGAGAGATTCCAGAAAGGCACAATTTCAGAAGAGAGCTAGCATAGTATGCTCAGGCATTCCTGTGCTGACCATCAGTGCACAGTGACAGTACTGCAGTTTCAGTGAAAGTGTTTTTTACTTCCAAGCTCTTTAAAAATGAACATTCCAGGACTGAAGTCTGATCTACATGTGTAAAAGATGAGGCTGAGAGCTGTTAATTTTAGTGCAGTTTTGTATTCTAACCCCAAATGTTCATTCCATGGCATCAGTTTGCAAGACCAGGGTCTTTGACAAACTGTGTAAAGAAATAAAAGCAGTACCAATGAAATGCATTTCTGATGTGAAATACAGCCTGCTTTTGAAAGCGGTCATCATGATTACATGATAGTTTTGAAATAAAGAGTGTTTTTCCGGTTGAAACTAAAAAACAAATTATAATCTTGGAGGTAGAATATCTATATCTATATTTACATCTGTATCTATATATCTATATCTATATCTATATCTATGCCTATATCTGCCTGACACTTTTTCCTAAGTGATCATAAAATCTTTACATGTCATTGTATAACAGCACCTCTAACAGCAAAGTGGCCCCATGACACAATTCTGGCATGCTAGTTCACTGAAATAATGCCCAATAAAAAGTTAGATCATCAATATTGTTTCCTGTATATAGCATTCAAGTTTCCCCTGGAGCTTTGATCCATGAACTGACCCAGTCTAATCCTACTTAGATTTGAGTTCAGAACATATAGAATAGGTGGCATGCAGTCAGATGCTCAAGAGATAGAAATGTTCTATCTATTATCAGCCCCAGAAAATAGACACGCTTCTTCCAGCTCTCTCGAGCAAAACTGCATTTTACTCTGCAGGACTACAAAACATTACATAAAATATTTTATGTTTCTCGTACCCCATTGCTTAGAATTATTTTATGTCTTATTACCTTAAGATAGCTGATTATGATACAACTTTAGATAGTAACTCTCTCCAAATAAAAGGAAAAAAAAGCAGTTTACAAAGAGAATGCAACAAACCTAAATCTCGTACTCTTTCCTATGAAACTGTGTAATTTTTTCCTTGAAAAGACAAAGAAATGGCTTCCTTCATCTCAATCTGTCAACACATTAGCGCATAAGAGGTACAGAGATCTCCAGTGCTTGTGAATTACAAATTAGACACGACTATGCTCCCTTTTGATTCTGCTTTTGGTTTAGGGTTTTTTCTGCCCAGTTTTGGTTGGGCTTTTTTCATTCTGCACTGTAACTTAAAAAATCCAGATAAAATTTTTTAACAAAAATTTATCTCAGATTTGTCACGTAGCTCTTCTCACTAAACTTTACCTGCATGTGTAGCCCTATGCTGGAAAGGTATCAGTTGTTCCAGAGTGATGCTGGTTGACTCAATAAATCATTCTCAGAAAATTCTCCATTATATCTTCTCACCAGAGTAGGCTCATCTGCAAGTGATTGACAACAACTCAGCATTCATTTGGTTTTTTTGATTTATTTAAATACATTCATTATTGCTCACATACCACAATGATGTGTATTAAAAATAGATGATACATAGCTAATCCTAGCAGTTCCATAAAATTGTAAATTATTATGTGGCAACTTTGCTGCAATGAATAGTCGCATAATACGTTCATTGTGCCTTTCGGAGACACTACGAAAAGATAGTTCAAAGTCCACCTCATAAAAAAGGGTGTGCTTGAGTGTGGTAAAGACAGGGCTAAAGGAGGGTGAGAGTGTTATTTGTAATGGAACAGGGCTATCCAATCATCTCACTGCCACCCTGTTAGACCAACCTGTCAATCAATCATTCGTTTAATAATCACCCATAGAAATCATCCCTAAACCCGGGTTATTTAGCACTTTATGCCCATTTAAAGCACAGTTATGACCTTGTAGTTAGCTTCAGTTATGCAAAATATGTATACTACATTTTGCATACAAATAGCAAAGGCAGGAAGTTAATCATGCTATTTATAAAACAAAACAGCCCTAATGTTAAGTGAATGGCTTTTCTGCCATGGTTCAGCCAGGTAATAATACACGTGCCTGAATTTAAGCGCATGAATCATTCTATTGATTCAAAAGCACTCTGCAGGTGCCTAGAGTTCAGTCTGCACTTGAGTTGTCTGATGGATCAAGGCCTCCCTCAGTTACAAGAATGCACAGAAAGATGTTTGTCAGGTGCATTTCAGAACTGTATGTGTATAAAGACAACATGAGTGAAAATGACAAAATAAAAAATAAAATAATAATTTTTTAAAAAAGGGATAGGTCAGGAAAAAGAAGATACCAAGGGCAGTGTGGCATGTTGGCTCTGTCTTGCTGTGATGCGAGCCCTTTGGGAAGGGCTACAGTGCTGCCCTGGGACCTGGGTATCAGCAGTCCTGCCTAACCTTGCCTTTTGGCTTCCTCTCAGAGGCACTGTGCTGTGCACTGGATCTGCAGTGGTACCTTACTTTTGGTAGCTTCTTTCTACAAGCTTACCTGATTGTGGCTCCACAAAGCACCACAGCAACACTCCCTGGGGTAGGAGGGCAGCGTGAGTGGACGATTGTGCAACTTGTTGTAAACTGGCTGCTGCCTGCTGCGTGCAAAGCATCACGTTAAAATACACATGCGAAATCATTCTTTAATATATGTTTTAGACAATATGAGAGAATACTGGCAGATGTAATACAGAGGCTTCTCATGCAACCCTGTGCAGCAAAAGAACTGTTATTAATTTTTACTGTGACTGAGGGAAGATGAGGCGTTTCTTTAAAGTGTATTCAGGCAAAGTCATAAATACCAGAACCTTTGGTACACAAAAGACGCGTCTGAACTCTCAAAGCCAAAACTTGTGCCTAAAGAAGATGGCCCAGCTCCCACGAACTTCTTCAGAGGCAAACAGGCGCCTTTAAGAGCACAGGATTTAACCCAGGCATGAGCAAACACAAGGCAGTGGAGCATGCAGGCATCACTGGTGAGTAGGCAAACAAAAGAAGGCCTCCTGAGCAAAATGTGTTTTAATTTGATATTTGTAGGAAAAAGGGGGATAAGGGATTTGACTGGTTTATAAGTTTTAAAGCAGAGGACAAAGGAGAATAGCAGACTAAAATCTGAGAGCTTTTTGAGGTCCAGATGAAGTGGGAGAAAGAGTCTGGGGGGCTGAAAGAGCAGGGACTGGTGAAGACAAGAGCAAAACCAAACTGGTCTGTGTAGTGCATGGTGATACAGAACTAAGTCACTTGTGACATGTCAGAAGCCATGAAACAATTTAAAGTCAGAGGATTACTAAAATTTATAAATAAGGAACATATCTAACCAATATTTCCATTTTTCTATTAACTGGTCTCACACTCCTGTATCTCCCAGGCTACAAAGATACTAAATAGTTAATGCTCTGAATAAAACATCTCTCCAGCCCGCTTGTGATCAGTATGCGCTGAAATGTTCCTGCTCAGACAATCCCTTTGACCCAAGGAACATATAGTGCATTTATTAGCACTCTGTGCTACTGTCCAGGGTAGAAAGGGTTCAGCTCCTTCTAGTTTAGGCAATGTGGTGCTTCCTACTCTCCATTGCCTGACCTCAAACCCTATGCTAACAAGCTTTCCAGTTTTCCACTGTTAGCACTGATCTTCTTGGGAAAAATAATAATTTAAAAGACTGTAGAAGTGAAGAAATCCGACAAAAACTGGGTAGATCATGAAAAGTGCAAGTAACTTTAGTGGGATTTGGGGGTACCAGCATCCTCATTATTGGTTCCAGGGCACCATAAGGAAATAGCACCAGCTTCTTGTGTTAGAGGAAGTCTTCCGTTTAAGCAAAGGGAATGCTGTTTTGCTGAACAGCACAAACCAACACAACAATAGTGTTTACAAAGAACTTCAGATGCTTTACAATAAATCTGGATGTGCTTAAAAATCCCATAAGGGTTTTAAAAAAATCTGAATGTGTTTTCTCAAGTAACTATTTAAAGCATATTAGAGTTTATTTAATTGCATTGGGATTTTTGAAAGCATATCAGGGCAAAACAGTAGAGTATAGGCCCCAATATGCTAATTAATAGCTAGCTAGACCCCTGAAATAAACCTGCTACACTTCATTAATCAGACGGTAATTGAATTGGCACAGTACTTCTGTGCAAACTATATGTAGATTGAACTACCAGTCCTGCCAATGGAGAGGGTAGCTTCCTCCACACAAGTATGTTTTTGGACAATGCACTGACATTTTTTTCTGTGAGCAGTTGGCCTTTATGATACTTTTCTGCATAGAAAAATCTCACATTACTGAACTCAGTGAATTATTGCTCATGCTGAGACACTTTTTAAAGTGAGTACTTTTCAACGACCACAAGTTCAGCTCAGGACAAAAGAACAAATCAGAACTGATACACTTTGCTTTGTCGTCTAAAAACGTCCGCCTATTAATGTTATTAGAAAATAATAGTGTTGACAGATGTTTCATTTACAACATTTTTTTTCAACTCTATGAAAACTAACTACCTGGGGATTGAACTGGAAAATAGTAACTACTTTCCTTACAGAAAATAAAACAAGAATTTTCCAGCAGGCGTGATGAAGTGGAATTTTGAATATTCCTTGTCTGTAGTCAGATCTGATAAAAGACTTAACAGGATGAAAAGGAAATGGACAGAAAAAACTCTTCAAATTTATAACTTTTTAAAATGAAATAACTACTGAGCATTCCTTCAACTTTAGAAAAGAGACCACATATTTGTGTATGACCTTGGGCAAGTCACTTTGGTCCAAGGTACTTTTCAGGGTAATTGGCAGAGGCTGAAAGCTAGATGCCAGAGGCAGCTTCAGCAGCACCGAGCTGTTGAATTCCAGTTTAAATCGGCAAGAGTCAAGCACTCCAGCATATCTGAAAGTTCAGAGATCTGTATCTACGGATCCCTCATCTGATCTGCCATTGCTTGCCTGTCTTCCCTGTCATAAACTTCTGTGGGACAGTCCACAGGCTTCAAGTCAGATATCCATTTGAACATGTTCCTGAACTGGATCCTTAGCATTCGGCAGTCTTGAAATTTTCAGTATCTTCTGCTAGATTGCAAATGGTGTCATATCTACCTACCCACCCACCTGCATTTCATCCATCTCTTGAAGTCTGCAGCCATTTTCATAGGGAGGAAAAAGACACCTTTTGATTGCAAGCAAGCACACCAAGTTTCAGCGGTAAAGTAAGACTTAGAGAAATTTCTAAGCAAGTGAAAATTACCCTGGATAATGGAAACACTTGAATATTCTTAATTAACGATAAGAATTACGATGCACGCCAGCTCTGATGTGCCCGTGCCTGCGTGTGCATGCATGCGCTCATGCACTCTGCATGTATGTCAGAGTGCCAATACACTCAGTTCCTCTGGTGAGATAAACTAATAAGCAGCAAAGAAGGATGGGATTATTTTTAAGATATAGCTGTATTAATACATGCCCATCAAGGCAACAATAACAAATTAACATCATGTTAAAGGGGAGAAACAGCTGTGATAGTCACATTGTTTATCAGAGGAAGATACAGTTCTTTGATCTAAGAAAAACAAAGGAAATTACCTACTGTTTTTTCAACAAACAGTTTAAACCGATTAGGTATTTTGAACTTCCATGCCTATTGAGGGAAACACTATCCTTAGAGTTGGCTTGTTAACAAAAACTAGTGTAACACTTTGGGGAATATATTCTCCAGCTATCTTATTTCTTCTAATCATTGTCCCCTTTCACTGGAGAATTTCACATTATTCAGCAACATATGGACCAAACATTTCTTCAGTAATCATGTCTGAACAAAGTAATCATTCCCTCATTAACCAATTATTCCTCAGAATCAAATGAAACAGACATATTTGCTAAGACAATTTCCTTTAATAAACCCTATGGAACCATACCTTGTGCATACCCTATCCAAGTAGTTTAATTCAAAGATCACAATGTAGATGACAAAGAGGGATTCTTGTTTTACACTGACAATAAGTGATCTCAGGAGCGAGGTTAGGGATGGAATTAATACCAGATTAAAGAAAAAAAGCAATGGTAAAAGGGCAGTAACCACTGGCTGAAACATTAACCTTTTGTATTCCATGCTATCCTTTTTCTGTATGCTTAAAGCTCAGAGTACAATCCTGTTCATTTTAAAGGAGGTTGAAGTGCAGGTGGAAAGACAGCTCTGAAAAGGCCACTAGTCCATGTGATACTCAAAACACAAACAGAACCACAATGGAAAAAATGTTTCAATGTTGGACAAAGAAACATACCTTCAAAATATGCGGCAGTTCAGAAAGAACACAGGCAAACTGTATCTGGTGAGTCTCTAAAAACTTCTGGCTGTTTGGATTTCTAAGTAGGCCTATAAATAAAAATCTGAACCTCAGAATTCAATGTAAAATTTATCAAGCTGGCATGTGTTTACTTGTTGTATACAGTAGTTTCTTTACCTCTTTGTCAGATATAATTCACGTCTCTCTTTGATAGATTAGAAACTTCATTATAAACCCAGAAAACTGAAAATGTAATGTTATCCCAGCTTCCTTCTTTTTAGTACTGAAACAGAGAGCTACAAAATGAACAATGGACTTTCTCCTTAAGATATAGCCAGGATTTCAGCATTCTCCAATTCCTTTGTTTCATCATGCTGTTTTCAGAGAAAAATACAACTTAAGAGTGTGCTGTGGGGATAGTCAGCTGAAAAGCCAAATTCCTTATGTTCCACTTGTCTAAAACTTCCCGGGCCTGAAAGTTGTAACCAATATCTTAAAATGCATTTTGAACATCTTAAGCTCTACTTAAGTATTGCTCTTATATCTTACCATGAATTTTGAAATTTTTTAGGTTCTTCTTAATTATTACTATCTTGAGGTATTTCTGATTTGCAGTCTAGAGTTGGAGTGGGAAACCAAGAACCACCACCTTCTTCTCTAACACATTCCCTAGTGTTCTTTCAGCAGTAACTTGCAACTCAGCGCTACCGTCCCCAGATCCTTCCTGAGCTTGAGATGCAGTTCACCCTGGGCAGTTCCTCACAAGAATTGTGTTACCTGAAATTTTCATTTCTGCCACAATTGTCACCAAAACTTAGTCTGCAAATCCCACACATGTGATCAGAGTGTTGATCAGAGCATCTCTGCTTCCCTGGCCTTCAGCTTGGTGGTTTCTCCAACACAGCCAGCTAGCTATAAAACAGCTCATTTGACAGCAGTAGCAGCCCATCTGAGTTAATGATGAAATCAACATGTACTGAGAAACCTGAGATACAAGCTGGGTAAAATAATCTGTTAGCCTATGCTCATTTTGGGGAAACTGTCTGTCTTTTGCATTTTAGAAGTCTTGAATTATGTTGCCCCTACGTGTTAATTCATTTGCTAAAGCAAAACTTTTTGAACTGTAGTGCAGATTATGCATGCAGGAGACATTACTTACAAAAGAGAAGTATGCTGATTATAATTAACCCATGATTATGTCCTTATTCAAACTAAAAATTAGCTCACAGTTGGGACAAATATGCCAAAAATACCTTCAAAAATGTCATTCATATACCAAATGGTCTGTCTTCTTACTCAGATTATCTGTCTGGTAGTGTAAGGGTGCTGTTTTCATAATTCATAGACTAATTTTATTTCTCTACCTATAAATCAGAAGTCTTAACCAGTTAGTCATTCCCAAGTGCCAGTAAGACAGACCTCCACAAAGTAGTGGTGACAGCTGACACCCTATTGTGAAACTTTTTGTAAAAAAGTTTTATTCTTTTCCCCTAGTGCTGAGGGTGCTGAGGATATGGACACTTTTGATAGGGCTGTGGTGCTCTGTCTGTAATTTTCTGAATATCAGCATCAAATCACAAGCCAGCTGAGTCATAGTTCTCAGGCCCAAGGGATTCGCAGATTAAGTCACCACATTTTTTTTTTTTTAACATAAACCATTCACTTTCACTTCTGGTTTGGTCTCAAGGTAACAAATACAGTAATCATTTCTCCTTATATTTCGAGATATTTCACTCACTTTATTATAGTGTTGTCTCCCAGAGTCGCAATGGTTCAGTTTCAGCCGTCATTTCTATGACAAACAAATAACAAGGCTTTAAGAATCCACTGAAGGATGAAATATGGCAAACATGTTATCTTCATGAAAACAAATTCTTTACTTTAAAAATAAGAAAGTGCTAGAATATGTTTATTATTATTATTATTGTTATTATAATAATATATGGGTTTTTGAAATAGAGAAAAACTGAAAAAGCTTTGGGGGATTCATAACACTTTCTATCCAATTTCTCTTATGTAATATACTATATATGTGATGACATCTCTATGTCTTTCTGGCAAAACATTAAATTAAACGGGATCTTAATCCACACCCATTACTTTGTTTTTACAAAGAGATTACATAGTAAGCAAAGACCTTTAACTCCCTTGTTTTATATGCTACTTATTCAAGTTTAGGATCACTGTAAAAATGTGGTTTCACTTTTCCAAAGCAAATGCTGCTATAAATGAACAATCTTAGCCACTTGCTTCCACACAAAGCAGGCAGCATGTTCACTACAAACCAAGCCAAACCAAACCAAATCAAACCAAACCCCACCCTCAATGGACAGGTATTGCCTGTGAGGCATTGACAATACCTGTATCGACCCATAAGTTATGCAGCTGCTATTATATGTTCTTTTATGAATATTGTTCCAGAATTACTATGATAAACCAAGATCCTTAATCTACACTTTAGGTATCCTGAAGAGTATATTTTACTGTGATAGTTTTAAGAGCCTGGACCTACATTTCTAAAAATTGATATGTTGATGACCTGGAGGTTTAAAGTTTCCTGCATTCCTCCATGAAGAATAGGCTGTCATAGCTCTAGGAATATCTTTATGGCCTCTCTGAAGAAACACCTGGACATTAAGGACATTAGAAGCAAGCCACTGAAATTCTCTGCACACTTACTACATGTTCCTTCTAAAAAATTTGCTTCAATTGTCCTAAGCTGATCTATTTGAGAAACTCTTCTGTTTGCCAGATAAGTGCCTCAACAACTCTGCAAAGGCTTCTTATCTGAAACCCATATTGCCATTTGAGTGTGGGACACTTTGCCCAAAATATTTGGCCTTTCCTATGCAAACTGCATAACATTACACTATCACTTATTCTTCTCACAGGTATTTTTCTAATTTCTTTTTTGCTTTGTCCTGCCTTTATCAGTACTTTTTTTTTTTTTTAGTGAGACCAAATATAGCTGTATTTTTCCATAATACATTAAATATTCAAGCACACGTTGAATTTGACAACATCAGCATGGTCAGCCCCTGAGACAACATTAACTTTGCTCTGTTTCTTTTAAAAGATCGTCTGGCAAGTTCGTCTTTTGAGCTAGGGTTTGGATTATTTTTGGGCAGGATGGGGGACGTGTTTGTTTTTTCCCCTCCACCCAAAAAAGAAGAGAGGGCAGGTGCATCCTCAACACACATAGTGGAGAATGCAGCACAACCCGGGAGTGTGGGAGCGGGGCTGCGGGGTGAAAAGCAGTGCCAGGTGATGTCCCTTCCTTGGCCCCAAAAGCAATATGTTTGGAGAGGAAAGACAATATAACTGAGCTACTAAGCCCCCTCTCACTGCAAGGCTAATTAGCTTAAGTGGTTTGCCAAGTAAGTGCAATATTACTGCTTTTGGAGCTAGCTCAGTTAGATACTATTTTTGGAGGCCTCTCCATGTTAATTAAACATATTTCACTGCATGTTGTGAACATGCCATTAGCTTCCTTTCTACTTCTAATTAATGAAGAACCTTGACCACAGCTATGCATCATTCTATTAAACTTTATCTTTTGTCCTATAAACGGATATATTACAGAAATTAAATAAATACAGCAAGACACAGGATTTTATCAGTCATTTCTAAAGAAAATTAAAAGCTTTCATTACTAAAGGACAGCTAAAACCCCCACCAAAACTGCAATCAACCAAAAATCTCATGCAGCCCTCTGCCCAGCAGTAAAACTTGTCTTTCTGTTTCTGTAAGGTAGTCTGAACACAACTGCTGAACTAGTGCCAACACCTAATGAGAATTCAGAGTAAGGTGTTTTAAAAGAAGAACTTATTTCAGTTTGTTTCAGGCAATTGGTTTCAGGTGATAGCATAATAACCTGAGAAGAATCTTCTGCCAGGGGCTTCTCGTGGATACAAACACAATATTGCTGACACTTTTCCAAATAGATTTTGAATGCTTCAGCATTGGAGCAGAGTTCAGCTACATAATCCACTTTTTGATGATCATATCTAGTAAGGTGTCTCTGCCAGGATTATACTGACTAACAGGCCGGTGGCCAAGGTCAGCACACGGTGCATCTTTTCTATTTTTGTCATAAACAGGGATTCAATTGAAGGTCTGTGCTGAGGAAGCCCAGCCTACTGCCTTTGTAGTGATGTGTCCTTATCAGGGTATCACAGAAAATTATGGTGTAGACAACTTTGAAAAAAAAAGAGGTGCTAAGAAAAATTCATCTTGAAATCTCAGATTAGTTATCACTTTACCGAAGGGCCAGGGTGTTCCAGAGCTAGAGTAACACCCTGGTGGTGAGCTAAGAGGCCAAAGCCTGTTTGGCACTGCTGATCTTGCTCCTCCGGGGCTTGGAGAGACAAACTCCACAACTTTGTCATACAGAATCATTCCCTGCTTCCATTGTTTAAGACAAGGATCTTCAATTTAATTTTTAGTTTTAAGGACAGGCTGTGGTCTTTAATATTTTCCTTTTTTTGCATATATTGTAGGTGCACATAGTTCTTGACATCAAACCCTGTGCGTTTCTCCCTTTTAACTTTCTCACATATCTTGGTTTCATCAAGTAATTTTAGAAATTCTCCTTGTTAAAGAGCACTGAGGGACTGTGCAAAGATTTTCTTTGTCTTAAGTAGTCAAGAAACAAACCCCAAACAACATGCACTTCAGCAAAAAGCATTTGGACAGTACTGCCTGAGCTCTTCACTCCATCCTGATGCCAAAGGCTGCCAGCTGGCCAAGGCAGCAGGTAATGGCAGAGATTTCCCCTTTCCCTCCACCTCACCCTCACCTAAGCACATCAGAGCAGAGCTGCAGCAAAGGTAGGTCGGTAGGTTTGCACTGACATGATGAGCTGTGAACCAGGGTGACTGATATTTGGCCTTGGCTTTAGCATGGCATGGGCAAATGGACATACTCATTTATGATTTTACTGTTGTAGTCCTTTTATACAATGCACAAAAGTTATTGCATAACTGGGAGGAAAAGTCAGATGAATTATATCATTGTTTGTGAGCGCTGTGCTGGATAAAAAGTATGCTTGTTACCAAAAAGTTTCCTTTGCTGGTAGCCCTTTTCTTGGACACCCCAATTCGTTGAAAAAGCATCTATAACCATTCTTCACATCATTCTCTCCTATGGGTAAACTTCCAAGAGAGTTTGCCTCTACTTTATTGATCTGAAAAGCCTTTAAACATTTGACCTAGTAAGAAAAAAATGGTGTGCTCTGACTGACATCCTGTCACAAAAATTTGTCTAGGAGGTTTTTCAGAAACAAACACACGTGCCCATATATATGGAGAATACATTCACCAGCTTGAATACCGATGTTGTACCTAAAATGTAATTAAAAAAAAAACCTTTCTTTTTTTTTTGCTTAAAGTGTACAAATGGTGACAGAACATGGTTAATAAGGACTTGAAAGATCTGAAACTTCCAGGAGTGGTTTGGTGGTTTTTTGGTGGGTTGTGTTTTTTTTGATTATGTCAAAAGTACTTTGTAAAAAAAAAGATTTTTATTAACTTTTTTTTTTCCTATATGTGACTGATTTGGGTAATATATGAAGAATATTTTTTTTTTACATGAGAAGTAATTGGAAAGTTTAGAAAAATGAAACTTTGCATTCTGAAAGTGCTAAAGAAGAATATTTCAACCTTACTGAAATATTTTTTGTTGAAATTAACTTTTTTTAAGGAAATAAACTTACCTTAATCAAAATGTTTTATGCTGATGAAATAGAATTTTTCAATAGAAAATAAACAAACAAGTATTCTGCTAGAAAAGATGTTTCCGAATCTAGTCACAGGACATTTGCATGTGGCCTTATCCTGGTTGAGATGGATGGGGTCAGGTCCTTATGTGATTCATTCAGGTTGAGTTTTACATCCACTATCCTTGAGTGCCCTCAGACAGAACAGTTTGATACCAGTTCAAGGGAATTGCATTTCAGTCACTAGAAGGTTCATAGAAAGTGATCATAGAAAAGGCATAAACACAACAGCCCATTTCTAAAACTGAAGTGAATATTCATCTTCTTTTTTGCAATACTCATTCAACTTCATAAAATATTCACTGTTCATAAATAAATCAGCGCACCTTAGAGCTACAAATACATTAACTAAGTTTAGTTTTCTGTCACTGGGGCTAATTTTAGAGCTGTGTGAAAACGATTAAAATGTTTTCACAAAAAATTTGGCATGTAGATTTCCATTTTGTTACTGGCAATGCCTCATCTGCAGAACACTTTTTTCTGCTCAGTCTGTTTACTGGTTCACAAAATTTTTTGCATTGCTAAATGGAAGCAAGCAAGGTAGCTCTGTCATTGCCTTCCTGCTGAGTACCTAAAGGGAGAAAAAACTGGAAGCAACCGTGCTAGGTTTCTAGGACTCCCCTCCTCCTCCCTGCTCGAGTTCCTCCTCACGAGCCCAACCCAGTGAATGTGACTGCAAAATCCTGACCCAGGTGTCAACACAAAGTGCTTTTCCACAGGTTCCCGTATGGCAATAACATGTCACTGGCATCAGGATTTTAATCATTACTACTCAATGAAAATATTTTGCTTAAGGCACTCCACCAAAATGATAACAAGAAAATGTAGAAAAAAGCACTATGATTTTCAGTGGAAGGCTAAGTTTAGAGCTTTGGGAAAATGAACACACTGAAGGAAACCAGAAAAAAGCCCCAGGATTTTGGTCACAAGAAAAAGATTCATCTCCATCCAACATTAGCAGCAGGACTGATGGAAAAAAGAAGACAAGACACTTCTTGCTGCACACATGGCACTACACTAAACGTTGTGTTAGAACTGCTCTGCCATTGGATTCTCAGGGGGTACTGAAGTATGTCTGATCCTGACAGGCTATGGAATCCTGAAGTCCTACGAGTCAGTATGATGACTCATTAAATGTGCTACCAAAAATTGTTAAATTCACACAGGAATCTTCTTTTACAGAACTTCTAACTTGCTCCTCCACCGTCACACGTCTCACTGCTCACAGATGAAGTGTTACACTATCAAACTTGCAGGCTTACAGAGTCAGTCCCTGTACTGAAAATGCCAGAAGGAAAACATATTCTGTACCAAATAAATCATATACCCTGGCATTGGCCAAAATAGTCTCTCCATTTTTGTGATTCCCAGTCTAAAATAACTATGGGTGGTTTTTTCTATCTCTATATCACTCCTCTTATCATCAGAACTATGATACAAAGCAATATGCATCAAACCTGTAGCTTGCATCCTCAAGTTCTACATAAGTTTATCCAGTGAATAAATTATGGAATAGACAGTCTACTCTGAAGCCCGTGCAACAAGCTACCAGCTAAATCAGTGAAAAGAAAGGAAAGAAAAGAATATAAAGCCATTTGTATACTTCACAAAGGTATTCTAAGTAGAACTGGGAAATATGAGAGAAATGTCTCCCGACCACCTTAATGGGTTAACTGGCTCTATTGAGGGCAAAGGAACCTGGCAGATTTTCACCAGCTGAGAGCCTATGCCAAAGTTTTCTGATTTTTTTAATTCTGGCATGAACCTGTTTTCCTTTGGTATTTGTCTATTCCTGGCATATGGCCCCCATTCCTTCTATGAACAATAAATCAAAGAAAACATTTAATTCTTCTGAAGCGTCTACCTCTCAATAAATTATCCTTCTATTCTCTTTGAGGCACTGCCGCCTCCTTCACTGACCTCCCATTCCCTAGGCACTTGAAAAATGCCTTAATATATATCTAAACTTTTCTGTGATCCTCATTTCATTTCTCACCTTTGCTTTCCTCATAATTTTTTGTGAAATTCATTCTCTAATACTCCCAGATCTCTCTCATACCTGGGTGTTTTATAACTCACATATGCCTGTGTCTCAACCCTTAATTACTTTTTCACATCTTTATTTACCCACATTGACCTTTTTTACTTTCTAGTGTATGTACTGCTGGATAGGACACGTAACCCTTGGCCACACATTAATTTATCATTGCACATTTTCCATTTCCCTTCTGTGGCCTTTGTACAAAATTCAATTACTTTATTCCATTGGATTTCAACCAAATCTTACCATATGTTTTCAAATTTTTTCCTCTGAATTTCAGCAACTTATCACCAACCATTTAGCTCTGACTTTATTATTAATGATAAAATCTGGGTTCCAAATATGTAACCAGTTACACATACTCAGATGCACACAAGTTTTCTTTCCAAAGGTCCATACTGTGCAGCAGGCTGGGAGCCCTGTCAATGGAGCTCTACACCTACTCAGACTCGCACACAGTTGGAGAACCGAGGTCCTATTGAATTCTGGATTTTTGCCAGGTTTTCATTGGGCATATTCTGGAATTTGATCAACACATAGGATTTATTCATAGGTGAATAGTATGTTTAATTAATTACACTTCCTATTCTGTTCAGGAAAATAGCATTTTTTATTAGTTCCCTCCTTTTACATTTATGAAATACATGCACTGTCCCCTCAAACACAGGCAAACATTTTATGTTTTTGGATTTCTGTTTAAGTTGTGGAGTCAAACAGTGAGCAGTCATGAGCCTGCTGGCACCATTTCTGTGTTGCTGTGGGATGGCTGTGGCCCTTGTGATTGGGCTTCCTCGTACAAGCTCGCTGCAGCAGCTGCTTTTAAAAGTCTTTTTCCATAAACAGTGGTGCCAGTAAGACTAAACCAGACTTGCAGAGTTCAAGCACAAAGAGGATGCAAACACAGCCAAATGTATTTACTATGAAAATGTAAATCAATAATAACCTAAAATTATTTGTACCAAGGCTTTTCCAGTATTATCCAGAGCAATCAAGGAATTGACCACTTATGGCAGCACTTCTACAACCTGATTTTTCAGGTCAATTGCAAATGAATCCTTTTCAAATTCCTAGCCAAACTGAAAAATAAATAAATATTGTTTCTATTTGGTCTATAAACGTTTTTCCAGCTATAAGTTCAGAGTGTATGAAAGACAGGTACTGCCATTTCCTGGGACAGAAAAATCATGAGTAACAGCTATCTGCTGACTGAGTATTGATGCCGAAACAAGGCAGATGGTTTGGGATCTGGAGCACCCCTTACCTGGTAGTAAAAAAATTATTTTTGGGATAGATTGTGTGGTTTTTTGTGATTGCCCACAGCTGAGAAAAATCTACTAAATACAGCTAAATAATTCAGAAAACCAGCCTTAAGATGGTTCAAATAGGGCATTCAGAAAGAAAGGTACATGGATTCAGGATTCATTTTGCATAACTTGCTGAGCTGATAGCTATTCCCAGTCAGAGAGCTCAATATGCTGAGCTTTGGTAGGTTTCGTCTTTGCCATCTATTTTCCCACAGTCTGAATTCCTCTCTCAACCTGTTGCTCCGTCTCAAGGACTGTAAGGTCTCTGGCACGTTGCTGCAACCTCTGATACAACAGGAAGTCCTCGGTAAGCAGAACTCCACGGGGTACTTTCATGCAGAGAAGTAACACTGGATTGAATTATATGTGTAAAAGCTAGCAGAACTCTGGAAGAATTCAACAGCGGTAGGGCTTGTGCAGAGGCAGAGGAAGTTGCAACACCCATGTAAGATGTGACACTTCCAGAGGCTTTGGCAGGACTCCGCTCTGCGTATCTGCTACACAGATGCAAATGCACAGCACATGCTTCTCTGTAGAGCTGTTAGCCACTGTTGCTACAGTGCACGAAGAGGATTATTAGTCAGAAAGGATCCCTTCGCAGGACTTACTCATCAGTTGGAAGGAAACACCGTCTCATAGCGTGGCCTCGCTCCAGTCTGCACACCTATGTTCAGGATATTTAACGTGCTGAGAAGCAGACACGGTCTGAAACATCCACCATACGCAGATCCTGAAGCAGAGTTTCAAGTAAGATCTTATTTGTGCATTTCAGTGCTTGTTAATCATATTCATTCACATTCCTAGCAGGCATATGGGGAGAGTCTATACAGAAGCCAGCCAAGAGGAAGAAGCAACTAAAATAAACAGATGGGTGGACAGGGAGGAAATAATATTAAGTAGTTAAACACATAATATAGTGTCTGGAGAGAAAAATAAAAGGGCTAAGAAAAAAATATCAGGGAAGAACACTTCTCTCCTTCCTTACAACACACACGGAGCAAGTGATAAAGGCTTTTAGGGAAAAAATGTTGTGTCTGTAAACAAATAAAGAGATTTTAAGGATTACTATAAGGGACCTAGCAGCACATGTAGAGCAGACAATCTCCATTTTATGTTACCCTGGAATAAATAAAAATAACTATACTGTCCTTCAGTGAGGTTCTTCTAGGTTTACACTTACATAATTGAAAGCAGAATCTGGCCCAGAAAGTGGATTATTGAATTTAACCAAAACATTATGATGAAGTGAAAAATCAGCAGAGGCTAAAATAGTGATGGATATAAACTCCAGCTGGTCAAATAATGAAAGACAGATTCATGAAGATGTGACTCAAATCTGATTTTTTTGCTACCAGTGAATTCACTCTCTTCATTACTCTCCTAGTCTCTTATTTAAAAGTTTAGTGCTGTAGTCACGGCAAAGAAACAATACCATGTGAAAACTGTCAATGTCGTAAACAATTCACCAAATGAACCATCCGAACTACACAGGAAAAAATGAAGTATTCGTTATCAGTATTCACTCAAGTGCAGGTAAAGTAACGCACGAGGAGACAAATTCTTTGCCTCTCTGATTCCTCTGTTACTCCACAGCCAGCTCTGGTGTGATCATGCCCTCATTAGGTGCAGGGCCTCACCAGCAAAAGGTGAACTAGGCAGATCTTTAACTCAAAGATGTAAAATCTGGTTAATGAGGACCACACAGGAGAAAAATGCCATAATGTGTATGTTGGGAACTCCTCAGTGTCACTGAGATCACTCATAGCGATGGTTGCAAAAAAGCAGGGATGAACGTTGGATCAGCTCCACTTCCAGTTCAGCAAAACTCCCTTCCTAGCATGTTAGTACAAAGCTAGCAACAACACTCATCACAGAATAACGAAGAATGTTGAAGCACTGGTAACCACAGGACAGAAGCGTAAAAAATCCAGTGTCTGGACCGGATCCAACCTGCCTGGAATAATTTGAATTTACAGAATTTCACATTACATTTTAAATGCATGTCTTTAGTCTGTGTAGCTGTGTAGTAAAAGGAGATGTTGCCTTAGCAGAAACCAGTAAGCCTTCCTGTCTGTCAGAAAGAGAAAAAAAACCTAAGAGGGACATGAAGAAAAACTGAAAAGAGCAAAACAGGCACGTCTTGGAAAATAGTGATAGAGCTACCATTCACTTAGTCTCCTGCACAACGGCAGTTTCGTGTTTGTGCCCGTGAAAGCAGACTGCCTTTTTTTTGAAAGAGGGTGACATTTGCTGCTTAGATGTAATAGAGGAAAGAACAACAACGCAGCTCCGCTCTCTACCTTTCCCAAGTGGAGCAGATATTCCAGACTCTTAGCCCACTAGAAGGGTTTAGTGAGCACATGATACATCCCTTTTCAGTCCTGCTGCCTAAGGAGGAGAAAACTATTTTGGACCAAGTGAGTTTTAGATACGTGTAAACCCCAGTGATTCAGTGAATCAAATGTTCATCTTTTAGGATTTGGAGCAGACAGAGGAAATACCGTAACTTAAATGAGCAGACACAAAGTCTATCTTCCTAGGCTTGCTAGGGACAATCTACTATATGTTTTTTTCTCTGTGAGATCTTCTTCTCCATCCCAAGAAATACAGGTAATCTACACATTCACCCAAGTGTTGCTATCTAGACCACACAGCTGTAGGTACTGGGAATGCAGCAGTTACTGGTTTGTTCTTTTGGTTCTTGGTCTTTGTTTTTTGGTTTTTTTTTTCTTCTTCAATGTGAAAGGAAGGGGAGGAGCTGGGAGACAGCTATTGTGTTTCAGAGGTGCAGAAAAGTCTGAGGGGACTCATATTTATGGAGAGACAGTGATTTTATTTTGGTGTAGTGCTTGAGAGGAGTGGAAAGGGAATTCTGTAAAAGAAAAAAAAGTCTGCTCTGAGGCTGCTTGCCTGGGAATTACTTTGGGTTGCTGCTGGGAGCGAGGAAGAGATATCCAGAGGAGGAGAAAATGGTAATAATAAACCACAGGTTCTTGTGAAGATGGGAAACAGGGTGCAGGGAAACACAAAGTGTGCTGTGCTCCTCAGGCTGGGCTACGCTAGTGCCAGGCTAGATCAATGACTTCCTAAAGCGATGAGCTGAATCTTCACAGAGACTTTGGAAACATCTTTCTGTCTTAGTAGATAGGTGTAGCTACAGTTACACTGCACCACTATCTGTTACTATTTCCAAGTTTCTGAAGCCAGAAAAAAAGTAAATTAACAGTGTAAGTTGTTAGAAAATAATATTTTTAAATAATGGTAGGCAGGTTTTATTCTCAGTTCTCTAAGTCTCAGGATTTAAAACATTTACCACCAGTAGTTTTCACCTTTCCACTAAGAGCAGCTACTTTTTGTTTGGGCTTTTTTTTTGTATTCAGATTAGCTTAACGTTCCTCTATTTGTTGCAAAAAGGAACCTTTTGTAGACTTACAGGCTTACTGCCTTACAGGCTGCAAATTAGGGTATTTTTCCACAAGCCATTTAGAACTGTACTTGGGATTTTAAAAGATGTACCCAGAGTTTTATGTTGCCTGCATTATCCCTCAGAAGATAAGCACCAGCTCACTAAATGCAGGGTTAGATTTAGAAATGAACACTTCTTATCATTCTTTATAGCGTGGATTGTTTTCTCCATTGAAAGCACACATCCAAAATTTCCCAGCTCGTAGGTTCCCCCAGGAACGGAACACCGTGCTGTGCTCCCCATTTTTTGGATGAGATATTGTCATAGTCTGTTCAAAAGGCTCATATGAATTCATCGTTTTGGAGCAAAGACTCTTCACTCCAAAATGAGTAGAATGGATGAGAAAACTGATTTCAGTTTCAACAAGTTTTCCTCGCAGATCTGAAGAGTTTCCTTTATATTTTTCATAAATAATGACGCTTTCCACTACTGGGAAGATTCCCTTGCTCTGTGTTTGTGTTTAACTGCCACTTGTAAGAATTATGCAGACACATCAGTAGGAAAAATGCAGTTCTTCAATTGTGTTCAGAAAGCATGGGGATAGCTTTTCTTTATTATTATTGGTCTAAAAAGCATTAGTATTGACTTACAGATGGTCACCTATGCTGGAAGCTTATGAAAGAATCTTAAATTGTGGAAAGATTATTCTAAATTTAGGGAAACATCAACTCCCTAATGCTAAAGGTGGAGTCATGCTGCTAAACATATTAGTATTTCTTAATTCAAACACCTGTTCTGCCTGAAAGATACATAAAAAAGCTCTTATTTATTGCTTGCATCTCCATTTCAGATTTAATCTCACTATAAATTCATCTCATGTTAATTTATGTGCAAACAAAGACACACACATTTTAAATATCCGAAATGCTGGAAATAAACTTATTTTTAATTTTGTGCTTGTTTTCCATTTGTCAACCAGCAAATGAAAGGACTGAATAAATCATGCACTAATTGCCAGCGGTGCTAAATTTAGTGTGAGATCTGGAATCCTTTTGATCAAAACCGCTGAATATGAAATCGTCCTCAGCTCTCTAGGCAACTTTATCCGCCTTTCTATTCTCCATCTGTCAGTCACCTGGGAATTTGTGAACTATTCCATATGTCAGGCTTGTCAATCACAATGGAATGTGGGAACTATCTGCCTACTGCATAGGAATTCTTGTTAAAAATTAATCTGCATTAAACTAGATGTTCTATATTTTGAATACCGTATTGTTTAGTGTTGCTAAACATTTTTACCTATATAAGGCTAATGAGAAATTATATTTGACATGATTATTTGGATATGTTTTTGCAAGGATTTTTTAAATACACACAAATTTTTTTTTTTTCACTAGTTCTGGAAGACTCGGGAAATGTAATTTTTTTCACCTATTTCACTTGTTCTGAGTTTTCTCAATCAGTTCCTCAGGGTCTGGAATTTCAGATTCTTTTTCTCAGCCCAAAGGTGATTTTTGTTTCTAAAGAGCAGCAAGGAAGTTTGTTGCAGCCACCTTTGACTGGATAATTTTAGTGAGAGAAAATATATTCTCTCCAATCTCCTCTCAAGTCGTTCTCTAGAACTTGTTGAACAATTGAACTCGGAAACTTTAAATGTATAATCTACATTAACAAAAAAAAAAAAAAAATAAAGACATGGACAGTTGTTTCACAAAATGATAAGCTGAGGGAAATCTATTTTGACTTAAAGAAATTTTATTCAAAAATTCCGTTTGCTTTCCCTGTATTTTCACAAGGAATGATTTAAATATAACTTCTGTTACAATGCTACAAATGCATCTATTGAATCTTCTGCTATTAATAAATGACTTTGGATCACTTCTTCCATTAAAGTTGAAATCACATAATTTTATGTGGAATTACCTCTAGTCAACTGCAATTTTCTAAACAAAGTTAAAAGCAAACCACAACATTAAATAAACGCCTTTCCAATGAATATTCCAAAAATTTGGATTCGTGTTTATGCTGTTGCATTACATGCGATTGGGTTTGGTGGGTAAGGAGCACCCTGCTGAACAGCTCTTATGGGGACTTCTTTTCTTATTCCAGCCCTTTCCCCTCTTTGCCCTGCTTCTTGCTGACGTTTCTTTCTGTTAGTCACCCATTTCCAGTGCTGCAAAAATTCGGGTGGGCTGTGTGTGCTGGGAGCTGAAGTTTCATCCACCTGAAGATCACCTGTTTTTTTCCTGCAGACAAAGGGGACACCCACTGCACGTCAGCTTGGAGCACTGGCTCCGATAGTCCACTCAGGGCCAAGGCAGCATCCACCTGCCTTCAGCTGCTGCTCTGCTACACTGAAAATTAGTAATGTTGACATCCAAGTCACCAAAATAATCAAGTTATCACTGACAGAAATCTTAAATTTTGTACTCTTTCTCTTTTCTACTTCTGTGGCAGCAACATTGCACAACACGTCATTTTTGCTTCTAATGTCCTCGTTAAAAGAAAATGTAAAGCTTATACATGTTTAAACCATGAAATATATACACATTTTTCTGTATGTCATTTAAAATCAGGAAAATGTCAAAATCAAGTTTCTCCTTTATCTTCAAAATACGGAAGAAATGCTTGAAGGTTATTTAAAGGATATTTACAAGCAAAACTTATATCAATTTTTAAAAAGTTATTTATCATATGAAAAGGCAGATATATAATGACAAATGATGTTCCTCAAACTTCTAATACATTCCTTGATAAGTTAGCAACAGAAGATGGTATTTCACTGCAATGAATGCTAACACATATTAACTTCTTAGTATCTTTCTCTAAGGCACATAAACACAAAATTTACATTTTATTTTAATTGTGACTGTGTTACTATGAAGTTTTACTTTTTTCCACATTGAACTTTAGAATGATCTTGTGTATCTAAAAGTTTGCCTGTTTTTTCCAACTATCATCTGATCAAACAAAAGCTATACTGTCCCTTTACAGAGTTTTCATTACTTGTATTCCATAGCCTCTCTCAGGAACTGAAGCCCAGTTTTATGCTGTCTTCTGCAGAGTTTACCTCTCCCTTCCTATTCTGTACTTTTGACTATTAAAATTTTGAATATTTGCACAAACAGGACTACCTTCTTTTCAGCAGTCTTCTGAATTTCTGTAATGTAGGAACTTCATAAAAGCTTCTGAAAAAAAATTCAGTGCTTTTTAACTATGTGAGCAATTTAGCTAATTTCTTCCTCTATGGCTGTTACGAGTATCATATTGCAATAAAGGCGCAATAAATAAAAAAAATTAAAATAATGAAACAGTGCACGATATATATACATAACACTGTAAACACATGCAGTGCCATTGAAGACCACGTACTGCAGACCAAACTCAAAGGAAAAGAGTCTGCAGGAGCAAGGTTTGATTCTATATCCCCCTTCCACCTTGAAAGTTATTCAGTTTTTCCTAAGCTTTATTTTTTCTCCCTTTTAATGAGATTGAAACTCAGGAAAGAACTTTGCCTCTAATCCCATGACTACTTACATTTTTATTACAGCCTCCCAGTTAGGACTGTACTTCAAGGCTTTCTGGAGGAACAGACACATTGTGTTGCTTGGATAAAAGTCTCTTACTACAGTGGCTTCTCCAAAGAAGCTCACTAGTCCGGAGGGAAATTATTTTTCCTTTCAGAGTCCAAGAACTTTTGTATGCATCAAACTGTAGCTATCTCAAAAATTTGTCACTTCACCTATGCATTACCTCCATGGCTTACTTTCATGTTGTCTTGAAAAGAGGCTGGATGAGTCAGTGGATGTCCCCACCAGACGCTGCTGCTTTTGCTTTTCAAGGGAAAATTAGCAGAAGTTCTATCTTACATTGACTAACCATTATTAGATGGTAAAAACAACACGTGCATACTCTCACCTCTAAATGCCAAAGATTTCAGGCAGAACTAAAAAGGAAAATTAGGAACTAAAAAGAAAATTCAAGCTGAGTATCACCAGTGCATACAGGCAAGAAAGCATAATGCAGTAGGTGACTCAACAGCTCGCTGTTTATAGGTATCCCAAACCTGTTGGCTGATGTAGGTAGGAACTGCAGTTCTCTGTCTCCAGGCCTCACATGCAGCTCTACATCAGTCTTTGCACTATCAATCAGGGCAAGTGATAGAGCCTGGAAAAAAGGCTCAAAAACAGTTCAGGTTCATGCCAGCTGGCAAGTATGTTTTGAAACATAAACATTTCTGACATAGGAATTCCTCCCCTGCTTTTTTTTTCTATTAATTTTCCAACAGAAAAGTTAAAAAACCCAAAACACAAAATGGTTTTCAAAAGTTTGCTTTCAATTGCTAAATATTTTTACCTCTTCTAGCAATATTTTGCATTGAGGACTGTTCTCCCAGGAACATCAGAGCTCCCAAACATTGAGGAAGATGATCTGCTCCTCACCTTGATGTCACCTGCCTCTTCACAGTCTGCAGTGATATGACTGTCCTTCTCTGACATCATTGCTCTGTCCCAGTGAGCCTGGCTCAGGAACCAGGGTGAAGAGTCAATAGTCAAAGAATTTTATAAAACATTTTTAAATGTTTATCTATTAGCATGTTAAAAATAAACAGCCAAAAATTAACAGAACCATTCTAGGCTGTCTTGAAATTTCAACTTGATTTATGCATTTATATATATTTTACAAATAGATATGTATTTATTATTATATATGTATGTTTATATACGTATATGTACAGATACGTATATATATACACACACAGAGTCACAAGTATTTTCTTTTTCAATTTCAAGGTATGCGTTATAGAAATGTTTTCAATCTTTTTCATTCAGACTACTCCAAATGGGTAAGAGGGTGAGCATGTAGAAAAATTGAACAATCTATAGCTGGGCAAATGCAGTTGTTCCTTTTTAAGTTAAGTGTAGTCCTGTGACCATGCCAAAAACTTCCAGCAAAGTAACATGAGCTGCAGGGTGAATAAAGGAGAGATCAAAGTCTCAGCAACCTCCTCCCTTACCGTGCTGCCCTAGAGTGCTAAGCCTGGCATAGTTTCATCTTGACTGTTAATTGTAAGACTGTGAGTTTGGTGAGGGAAGACTTTTAATGGTGAGAAAGAAATAATGTTTACTGTTCTGAGAGATACCATGAGTTCTAAAGACTCAGTTTAGGAAAGATAGCAAGAAAAAAAGAGAAGCTTAAAGGTGCTAAGTCTGATTTTAGCAGAGTTTTTCTTCCTGTTCCTTACAGCAGAACATTTTCTGTGATGGCTGTATTTCCATGTCTGCATGCTTTGGGTGTAGCAAATTATCCATGAAACTGCTGATTTACTGTGAATTAAGAGAAAAGAAGATCTATGACAATACAGCTGTTAATATATTTGCCTTTTATTGTGATTAGCCAAGACAAATAATGTTTCAAAAAGAGAGGAAATTATCTATCTATAGAAAATGAGAGATGTCCTAAATAGAAAGATAATCCATCTTCCAAAGTTTATACCCAAGAATATGATGTCCTCCATATGAATTTGTTTCCTCCACTTGCCCAAAAAAATTCATTCTGTGCTGTGAAAAAGCAAGTTATGTGTATTGAAGCCACAGAGGCTATCCAGCCATTTTATCAGGATTTTGAGGTGCTAAAGGAAGCAGCATTCAATTAATAAAGTGTTGCATTTTCTTTCTTCCTCAGTTTATTCTTTCTTTTCTTGCCCTTGCTTATTAGAACAACTGGAAATAATAATAATAATAATAGTAATAATAATGATAATAATATAACCATAATAATAATAATAATAACAACAACAACAACAACAACAACACCCACCACACCCCCACCCCCCAAAATAAGTTATTGGATATATCTTTTCCTGATTTGAATTCTCACTGTAATGTACTATATATCCTGTATGTACTGCAACTTTAAGGGAAATTCATCATTTAACAAGTGGCCATCATATTTTTTGATTTTTAGGTGAGGCAGGGACATGCACAGACACATCATACAACCACACAAAATGGTTAATATCAGAAGCTAGCCATTGCCAAGCAGTTCAGTGCTGATCAGGAAAATGTCATTTCTGAGTATAAAGGGAAGTCATGCTTCATCTTATTTTGTTTTTGGTGACCTGTGTATTCCAAAATATACCAGTATTAAATTTTTAAGCAGCCTTTTTTGTCCCCTTTTCTTTGCTGCCTAAGGATGATTTAAGCCTTGTGCTGTTGCCTAGCATAAATCTCTTCCTGCTTCTTTCCCTGATTTCCAGCAATGAGTAAGTATCACTTCAGCTTCTGGCTGATCACAACTGATTGGCATCCAGGACAGAAGGATCTCTCCCAGAGACCACATGAAGATACACTTCAATATGAAAGCTCAGCAGTCATACTGAGCTTCCTTACTATCAGCCATCTTCAAATAAAAATTAGTAGATGCTTAGCCTGCTTCTTTCACTGCTCTTGCCTTCCACTTGAGACTGCAGCTTGTGCCCTCACTGCTGTGGAGATTTTTGGATGACAGCTACTCATCAACCCTCAGCCCAATCTCAGAGACAGTCCTTGCTCTCCATTCAAAGCAATAGGCTAAAGAAAAAGATCTGAGCAGCTCTTGCCTTCTCCAGTTGTAAAGAGTGGACTCTGGCTCGTATTACATCATTTGCAAGACGCAACTCTTCCTCTGTAAATCAACTGAAAAAGGAGCTTCACTGTCAGGGAAATATCCAGGCATGAATCTGACTTGTGGCTGTTTTTATTTATTTATTTATCTGTTTTGGGGGCAGGTTAT